>JAYKKI010000086.1:5295000-5895000 GCA_039881145.1 Druceiella hillmani | reverse complement strand
TAATATTTGGGTTTGTTTCCCAAAGATAATACATGAAATTCTTAAGTTTCTTTACCTATAAACAATTTATTCTTAAAAACGTTGCAATAAAAGGAGGTTAACTTTGCTATTCTAAGCAACTTACCCCGAAGCGTTAACTTACCCCGAGCGCATCTACTTACCCCAAAGGGGTGCGCAGTTACCCGAAATTCAGATTAAGTGAACGCATTCCGACTTTCTGTCATTAATCGTTAATTGCATAAATATGCTGTATAAATTGCATAAAATATGTGAGCTTGTGTTTTCATTACCATTTATAATGTCATAAATGTTCTATCTAACAAACGTACTTTTATTTCTCCTAACATATATATCTAACAAAGGTAATTTTATTTGTAAGTCTTGTATTTTAATTATGATGAGGCTTTAAAGACCAAAGTGCGCCCCTTTAAAGACCAAAGTGCGCCCGGGCAAAGACCAAACTTGACCCCAATGACTTTACAAACATTTTTGGGAGGCTGCTAATAGCCGCAGTAATGAAGTACATTTTTTTCCTAAAATATTTCTATTGTATTAATTAATTATAATGTTGCTTATTATTTTCCTCCATTGCCGCTTTGAGACGAGTGATTCTAAAAAAGCTATACTTTATAGTGACACGAATATTATCGTCTTTTAAGACAAAATTTCTTATAAAAAAAAGAGACGAAAAATTCTTACTAAAAACATTTTCCAATGGCTTAAATCAAACATTTCACCAATTTCTTCAAATAATTAATAATATATTAACTAACAAAAGTTAAAAAGTATTTTTAAGACCTAAAACCTTAAAAGCTTGTGTCTCTTCAATTTTTCAACTATAGATTTGGGAAATCTAAAAAAAGTTGTGAGTACATGCATTTAAAAAACATTTTCAATTAAAACTCTTTCGATTAATTTTCATCCACATTTTAAAGAGATACAGGCATCTGTAGAACACTGTCTTTAGCAAAAATTATGCTCCATTTTCAGTAATTATCTATCAAATTTCTCAATGGTTCGTTGGCTCATTTTTAAATTAAGTATATTGGCAAAATCAAACTTCAAACAGATTGAAAAACAATTGACTGTTCGATATCTTGTTAAACCTCATTTTATTTTATTACACCCATTTGTATTCACTCAAACTTAATACTATATTACTGGTGACAAGATAACCCTATAAGTAGAATTAATTTTTACTAAAAATCTCTAATTTCTAACCCCAATTATAGACATACGTGAATTATTTAAGTTTTGGAACGCATTGTCTTCGATCTTACAGACAATATATCGAGTTCAACATTAAGGGAAAATGTTTTGCCTAATGGCCAACTAATCGAAACACAATATTTACTATGCGCCGGTTTTAGTTATTACTCAACAGACATTGCTATTAATTTCAAATGATAGGCGGCTGTCGATATGATCTGTCAATATATAGACGTTATCTTTCATCTGACACAGGCGCAACTGTCATAACAAGTGTCTATAGAGTAAAAGTATAAAAAATCCAACATTATTTTAATTAACTGATGGAACATTGTTTGTCCATACTTCATAGCCTATTTTCTCTGAGATTATGACTAGCAGGGAATCGAATTTTGACATAATTATGTTTTGTTAACGTAGACCTGAAATCTCTTATAATAGTTTCTAATTTCTTAACTTTAAGTATACCTTACGTTTTCAATCCCGAAATTAAACCGAACCAAAGCAGAAATTACAAATGATAGTACATTTTTTTATATATCAAAAACTTTTCTGAAATAATACTATCAAAAATTTATTTTTATCTTTTGAAAAATATTTCAAATAATTTTTAAAAAATCGAAGGTATATATTTGTAATAATGTGTAAATGTCAGCAACGGATATGTCCAATTACTTTCACAAAACATTTTTCACGCGCATTAATCTCTTTAATATAACTTAATAACTTTTAACAATCCTTCCTACTATAAATTGATTACAGAAGCCCAAGACCCCATCTAACATAATCATGTGACACTTTAATACGATATAATTAAGTCTGATATAACGCTAAATAAAATGCAATCATGGTTGCTATCGTAACAAAATGTCATGTATAATCTTGAATATTTGATAATAATATGACAGTAGTATTTTACATATTACAGAAAGCTTTGTCGTATAATCATTGGTTTTGTTAATCAAACTTGCTCTACTTTGCACCTGCTGTTACGTGATGAAAGTATTTTGATTGACTTTATTAGCAATGCAGACGCCTACATAACGGAGTAATATAGCGTAATGCGTTTCATTTGATACTCGTGCTTTAATAAAATTAATTAAAAGATAGTTAAATTTTATTAAAGTCCAATTATCATATGAAACCAAGTTTATAACATTTTCTATGGTTCGTACCGAATCTGTAATATATTTCATTATGTTAGAAACGCCTCATCCAAACTCCCTCGCGTACCCAACTTGCTGACTTAGTTAGGCTTACTCTAAAATATTCTAATCCTCTGTTGATCATAATTCGTCAACCTACGATACTGGATAGTATTGAGTGAACTAATTTCTTTGTGAACACTCATCTTGATGGTGCCAATAAAAAACCGCCTTTGAAAATATTTATTAAGAAATTATTCATTATAAGAATTTGAGGCATCATAATTTTAAACTGACACCGGACAACCGTTTGAATGGGAGGTTCCTAATGGGTAAGTTTAAATTTAACTCCAGTTAATATTTACTACAAGAGGTAACTCTGTTAATTATAAATAATTTATCCATGCTTATATTGCTCTGTACTAGCAGTAATATTTTATAAATGATTAAAATACAATAATTAAATATTGTTGTTTATAGGATTGGTTGATAAGACTTTTGAATACGACTGATTCCTACAAAAAACATTTTAAAATCTAAATATCACAACGAAGTCTATCCATGCACCATATATATCTATGTACTACTATCAATGCACCATATTTATTTATAACTTCATGTTTGACAAGAGTTTATCCATATATCATATATAATATAGATATTTAACCTTCTATACCATCAATTTTTTTATTCTTCAAATAATTGCTTATAGCTTTGACGAAGTGATAATCAGATGATGCAAATTTGGGTGAATAAGGTAAATGTACAGACAACGCAATTCAACTACTGTAATATTTGATGAGTATATTTTGAAATATGTGGTCTGGTGTTATCTTAAAGCAATAAACAGTGTACCTCTACATGTACTGTAGCTCCCTCTGGAAATTAATTTCGATGGATCGTACTCTTGACCATACATTTTAACATAGATGGGTCATACATTTTACAAGGAGCTCAGTATTGTCTTTATGACGATTAAAGTATGTAACCTACTTCTCATTTCTGGTCACTAATTGTTCCAGCTAATTAAGGTTAATTTTTAATGTCAATATTTTTTGACAAATATTAGTCCACAAATTAAAAGATTTCATACTTGATGTCATTTAAAATTCATTTTTAATGACTCGGAAGGTTGGTGCTAACTGTCTTTAAGCGAATGCATTTCGACCTATTTATAATTAAAATATAATGGAAAAAAAAGTAATTTTAAGCAACATTTCTAGAAAAGTCCCGAATTCATGGATAACATTTAATAGCCAATCCAATACATACTATAGCAGAAATCAACACAAGAAATGTTGTACAACGTTCAATGCTCTCCTATTTTCATCTGACCATTGCCCGTGATACCACATACTGCCGATAAACAGTTCAATTGGACATATTCAAAAGTTCTTTCCAGTATCGGACTACAATTTTAAAAACTAACACGATACTTTTGAAATACACTAACACGAATGGACGTCATGCCGATTCCCCGGAAAAGGAACACCACAAATCCGAGACGACCTTTAACTAGTGGTCGAAAAATAGAAGTTCTAAAAAACATTATTTACATAACTCGCTTCCACCTTAAACTTTAAGTATATGCTGAACTTTAAATTGTAGAAGACTTGAAAGCTTGCCTTAAAAATTTAATTGGTCTCCAAATAGTTAATGATGTAATCTATTTATATAACTTTTGACATATGGTTTATTTATTTACTTTAATTTCAAGCTTAATTATGCTTAGACTGATTAATTAACACTAAAATTATAAAAGCTTGTACAATTTTAATTTTATAATCGTTTCTCTATCATAAATAAATCCATAAAAATAATGAAAGTATTTTGGTGGCATATAGAAATGATTAAAGGAAGGTAAGAAGGTGGTTTCAAAGGTAAATTAGTGGATAAGTATGAATAACATTATATATGTGCTGATGTTCGTATGTATGTACCCTTTCAAAGGCCTATAAAATGTGAAGGGAGTATTTCATCCTTTACGATCCATCGTCTACGGACTGTCCCCTACATATATGTTTGATAGTGCCCAGGAGAACGAACATGAGGAGAAGTAGCCGAGCTCGAAAATCCAATCTGGTCGTCAGTTATGCCAACGAAAACTTGAAACTTTTGCCCTACAAAAACTAAAGAAAAATTAATTGGATCGGATCCGGACAAATTACAGGCTATTCATATTCACCCTTAGATATATGATACCTACTCGTATTATTTTCAGTTATAATCAGAATTTTTTTTCCGGAATTACTTAATTTGCTTGCCAGTTATTGCTGAATTAATATTATTTTATAACAGCCGTGAGGAGTTTGAATGGGCTAATGTTAAAAAAAGTTGGACCAATTAATATTTTTTTATCGAAAAAATTTACTTTAAAATTAGGATTAAAACATTAATTAATACCACTTTCATTAAAGTTCCGTCGGGCTTCAATCCAGACTGTTGTTATAATCTTTGTTAATTTGTAACGTAGTTCCAATAACGATTTCAATAAAAATATTATGTCCTTGCCATAAGAAATTTAAAATTTTGATTATTGCACATGGATTATACGTTTACTGACGCTCAAAATCATAAAACCCTGTACGTAATTTTTATAACGTTCAATTAAATTTGTTTTTAATAATTATTTTAATACGTAGTTTAAAATTTGAATTCAAAAGAAAATAAAAACAAAAGTGACCTAAAAATAAGCCATTACATACTGAGGTTCGATTACGAACTACCAAACACATCCGCATTACGTCTTCAAGTCACGAACCCAATAAAACAAATCGAAATAAGACACCTTTTTTAATGCGCGCACAAGCAGCGATAACAGATATGAGAAAAAAAAGGATATCTATTCTCGTCGTATAAAAGCAATTGAAAAAAGTGTTTTCTTAATTTCGTTAAGGATAGATTATCAATGTGACTATAACCAATTTTAGATATACAAAGCAAATATAACTAATCGTTTTCTTCATAGACAAAAAGAAATGTCATAGACAGAAATATAATAGGTTTTATCCAAGTTGATACTGGTATAAAGCAAAATTTTGCAATAGAGTTGGAAATAGTTTCAAGTTTTGATAAAACCAATAACGGAGATGAAATGTTATTATTCAATTGTGTTTGATTCTCTGATATTTTAAAATTAAAAAAAAAACGAGTGTTCCTTAGACCACACGACTGCAGTAAAACTTCAAATTCACAAAATATGAACTTTAAAATGAATTTGCAATTTTATTCACTTTAAACGCAGAATATTTAATGTATTGAACAAAATAATAATTTATAAAATTGTTCAAGAACGAAATGAAATTACAAAATAATCAAAAAATCACCGTTCCCGTAACGTTAGCAAACTCGCATATACATATATATATATATATATATATATATATATATATCGTGCACTGGCTATGAGAGGAAGAGAGAAAGAAAATGTGTGTGCGCACTGCTCTCTCTTGCTCCTACAGTGTGATACAGACAATAGTCTTGCACTCTGTCTTAGATATACATAACTGGCTATGAGAGAAAGAGTGAAAGAAAATGTGTGCTCGCACCTCTCTCTCTTGTGCCTACAGTAATATACGAATCGTAACTCTCTCTCCTTCTGTCTTCACTAACTTATATCTCCCTCTCAACTTCCGTTCGCCTCACCCGAACACACTTTTCGTAACGCTCTCGTCGCGCATTCACCAGCTTATTCCCCAAGTCAAGCGTGCGTAAAGAAGTTTTACTTCAAAAACAAAATGTTATAATAGTATATTTTCATTCGTGTTTTAAAGTTATTATTCTTTTCTCATTAAGGGTTTTTTTTTCATTAAATACTCAGCCTAGCTCTTCAAATTATAAAGAAAAACAAAGCCGATCTATATGTAACATTTTAACTAAAGTTAGTACATCTGGTGTATTAACGGTACAAAAATAACAATAATTTTGAATATAAATAAAATTGATTGTTAAACTTATAATAGTCTTAAATTTTTGACTTCAGAAAAACTTAAACAAAAAATTATATTTGATGATTTTCTAATTATGACGGCACAGGATTAAATACCCAATTAGCAAAATTTTTGATAAAAGATGTGAGTAGAAATAAATCAAAAGCGGTAACAATACATTTTAAAGTAGGAAAAAGCAAGAAATTAATTACAAAGAAACCAAATGAGTACATAGATTATTCCGAGTAAGTAAGAAGGACGAAACGAAGACATATATACATATATATATATATATATATATATATATATATATATATATATATATAACTCTAGCTAAAATCAGTATTTTATCGGAACAACTCATAAATCCAAAAGGCTTATCCTTATAAATAGATTCATCAGCAAACACTTTCCATTAAAAATAGTAGAGGAAGCCAGTTCATCAATATCAGAAATAGGAAAGATCTTGATTTTTTACACTTATTTCATTGGGGTTCCATTAGAATAGGCTAGTTTCCACTAAGAATAAATCGGATAGATTGTAGTTTCTAATGATTAGTCATGATATGGAGATAACAAAAAACAAAATTATTTACTACTAAAAATAAAGATCATAATTATATTTAAAAAATAAATTCCGCAAAATTACGAATTCAGTCACGTGACAGTGAACACCAATTAGAAAGTGTTACGTCACACCTTGCAAAACACCATTGTTGTTATTGACATTTTCGTTTACAGAAGAGATGATTTGATCAATTTTTCATTTTTAACAATTTTTGTCAAGTTCATACAATTGTCCTTAATTACATCTTAAAAGACAAGTATAATTCACAATTGAATCGGGTTTCAGCAAAGAAAACAGTAGTAATTTACCCAATATTCGCGCTCGGTAGATTTTTTCACGTCAAACAGTGACTTCTTTTCATCAGAATTTCAGAATGTTCAAACTTCAATAAGTATATACAAGTTAAAATCCATATATTAATACGTGAAGAGAAAACTTTTTACACCTTTTTAAGCATATTGCGCTCACGGAGTAGTACGAGATTTGGGATATTTAAACTTTATATGGACAAGGAATGCAAAAAGCTGAATTTTAAATATAATTTGTCTATATTTTAATACGTGAAGAGACAATTTTGTACTCCTTTTTAAGCATATTGTGCGCACGAAAAAGTGTGAGATTTGGCATACTTAAAGTTTGTATGGAGAAGGAATGCAGAAAGTTAAAGTTTATAAATATTATGTCTATACGTAAGAAGAGAACTTTTTACCCCTTTTGTAATAAAACTTTCTTACCCAGCTGATGTAATGAGACAAAATTTGAAGAAAATTATATGCCATGACAATAGAGGTATATTTTTTGACAAAAAAACCTCAATCCTGTTCAAATTTAAAAATTTAATGAATCAGGGTCAAATTTCGACTACCGGGAGACCCTAGTGGTCTATGTATTATAAGGTGAAATAGTATTATTTTACTTTCGTAGTGCAGTGACTGTTTATTTTTACCCACGTATTGTAAGATAATTGATTCTAGTTTTGAGGTTAGATTTGTCAAGTATAAACATAAAACCAAAACAATTTAACCTCAACTCTTACATTATTATTTTATCAATAAAGTTTATCAAAAAATTGTGACTGCAAAATTTATTAGTATTGTTTTAGATTTAGAAATAGACTTTCTGTGAGTCATATTAATTTGTTCGTTTGTAATCAACTGTATTAGCTCAGAGCTTCGACACTTTAGTGTGTTCCTATAGAAAACACAAATCGAAGTAATTGTTGTAAGATAGGGCCAAAGTGACAATTTGCAGATTTTCTAGTGATAATTTGTAGTGAAAACACAGTTAATAGAGTAGATACTTAAAGTGCAAATAAATACATCAAAATGATCTTCACAAAAATACATTCTTGAATCTGTATATACACTAAGCATCCCACCTTGAAACTGTTAGCCACTTTTTCCGTAATTGTGCATTGTTTGGAACATACATAAATAATTTGTTTGGCGTTTTAATAGTTGTGCTTTTACACTGGGGTACTACACAGTACTTATAATAAGATGAATTCATATTTAATTAAAGAACAGAAGCAACTGCCATACACAGCACAATTGTTTTGATTTGTTTTGCAAGACGTGACGGCATTCAAGACGCCGTGACAGTTTCGAGGTAAATTTAGATTGGCTTTTGAAAACGCAAAATACATTATGTAATTGTTTGATTTTTTTTAAAAACATAATTTTTTGAGTAAAATAGATATTAAGATAAAGTGTTAACCAACCTCCCATATTTAGTCAACTGCTCACAAAGTATTTGTTAAAAGACTGTAGCTTAAAAGTTCCAGTTAAACTTAACAAGAAAAATGACAATATTTTAACGCGGTCAATAATTTTAAGAAATTTCATTGAACGTTATTTACGTTACACTTTTACGTAATTATCTATGAATGATTAAACAATTTAATACTGTGATAAATGTAGAAAATCATCGTCATTGGAAATAGGATTTCCGTAATTATTCGTGGTGGTACCCTTGGATACATCACTTGGCAGTAATTACAAACGCAAAACTGGTTATGCTAATGCAAAAAGTTGCAAAGATTTAAAATTCTTCTATTTTAAAATCGAAATGCGAATTTCGTATATACCTGTACCTCTCCTCAAATTAAAATAAAGCTGCTACGAATAGAATTTGCATTAGAGCATATGGTAAACCATTAGGCAAATATAAAAATTTAAGCCTATTTACATTTGTATGTCTGAAACTATTTTAATACAAGCTGCGCCCCACGGTTTCGCTCGTTTAAAACTTCTGCTCTTACCTATTATCATTCCAAATTTCATCAAAATCTATTCTGTAGGTTTTGCATGATTGAAGCAAAAAATGACATACAAACAGACAAAAATTCTAAAAATAGGTTTTTCGGCTTCTATTTTCGTCCCATACTATAAGTCAATCCCTCTTTTTAAAATATTTTCCATGTACAGAATTTACTCCTTACAATTTTATTATATGTATAAATATTGCCTAATATGTCTTTCACAGGTGTAAAAATACTGTGGCTATATCAAAAGCTATAAAATTTGTTATAATTTCCCGACAGACTTTAAATAAATTTATAGTAATGCTGCTTTTTAATCATTTTGACTTCCAGTTTCAAAAACCTGTAGAGCGTATTTTTAGGAACGTTTTCAACGATATCTCTGGAACATACATAAAATTCTGACAATAATACCTTAGAGATCATGGTAGTTTGCTTTTTACATTAATATTCTATATGATATATAAAACTAAAAATATATTTTTTCCTATATGTTACACATTATATTAATTTTGTAATAAAAATGTTTCTCTTCCTTGAAAAATGCTTTATATTATTAAATATTTTAATATAGATATATCTCATTTAAACCATTAGTATACGTTTTACAAATAATTAATTTAGCACTAGATGGCCGCTCTAAAATGTTTCCACTTCAAAATTTTATTTTCGGATAACTAAAATACAATAAATTATTTCATTGTACACTCTTTTCCCTTCATACTGTTTATTTACAGTAAATAATATAGGTTTCAACCAGCGTCTGCCATCGGTATAATTGCATTGTATATAAGTTATCTTAAATTTCGATGAAAGTTACATTCAGTTCTGTAATCAGTGTAAAATAAAAGGCTTGAGGAAATTGAAAGCTCAAAGTACATTAATCTTCCCAAGTAGAGCAATTGTTCATATATCTGCTGGCATTATCTTTTACTTTTTCTGTCGATTAAATACTCTATTAACCTTAAAACCTGCACTAAAATGAACTCGAAGTTACGCGAATAGAATAGTATGGGTACTTCGTTTCGCTTTGTGCAACCTCGCTTCGCCTCGGGCCTTCCGATCGCTGTTAGTTTTTTGCACCCGAGTAAAAGGACTTCGCGATGTTTGCGTACGGGAGAGTCATGGCTACTGAACTCCTCGTCAGGTTGCATGAGTGTATAGTCACGTACTTCGTACTACGATCAACTTCGATGAGCACTTCGTCGAGGTAACTTTGCGAGTAGTGTAGAGAACTTACAAGATTAGATGAATCTGTTTTTATTTTTTGGTAAAACTACTACAGTATTAATTTTTATAAATCGTATCAATCTGCAGGTTCAGGTAAGAATAAGTTTTGATAAATGAGAATGCTCCAAATTAATTTATAAATAAGTTCTAGTTCTTTTTATTTAAAACCTGTTTAGTACAGGTTTTCATTTAGCATTCACATTATGTGGAAATAATTGGACGTTAACTTTAGAAACATTCAACCTTTAAATATTTTTATGGTTTATAATACAGACTTCCGAGAATGATTATTCGAGACCCGTCTAAATTAATGACGGTAGGTATCCTGTTCTTGTTCGTTTTTAACGTCATCGTTTTCTCAAAATGATTGTATTTTTATTGATTGTTTATTATTTATCCATCAAACTACATTTATAAGCAAGTAGGTTCATTTGTAATTTCACCCGCTATGTTTTTCGATCGATAAAGACTACTAGATTTGTTCCTGGATCAATGAGTCTATAACATATCAATAAAAATTTAACATTATTTTCGACCAGCTGTACATGCGAAATTTGGTATTAGAAAAATATTTAGGAATCTTTTGTTTCTTTTTATTTTATTTTCTATCAAAACGCTATGAGCATAAAGTTTACTAAAAACGGGTTTATATGGTTATAAATGGTTTTGGCAGTACCATATCGTAACACTTAACATACTCATAAAATGTGTTAAGTGACTAACTCCAATAGATAGTTTTGAAAGTACCAATATTGTAATATTCACCAAGTTAGGATGTTTTTTTATGTCTACAACATTCAGATAAAAATTCCCATCCAATATGTTGCTGAAGAGTAGACCCTACTACCATACCAAAGTTCATCAAAATCCGTGTAGTAGATTTCGTGTGATTGAAGAACAAATTAACATAAAGACAGACAGATAGACAGATAACAATTCTAAAAATAGGTCTTCTCTCCTTTACTATCATTTTATACGCTAAATCGAATACTATTTTAAATATTTTCTATATTCAGAATTCACTCTATTACAATTTTATTATATGTGTAAATGAATAATGTTAAATGTTTTAAATCGATCAAAAAACACTGGGTTTCCTCTCATAGGAATTATATTATTCACGAGTAAGACTTATGCTATATTCTAATTCTTATTATGAACTATATCTGCACCAAGTTTCATAAAACTCTTCTCAGCCGTTTAGGCTTGATTCAGAAACAAACATTAAAACGAACTCTATATAAGCATTCCAGGGCGCATGCCTAAGACTATAATTCATTGCGTGGTTGCAGACTTATTAAAACTACAATATGTTTTATAATAGTAACGATTATATAACTACACCATAATGCACTTTAGTATCAATACGGCACTCCCTTATTTTATGAAAACGGGATCTGTTATCGTAGGAAAGAGTGTCGCGGGTAGTTTCCCCTCATCGCTCTTCTTCATCTTAAGACCTACAATTCAAATTAAATGCGTGCTACGCAGCACTTCAGTACTAAGTTTGGTGGTAGATAACACTAACTAATTAGTTTGGTGATATTCATAAATATAGGTACTCATAATATCTTTACGTTTTCTTTTTGACAAATTTGTAATCTTGCAATTTAATTTCGTTCATACAATTGAAGGATGAAATTTATTTTGAATTACTCATCAATAATTTTGAAATAATCAATATATTTGAGTACTCATCGATTGATCTCCACTGGTTCAAAATATTTACCCTGCCATTATTATATCTGTACTGTTACATCAACTCGGGTATAATAATTATATACAGATAGTTTGATTTGTATAGAAATATTTTCAAACTCCTCTTGAAAGTATAAGACGAAGATAACATATAACATTTTGATTTGGGATTTCATTATTGAAAAACAGTTTATTTTTCAATAACAAAAGGTTTTTTTACTTTCAACATTTCCTGAAAACTGACTCAGGAAAGCGAGGTATGTTCAAAGTATTTGCGATATGATGCTATGCCATTATCAGTGAATATTCCCCATCTAAGTTTACTGAATCACATTCCATTTAAAAATGCTTTATTTTTCCTTTTCACCTACTATATTCCAAACGAGTTTTTTATGCAATTAGACATAACAGTAACTTTTATTTCCGCATGCACATGTGCATGATCAAAAGCCATATTAGCTGGGACCGCATCGAGTTGCAGTCGACGGTCATCCTTCTAAGTCGCCGATGAACGATTAACGAAATGTTTAGCGCGAAGACAGGAAGTGTTAAAATAATAGAGGTGAACGTGTCAAGTGGTACGTGGAAGCGGCAGGGCTGGCGCAACCTTATCGTTGCTCGCTGGCCCGCGACCGACGCAACTATCACTCGTTAAAGTACTACATTATAGAGCGCGATGACAAAGAACTACTAACGGTTGATTTGTACCATGCAGTTTTGAATCAGGGTTACTGAATTAATGAATGGAAGATACTTTCATTACCTTTGTAAATATATTAAAACATTAATACAAAAATGTAACTTATATTTGTTTCAATAGGTACACCTATTTTAGTCCAGTCAACCAAAGAATATATAATAAGAAATTTGCCTAAAAAGATTAGCAGAAATGTACATCGCTAACAACTATCAAATTTTAAATTTGTTCGAGGTGTATTCCATATACACAGTGACCGGGAATAGATGTCGGACAAAGAAAGACGCTATTCGTTGGTTATAAAGGAATAAATTGTTGAAATAAAACACGTCCTTTTTCTAATTGAGTGCAAACAAATTTTACACATAACTTTTTTTAACACACCTAATACTTGCCCGGAGTGCGAGGTTTTACTGGCGATGTCTTCGCAGCTGTTCGCTAGTTATTCCCCCGAGCCGCACTGAACAATGTGTACAAGTATCGTGTGTACGAAGAAGATGACAAATAATTATGAATATTCTTTTCAATTTTCTGAAAAACGACTACCAACTTTTTCAATCAACGAATGACGTCTTTCTTTGTACCGACACTTATTCCCAGACGCCGTGTATAAACTCATTATGAAAATGTATTCATATTAAATTATGAAGAACCCGAAAACACTTCCGTGCACCGAGCAAAATTTCTCACAAAACCACCTATCGGTCCAACACACAGATTTTATAAATTTTTCTTGAATGAATTTATATATTAACAATTTAAGTATTGTGGATGACAATACTTCGTATTGTCATCCACAATACTTTGTACTTCGTATTGTGGATGACAACGGGATTTTTATGCAAGAAGAAGGTATATCTCCAAATAAACTAAAATAGTTTATTAACTCCTTACTAGGGTTCATTAAAATGAAAAACCATATGCAAACCTTCAATAATTCATCCGTATGTCCGTCAATCATAGTCGTTTTTCTCAGACACCGTTTGATGTAGAAAATTGAAATTTGGCAAAATAATAGAATCTACGTTGATCTATATGTTTATCAACAGCACGAATTTGAAATTGTTTGTATGGAAATGTGGTAGGGGCAAGTTTGGAAAGACATTCAAAAAATAGCGTTTACCTTGGTTAATGGCATTGAATATATTTGGCGTTAATTTTGTAGAAATCCATTATTCACAATTAAATGAAACTACGTGATGTAGTATTATTTCTACTATCTTTAATTTCTTTACCACGACCTAGGTTTCGTTGTATTACAACATCTTCAGGTGGGATATTAGTAAAGATTCTTTGTTAATATCCCACCTGAAGATGTTGTAATACAACGAAACCTAGGTCGTGGTAAAGAAATTAAAGATAGTAGAAATAATACTACATCACGTAGTTTCATTTAATTGTTAGTTAATGGTGATATCATTTGAAAGGGCAAATTATAAAGTTTTTGGAGCTATTTATATTCTTTTTTAATTTTATTTAAGCCAGTTCCAGAGATGTTGCTGAAAATATTCATATTCATCATTCATGTGTTTCATAGTATTTGCTATGAAACACATGTAGCTGCTAGAAATTTAACTATAATTTAAAAGGAAAATATGACGATTAATTAAGATTTCATAGTTTGTTTTGAAATTAACGGGGAAATTAATATTAATATATATTTGTAAGTAGTAAAAGAGAAATGCTATACCGATACCTTCTATATTTAAACTTTCATACATCTCTCGTAGTGAGAGTTCTACTCGTATTTAAGAGTTTTTGTTCAATTACATTACAATACACTAAACGACGCGATAATCAGAAGAGAAACTTTAAGTAAATAATTTAAATATCAAACGTCGGTAGGCATTTAAATTCAGCCGAGATGACGAATCATTTCATCAACCTTCGCATCTAATGACCACAATCGCCAATAGTCGCGATATCGACGAAGTTCAAGCGGCGTTAGGCAATGCTTTCGAGCGTGACCGAAGTGAACGGCTCCGTGTTAGGTTAGGTGTTGAAATTGAAAGAGTTTTTGAACCGACGGTAAATGTTACGAAGTTCCCTCCCTGAAGTGAAGATTTGCCAGAGGCGCCTCTTGGCACATGCGTCTTTCAAGTTTTAGTGTATAAATTCGCCTTAATTCTCGTAACTATATTAAAAAGACAGTTTTACCGATATCTTTATGAATTTATTCATACTTTGGCGTTTAACGTAATTACAAATTAATTGACAATTTTTAAAGTGAAACTGTTTACTGAGCACGTTATCATTAAAATAAGATACGGCAGTAAACTAGCAAGGGCTACAGGGCAGTATCGCGACATGCCGTCTGTGATCGTGTATCTCCGGGTGTTTTCAGTTGTTTCTTGCTCTAGTTAATTACTTTGTTTATATTTTCCTACCTTACTTAATGCGACACAATGTTACGGTACTCAGTGTTACTCGTACAACGTAATTTTCATACAACGTGTACAAAGCGAATAAGTTTCACTTTTGCTGTGCCTTCTCAGACACACGCTATTTTTTTTGTTGGTAAAAACATTTTTATTGTTATTTAATTTTATTAGTTTTGCTAGTGACCGAAACATATAGCGGAAAAAGTAAAATAAAAACGAACCATACTTATATACAAATATTTGTTAGATTTTTTTTAATAACGCAACACGGTTTACATTTTCAGTAAACAATACTCTTATACCGTCCTTGTATAAAACACTTTTTGATGTGAAACATCTATTGGCCACTTTGGATGGGGGTTAAAATGTTCTGATGGCACGTCGCGATGGTTTATTCATGCAGCTTCGTGTTTTGCCGGCTCTTTCCGACTTCATTCAGCCAGCTTCGCGTCTTGTCTTTCCGACTTAATTCAGTCAGATGCGTATCTTGTCGACTAACAATATTATAAAATTAAAAACACATTTTCAATAGATTGTTAAGAAATATTTCTGTGATAAATTATTTCATAAAAATAAAATAAATGTTTTATTATCAACAAATATCTCAATATTTGTTTTTTCGTTTTCAATCCGTTCAAATAAAAATATTCCAATATAAAAAAATTCGATGTTTCAACTCTAGGTTTCATGGTTTGATGGCTAAAATTTTTATTATTGATGTAGTAAACGGACGTCAAAAAATGTTTGATAGATTGTGCTCTGAATATTACCTTTTGATGACAAATTATTACCAAAAAGATCAAATTGGACAGAAGAATGGTTTCAGAGCTAACCAGTCAAAGGAGATCATTGCTCAAGCACATAATATGTGGATAAGCAACATTTGATATAGAAAGGTATTTGGTATCCTTAAAGTGTAATTTTAATTTTTTTAAATATCTCAAGTTTTCAATTTGTTTATCGATTTTTAAATAAAAATGAAAAAATAATAATAATGATACCATTAAACACAATTGTGTGCCATAATGGCATATACCACATTATGACTACTCTATTTAAATTACAAAAAAAAATTACATTATTTTATCACATTTTTAATTTTTATGAACATAATAAACACTTTTCGTGACAGCTGTTAATTACTTAGTATTTAAGTTGCAGATAAAAAAAGTTTATATTATCTATTTTATATATTGATTTATTGCTTTATGCATAATTAATTGCTGAACATATTTTTTTAGTGTTACCCTAACTTTTAAAATACTATTCAAATAATATTAATTAATTTAATTATCGGACTCACAAACAGATGAAGAAACCCTTGTTGTTGTATCACTTTTTCAATTTTCATTTTTAAGGTGTCACCTTGGATAATAACAATTTCTGTTTGATTATCTAAAATATTAACTTTTGTCACAGGTAGATATACCAAAGATGACGAAGCGGAGCCAAATCGTTCCTTGTGCCAACGCAGTCAAAACGGCTGACGTCTAACTATACTAACCTTAAAAATACCTATGTTGTAATTAGTTATTTTAGCTAATTATGTTATAATTTGGATTTTGACAATCGCAAAAATGTTTTAATAAAAAAAAGCCATTTAATTACACTTACTTATAAAAGATAATTCTGGAAATAATGACACTTAGTTATTAAGGTCTCAATGGTGATATTTGAACTGAGTCAAAGTATGACGAAATAAATTATATTTAATTTATATTTTGCATTTATATTAATTATAAGATATTATTTATATATTAGGTTCTTATTGTCCTCTTCACTGTTGTAAATTTGGAATCTTTAATGTAATTAATGAATGAATAAATATTGTTAATAGTTCAACCAGAGCTTACAACCAAATCACTTCGGAAGAGTAATATTCCAAATCCAAAGTGAAAAATAGTAAATGAAAATTATCAATTAAATAGACAAAATATTTATTTCCTTTTAAAGTCTCCTTTATTAGAGATAAATGAAATAGTTATTCTTAATCGAAAATCGTTAGTGGAGAGTTGGTCACGAAAAAGTCTTGTGCGTTAGGTACAAGTAACCGCATTTGTATCTTATTCTTATTTTGACGAGTTAATTCAAGGTTCTTGCGTGGATGTTTAAATTATATCGCGCGAAGTTTTGACATGTTATGAGTGTACTATTACTTAATATATGTATTATTTCCCAACCAGTAATTGAGCAATGCAGACTACAAAGCCGCAATTTTGTGTGCCGCACTTGTTGTCCCAAAGTTGGACAATTATTTCTTAAGACATTAATCTTAATGATGAAATCTACTAAAGAATTGGCTCAGAAGTTATATTATTGGTAGATAAGTATAATGACTATAAAATCCTATTGAACTGAAAGGATAGATTCTAATACCGAAAAAAGTTGATTCGGCAAAATGTCCTTTTTATGGGTATATTTTTTTCAACAATATCAGCCTTCACATTATATACATTATTTTCTTTTTTCTCTGAAGTTCAACAAAAGCAAATTTTTTGTCATTTTTTACTGAATATTATTTTTCACTAAAATACAGGTTTCACTAAAATACAGGCATAAATTTAAATCACGACAAACGTATAAATGATTATTTACTATATTTTGTTTAATACGTAGTAATCCATCAAGCTTATATTCTTATAATCCCATTTAAACGTAAGTTATTTTCGGTATTTGTATTAAATTATTTTTGAATATTAATATTATTTTTCACCATATGAATATATTGACTATTATATTTTTTGCACGCATACAATAACCTGAATTCGTCAAAAACCTGGAAATTTCGAATCATTGCTGATAAACTTCGATAGTAATACTTAGATAGTAATGCTGGTTTAATCATAATTTTTAATTTGACGGTTTGGGAGATGACTTAGAGGATACAGAGAATATATTTTGTGTCATAGTCTGAAATTCATACATAAATATTTTTGAATGGCAATTACTGAAACATGGGCGAGTTAATATATTTCATCATTGTGCCAAATTTGAATGCTTGCATGAAACGATTTCTCAGAAAAAACTGTTTTCACATTTCTGAAGCTATCTTACATAATATTCTGAAAAACATAGTTTTCCGAATATTATGTAAGGTTCGGTTTTCTTGTTTTCCTGTGACGTACGGAACCTGAAAAAATATTTTTTATTGAAATATATAGAGTTTTAGTTGTTATTAACGTGTACACAGCGAATTAATTTTGTATTAATTTTTAAAATAAATTATAATTTTCTTCATTCAAAACGTTTTATGTCTTCGGGATATATTTGGGAATTTCTTTCAGCAAATTTTACTTTCAGCAATTTTTTTTTAAAAATACAACCAAATATTGATCAAACTTAAAAATCAAATCAAACATTTTAACAAAAATTATTAATTTTATAATTAGTTTTATCGAACTAATAGGCTTCGTAGTCGCCGGGAGAAAAAAGATATTAATTCAATAGTTTTAAATATATTTATTATAGTAATTCTAGTCAATCGTTAAAAATTATTTAAAAATCCTTTTAAACCTATATGCCACTTGATAAATTGATATGCCAATATAGAGTTTAAATTTACCAAATGTTAAGTTAAATTACATTGCGAATGTTGGCGTGGAATTTGATTTCCGTAGCACATTATCAATTTCGCAAAAAACGTTTCTCTGAATTTTTGGAGTAAAATATACGTTATAAATAAAAACAAAAAGGACATCTTCTAATGTAATTGCATATTCTATGACTATGTCGATCGTTATTTACTTAACTGAACCAAAGTCAGAATAATTACGGGGTATACAAAAAGAAACTCACAGATTTTCTCAAAAGATAACCCATTAATTATATATATATATATATATATATATATATATATATATACATATATATATATATATATATATATATACATATATATATATATATATATATATATATATATATATATTATTTATATGAGACTTTAATGTAGACAAGGGTAGTAATTGATTTATTACCTTAATTTCCAGTGCTAAGTAAAAGCAATCAGTTACCAAAATCCCATATTTACTTTCATCCCCTCTTTAATAATTTTAATAAATAACTTACGTAAATTCTAGTCTATTAGTATTTATATCTAATTAATATTCTAGATTTATGATATTTAAAAAAATTGTTTTGTGACAGTCGTAGTAAAATCTCAATGAAACATTTTCTTCTATTTCCTACTAATTAAAGAATTTTCATTTGTTTTATGAAATATTTCTTTTCTTAATAAAAAAAATCTCTTGTTGACATTGACATATTTTTTTGTCTAGAAAAACCAAAAACCTCAATATCGCATCATTAGACTCCACTATCACTACGCAAGAGAAAACTTAACCCTCAACACTTTCGGCCACGCGCTCGCGAACACTTGCGTAACGTTACGTTGCGCGGCTCAGGGCCGCCGCAGCCGCCGGGCCGGTGCGGCCGCGGCCTCATTTCCAGACAGTCGAGACGACAACTAGACGCGTTATTTTGTACGTGCGATTTCGCGCCACACTTTGTTTACAACTACGCTCGTTATTTTTCCCACGTGCGCGCAAAGTGAGCATCTACACGTTCTTTCGGAAATACTTCAATTCACCTTGATTACTTTAACAATCACGTGTACGCGATCTCGATTCCTGATAAATTAACAACAATACGCATTATTTTGTACTTCTATTCCATTACGTGTAAATACGTTACAACTAGATTCGTCATATTTTACCTGCGTTACCGGGCCGTAACTACAATTCCCACCGTATTACGTTTGGAGTTTACTTTTCTTCGTGTATTTTCTTTTAATTTACCCTAACCCTTTTTTGTACGTAGGTACGATTTTTTGACGTTGTCGTTTTTCTTTCTTCAGAAGTAGTCTTCCATTTCCATTATTTCATATCAATTCATTATAACCTGGAGAGTTATCAGAAGAAGTATTTGGATTTTTGGTAAGTTGCATTTTATTCTAATTTAACAAATGTTTCTCAATGATAGACTATGTATTAAAAAAATATTTTTGTCTAACAAAAACACTTTTGATATAAATAAACTAGAAAGACAAGAAACGCATATAAATTACTTTTAATTACGTATATTAAAGCGTTTTACTGTTATCGAGTTATGCTATTTTTATAAAACCATTAAAAGAACATTTAGCTATCTCTATACATAATTGCACTGGATGTATTGCGACTTAGAATGCTACCGTTGTCATTTGTGAATACTATACTAAATGATTAGATATTTAAACAAAATATTATTTATTGAAACAAAGTACATCAATTTTCCCAAAACCGATCTTTTCATTTGGAAGATTTTTCTTTTGCTAATGACAAGATTCCAAGAAAAAAATAAGCGTTAAATAACATTTCTGCTGAATTTTATTTTTGTATATTAATTTGAACGCTCAGGAGTTCGTAATAATATCGTTGTTACAAGTAACAACCAATTTATGTGTTATATATTTTTCAAAATGAAAAGGTGATGGTTTTTAAATTTCCAAGTTATAAGGTCACGACATTTCATCGATAATTTTATTTCATTATGTTGCATTTTAGTGTGTTATTATATTCAATACGCCTTTATTTTTTTGTCACATAACTAAGTCTTAATCGCTCGGCGTTTTGACGTCAAATTTTAATTTGGATTCACACTACGAAGATAAAAAATAAACATATTGACAAAACTCAAAATACTTGTTGCAAAACAAGTCATTACAAAGAATTATATAATTACGATTGTTACAAGATCTGCCAATTGCACAGACCTATTATGCACTTGGGAAAGAAATTGGTATGCCGATAGCATTGACATGTTTTAAATTGTGAAAACAGTAAAATATACCACACAGATAAATCGAATCGTAAGATATCTTATTAAAGAGGGTTTAAAAGGCGTCTATCTTAAATTTGTAACCTTAGAATTGTCAATTATTAAGTATTATTGAATTCAGCTCCAATTTTACATAAATTTTAAATTAATCCTTTCTTAACAACATTACCAATATCACTGTGTGATAGGAGAATAAATTAGACTCTAATAGTCTCAATTTTTTCATTCCAATCATTTGGTGTCTACAATTTAAGACTAATTACTCGTATCTGCTGGCGCCACCCTCAGGATACGACTTTCTAAAATTGTCTATTTATTATATAAAGTGCATTTGTAATCGTTGCATGAACAAAATTTGTAATTTCGGTAACTGTTCGTATTACAACTGAATCGCAACGTCTATTACAGTGGTAGAGTGAAAGACAGAGATCATTTTGCAACCCACCGCAAGTTAATGTACAATGTCGAATAAATTTATATAAAAAAACTAACTACCCATTCCAACCTTACCTTGGTAAAAAAGAGCTCATAATTGCATTTCGTTCTAATACTTTTTTTAATTAATAATAACTAGTTTTGGTTAAGTTGTTAAAAGTATTTTTGACGGTATACTTGTTTATCCTACTTTAGCCGAGTAAAGAATTGAATAACTAAATGTTCACAATCCTGTAGCAAAAAAATTAGCTATGGAAACCATCTTATAATTAGCCATATAAAGCATCTAACAATTAACCAAATAAACCATCTAATAATAAGCCATATAAACCATTGAATAATTAACCATATAAACCATCTGATAATTAGCCATATAAACCATGTAATAATTAACCATATAATAATTAGCCATATAAACCATTTAATAACCAGCCGTACCCTGTATGTTTGATACATTTCATTAAAGTTTATATTAACTAAACTCAAGCATCATTTTGATGCAGCTCCAACGGTTTAGTTTGTGTTTCTATGACTCGATGTTTCAACAGAAAATGGTTCATAAGAGACAATTGTAATAATTAGTAATATGCCTTCGATTTGAAATAAACTATTGGACTTTTTTAGCAAATGTTATATTATCTACAATATTGTCATATATTATTTTAAAGTAGCTCCGATGTTTTAAAAGTTTCACTCTTCGACTGCCTTCAGTAAAATCGTTATTGTTCATATTAACGCATACATTCTAAATTGATATTATACATATTCCCGATGTATAGTGAACAATATAACTATACAATCGTTAGTTTTATATTAATCCGATAAACCATTTTTAAATCAAACCCTCCAACAGATATAAATAAACAAAATCATACCCTTGACAAAATGAGTATGATAATACGTGATTGAATATAAATGTTAAATGATAGACGCAATAATAAATATAGCAATTTTATTTGATAACCTAAATTATATTATTTACACAATTCACACGATGATGATTTGGCCAAATAAATAAACAAATTATGTTTATGATTAATTCGTATTATTATACAGATTATAGACACACCTCTTATCATTGGCATAACTATAATGAAACTGTGTTATAATGCTCTGTACCGAACAACTTCTTTCATCACACTTAATCTCATCTTTTCGCATATACATGTTGTCCGCAGTTGAAACTAAGACTGTTTGCGCCTTTCGCAACTAATAAGCCATGACCTTCAAGTATTCAAATCCCAAATTCAATAGTTAACATTGTCTTAAATACGCTGACAAAATATATCGTAATAGTATCTTGTATTTACTTTCAGACGATTTCCTTTTTTATAATGTTAGGATTATAGGATTGATTTGTTAGAGAAATCTATGACTATATATCCAGAGTCGTCAGACTCTGGACTGTCATAAAATTTAGAATTATTGACACCTAAAATGCTTTCTTGTTCTGAGCGTGGTTTAAACTCGTCACCTTTTGCCTCCAATTAGAATGTTTTTTACAAGTGGATTACAGCAAATGTAAAGAGTTTATCTGTTTTTATTCTAATTACTCATGTAATATCTCTTTGAAAGGATTAATCTTGTATCGTACCACAATGAACTGATATATATATATATATATATATATATATATATATATATATATATGCATATATATATATGTGTGTGTATATATATATATATATATAATATATATATATATATATATATATATATATATATATATATATATGCTTAGATTCGTGTTTAGATTTATTACCCAAGACTTTTTTAAGACTACGTTACTTTGTACTAATTATTAGAGAAATTGTTATTTCAATACATAAAATAAACAAAAACCCCAAAAGTTAGGGCGAAGTCATAAAATTAATATATAGATATATCCAGATGAACAATAATGCATAGGATATACAAAATAGCATATAATATATCCGGATGAACAATAATGGGTCAAATCATAAAAATAATACAATAGAGTAGAATTTTTAATTAATTAAATTATGTTTTTTAAATAAAATTAAAATCTAATGAAAATCTAGGAGCTCATACTGAATGACTTGTTTCATAATCAACAACATGGTCCATTAAAAATTGGTTAATTAAAAACGGTAACTAATGCTTTAAATTAACTGACTGAAAACTAAAGAATATCAAAAATTATAGTTTAATACAGTTTGTAAATCCTACACATATTTTATATTTCTACATCAGCTCTTTCAATATCATTTATTCGGTTTCATATATCAAATATCATTTATTCGGATTTCAAATATCATTTATTCGGTTTTTAAGAAGTCATTTAATAAAGAAAAACAAAGAAACTAATCTATCTTTTAATTAAAAAGAATTTGAAATCATTGTTTTTAACGGTATTGAATTATTTGAAGTCATAAAAGAGAAGCAAAATAAACATATTTTTGTTTATTATTCATTTCGTGTTTCTTGACCAACTCTCATTGGCCTGACAATAAAAATAAAATAAAAGCGAAAACAAAAAGTACGAAATTATTCACTCACCTTGTCCAATTCAATGTTTATGTGTAATCATTCTAACGTAATTATTTTTTAAACGGTCATAAAAATAAAATATTACAAATGATACGTGTCCAGTAACTCCGTCTGAGACTGTATCTTGTACAGTTCGGTTGCTTAACGTGCTTGACTAATATATTTACTATCTAATCACATATTTTTATATATTGTAATTAATATTATATATTCGGTTTCATTTGGTGTACAAATACGATCGATTTTTTTGCAGACCCACAGTTTTGGAACGTATATACAACGGTGAATTTATTGCACGCTTATTCTCTGTCAAAATTTCGCCAGAAAACAGGATGGTTCCTGGTTTTTTTTAAAAAGTATAATTCCATTAACATCTTAATTAACATAAACAAAACATAAACAGCATTTGAACGTACTGAAATTGATTTCCAAACAAGTTCTCTCGAAGAAAAATTTCATTAAGGTGTATTTAAAACCCAAGTCGTAGGACGATAATGATTAAACATTATTTTTTCTTCAAGTAACTCTATTTACCATTGCTTTCAACTCTAAAGTCATTATCGACAGTATTTATATTTTTGAATAAACTTTATCTTGCTTAAGATAATCTTCAACAAACCCGTACGTTTTTAGGGTTCTGTACCACAGAATAAAAAAAAACGAAATTCTTATAGGATCCCTTTGTCATCCGCCAATCTATCTATCTCTCAAGATTTTATTAGGAATGGCCAGACGTATCAACTTGAAATTAACATACTAAGAATTATATTCAAATACTAAGGCCTATAGTCCAAAAGCTCTGTAAATAATCTCACTAAAATAAGAATTATAAATCAATACGATACAAAGGGACGACCTTTTAAATATCGCGTTCTTTAATATTGGCTCACTCATTACAACTACTAACGGTAGACCTAGAACCGCGTAGACCTAGAATTTTGCGTAGACCTAGAACCTTGAAATTTGGTACGAAGGAAGATCTCATAGTATAAGCAACATAAAAGAAAATCATTAATTTATAATCCTATGCTGAGTTACTTGGAATTGTTTTTTCTTCTTTCCGTTTTATTTTTTTTGTCCATTTAGAAAATACCATTTACTACAATAATATTGCATAATGGCTAGCAAACTCACGACGCGAGTTCTACTCTCCTCTTTTTTTGTTAACTAATTGTTAAAGTGAGCAAATCTACTGCTAATTCTGCTGCAAGTATTTTTTTACTAAGCCAATAAATTTATTTTATTTAAATATAAATGTAAATAGATGTATATTTTTATACATACATTTTTTGGTCCTATATATAAAATTCCACAAAGACTTTTATTGAAATTATTTAACTATTACAAAAGTATCTGCCAGAAAAATGTTGCCTTGGCCTTTTTGCATTTTTGTGCTGCTTTCTGCAGTGGTTTTTTTTGTGCTGCTTTTTCTTGTTTTTTGCGCTGTTTCTGCAGTGGTTTTTTTTCTTTAGATCATACAGGATTAAGGATGAAACCTAATCTAGTATTTCTCAGAATGGGCATAAGCTGATATTTTGGAGATCTCTAGTTGTTTTTTTATCTTCGTCTCTTACATATTCAGTACGATTTACGAAATTCCCGTGTAATTATGCCCTGCACCTACTAGTACAGTATCTAGTAGATATGAGGTTTTTCCAGAAGTGATAGATGCATTAATGAATCTACCACTTCTGGAAAAACCTAATATGGAAGTATGGAAATATAAGTCATATGGAGGTATGTATCTACCTATAAATCAGTACATATTAAATAGAACTGATATGATGTTGCATTTTTATGAAATTTATAAAAACATTTATGAATATTTTTTTGCTAATGCGTTATAATTTTCTTAAGTTAATCTTCAACAATACAGAGACGACGCATAAGACGATGAACCCATTTCTGCCTTCTTCGTATAGATCGAAAAAATAGACTACAGAAATACTTCAGGAGTAGCACATAATTTTTCATTTTGTATTAATGAAAAGCCAAATAATATGATGCTTTGTTGGATAATTTACTTCGGTTAAAGATTCATAGCGACAAAAGAAAGACGAAACATAAAAATACATACAAATTCCCGCCGTGTTCTTGCAAATCGACGAACTAGACTACAAAATATACCAAAAACAAATTTTAGGATACATTATTTTCCTTTTATTAGTCACATGTTTATTTATTTAGTCACGTGTAAGTAAAAGAGCCCTAATCTAAATTTGAAAAATAATACAAAAAATTCAACACCAACTATTAATTATCAAAGCCGATAGGTGCGTGCCTTATAGGGCCATTATATTAGTGACGTACATAGATAAGTGGTCATTAATTTACAATTAATTAGATCCTTATTAATAAGGCATTACTGTTAATTAACATTAATGTTCAATCGTTATAAAACTACCATTCCGCATGAAATTCATTAAATATCAAAATGTCGCGGGATAAATAGGAAAAACATTAATTTTAAAAAACATTAAACATTGATTAAGTGATAATGTAATAAATACATTGTCACGTAATAACTTGCATTATTGTCACAGAAATTATGTCAAATAAAGTGGTGTATATCCGTACTGGTGCATATAAAATGAAATTTAGACTTCGCTCCGGGTTATCCATTTCGCTCGAACCCTCGAGGCTAAACAACTGCAAAGAAGTTTGGTGTCCCGTCTAAGATAACACAACGTTCTGACTACTCGAAAGTCTGCCAATATACTAGAACTTCTTTCATCATATTTTTTCAACTCGTTCAGTGTTTGGTGTTTTGAAATCTATTCAGCGACCAGTTATGATCCTCACGGAGACCGAAAGAAGATGTGGAAAAATTTAAAATGAAGAGACAGTAACTTATATTTAAGATTCTATCATTTAATACACCAATGATAAAAGAAGTAAGGAAAATAAATGGAAAGAAACCGTATTGCTTTCTATATAAATGTCAGAATAAAGTTTTTTTGGATAATTCATTTCTACTTTATAAAATTCATTTGACAACTTTGTAAATAATTTTATAAAATTTGAAAACCTTTATAAAATTCTTTTCTACTCGAGGAAAGACGATTGATGTCGTTAATTTATTACGTTTGTTTTTGAATTGAACATATGGATATTATCACCTAAATATTATTCAAAATCTAATACAATGCAGAATATATCGAGTTGTCTTTGAATCCTTGAATTAAATATGTTGTAACATTTGTTTAACCATTATGACATTTAAAATTGAATATGCAAACAGCGTTTATTATTAACCTTGAACCGTAGAAGTAATTTCATTAAAAAATCCTGAAAAATTAACACTTTTTATGTACAAAAATATTTCTGAAATTCCCTAACTCTATCGTTTTGAAAATATTTTTATAAACCTTTAATGAATAAGTAATTTGTAACGATATTCTGATTATTTTACGTCCATATTTTTTACATATCAATGGTAGTATAAGTTGAATTCGCCAGATATCTTCTTAGTATTACAAACGAATATATTTTTTGGCTTACGGTATGCTTACTTCTCTTTTAATATTAGTGAGTCCAAGACAGAAGTAAGGTTGATAATTTTCCACCGAATTACATTACAATTTTAAATTTATTTCATTAATTAAATTACTTCCATATAATTATTTAACAATTTTCCCATTGTTTTCATCAAACCTCTTTTTTTTCTTTCATTTCTTTATGGTTCTCAACTAACACATAACGATTAAACAAAATATTTATTGACTACGTACTACTAAAAAAATAAAATAATAGAGAGCAAATAATATTAGAAGAAGGTATTGATAAATCTACGTTACGCTTCGTCGGGATGCTAAATATTATCGATAAAATCCTGTCCTGACATTTAACACGTAATAAACAGATTTAAACCCACCGTTACGAGCACTTGGCCACTTTAGTTTAGAACCGTTATGTAAAAATAACCATTAAGAATAACCTGTTACCACATAAGTATACGAGTACATCACTTTCGCATTACGATACACATCGTAGAGTAGGTACTCTACGATACTCCCCGCAACAACAGTTTTTACTCGGTCAAGTGTACTCTTAATATTTACAATCGATACGAATATTATTTAACACTCGTAAAATTTAGTTGACAATTAATTTAAATATTTAGTTAACCCATAGAGCTTCATTTATATAATTTTAATGACGTCTTAAATGTATTTAACATAACTTCTGGTTGCGTATATAATATTTTATCTCTAATAAATACTCCAGATTACTTTAAATCTTCAATCGTATTATTTTCTCCAGTTCAAGATCAATAAAAATATTTAAATTTTAGCTCCAGATATTAGCATTACCTCTCTACTCATATACTTAAACCATTTAGATATTACCTGAAATCACAACTAAAGAAGATATAGTTATTACCGAAACAACGCATTTGCAATGTTGTAAAACGAATTATTTGAATTCGGTGCGTTGAAATCCCTGGTATCCATTTTTACATTCTAGATTTTACGCTCTTCTCATATTTTTGTTGGTATTCCCTGAAACAATAAGTTACTGAATTTATATTAAATGGCAATTTCAGTCTAACTAGTAATTCGAGGTTCAACGATATTTTTAGGTTCAGCATTGTCATAACAGGGACAAGAAAAGTTGAAAAAATGTATGGACCTTCCATAATATTAAAATATCTGCAATCTAAAATACTCAAAATTACTGATACTATGAAATATTCTACATCACTGAAATTTTAATTTTAATTTTAATAAACTTGATAAACCATCCAAGAGCAGTGACAGAGAGGCAAGAGGTATTTAATGAAACAAGGAAACTTGCTCTTGAATTAGAAGTTATACAGACCTCTGAAGTTATTGTGGACGACTGTTTCTTTTAAAGCATCCTAACCAACGTCAGCAAATTCGCATGTATTTTCAAAATAAAAAATTACATTGAAAGCTATTCAACATCCTCGTTCATAGTGAACGACAGTAAAATTCAGCAAATTGGTCTCAGATGAGATTAGGTTAAAGAAATAATAGGAAATATTCCTTAAACCTATTCAAAATGTTAAGAATAGTTTTTTAACTTCTTAGCAGCATTTTAGGAATAGTTTTTTTAGCTTCTCTCAAATGAACCTCTTTGTGACTAAGTCCTATTTATTTCTTTAAAGTACTTAATTATTACACATGAAAAATTTTTATACACCACATCATACACCTACTACTCATATACTCATATACCTACTATATTTAAAATAACGTTATACGGGATATGTACGTATGATATACGAGATATGTATGAAGTCTGTTTAATATAATTTCTTTTCACAATTAAATGAAACTACGTGATGTATTATTTCTACTTTCTTTAATTTCTTTACCACGACCTAGGTTTCGTATCTTTGCTTTTTTTCTTTCTTTGCTTTCTTTTGTTTCATTTAATTGTGAATAATGAATTTCTACAAAATTAACGCCATATATATTCAATATAATTTATTTTTTTTACTATTTGCGTTATTGTTAATAGCATCCCGTGTTTATTGGTTTTTTTCATCAAATTACTCTATACTTAGGCAATGAATGGAAAAATGTTTTAATAAGCAGTAAACAAATAAATAACAAATAACGTATTTGCAATTTTATAGATCTAGATTGCCTTAATTTACTCATCTACTAATCAAAGTTCAGTTTTATTCGTACCACATTTTACAACGATCCGTTGTTAAAAAATCGTGGAATAAATACGACCACGTTAATATAAATGTGTTATCGATTCATGAGTCTCTAAATATCGTTTTGTAAAATTTCGTAAGTGCAATTAAGTGCATGTTTTTAAAAGTTATTTTTAACGTTACAAAAAAGTTAACAGGTTTTTGTTTATTATCGTAACGAGATTATTTATTTACCGCATGACGAAATTGCTTCGTTAATTTAAAACCATATTATGTACTGTATTTTTATATTTTAACTTAATTTTTTCGGAAACATCTTTATATTTTACCTATATGGCAATAATATTTTACCTTTTAGCAATATTTTTCTTAACATGATCATAAAAGTTATCTATTTTTTTTGCATTTCATGTAATGGATATTCCCATACTATATATTTCATCTATAGTATAAGATATTAATTGAAGGATTTCATGTTAACTTGTTGTTGAGATATTTCTTATAGTTTATTAAAATTCACGATATTTTCATTAAAATAAACTTTAATTTAAAATTTATGTTTCAGACAAATTTTGAGTTCTCTTTATATAATTTCAATCCAAATATTTTTAAAGTTAGAGATGCATACGGAAGAAATCACCTGATTATTCTACAAGAATGACCGATAATACTTTCAAAGCATTAAATTCAAATAAAATATATTTCATGAATAGTTAGGTTTTTTAACAGAGGCAGCAGATCTTGGATCAGTTGAAAAAATTGTCATAAAATGAGAACACTTCTGTCAATTAAATTCAAGTATTATCGTGTAAAACAAAGGAATTACATATGAATTATAAATCAGTTGGAAAAATACAGGAAGTCTGTATAATTATAATAAATTTTTCTATGAATACTATATATGCACGAATAGCATCAAGAAAAACAGGTCGCGGTATATATATATATATATATATATATATACATATATATATATATATATATATATATATATATATATCTATATATATATATATATATATATATATATATATATATATTTATATATACACAGGCATTACATCGCTCCCCACATTATAATAAATCCAGATAAGTCCCTTAATAAAGGTTAGCTTTGATGAAATATGTTTAGAAAAATTAATTATTAAATTATATTATGAATAATAAAAACATACGCCTATTTTTATTGCATTCTGTTCTTAATTATAAACTGCTTTAATTTTTTTTAAATGGGTTTTTATTTTCTATATTTTAGATTTGAAATACATTTCGAATTTCATAAGCGAGTTTTGTCAAAAAATAAGTCAAATAAAACTTTTTAGAAATATCAGGTAAAGTAGATTCGTGATTATGCAAGTTTCACGACTGATTCACGTATTTTTTGTATCACTTTTTCAAAACAAATATGTTATAATAGAATAGGGCTCATTAAAAATAAAGAAATAATATATTTATAAATTCTTGATGAATTTTGTATCATGTTACTGAAAGGCACCTGAATGTATATAAAGCTAATTGATTTCAAATTTGAATTCAGCTCTGGGAATTTAATACGGAACGAATATATAAAAACGGATGCCCGTTTTTTGTTGTTTTTTTTAATTAGTTTTGAAAGGGGGAATTATTTTTTTATATAGATAGGCAACGGGAAACTATTTGCTTCAACCAAGAAACAAAAAGTTTTTTTGGAATAAATATTCGCTGGTAAACGATGATTTGCCTGTTTATTGATTCAAAGAGACTACAGTATTTTTTCAAATCAAATGCTCTTTGAGATCCGTAATGCGATGTTAATTAATGTATTGCTAATACCACATGTGTGTGAAGCAAAAAAGGATGATAATTCGTATTTATATCAATTTGCTTTTTAAGATATTAGCAGCCATCTTGTATCTTGCGTGTATCGGCAACCGGATACAAAATAAAATATAGTGGACAAGCGTAATTAATTAGATTTTCTTGGAAGGACATATGTAATTAGTTTACTTACGTCTAATATATTTTGCGAATAAAATATTCGCGTAGGTTTCCATATATATATATATATATATATATATATATATATATATATATATATATATATATATATATATATATATATAGTGTGTATGTATTATACAAAAATTCTTTTGATCTGACTTATCCCCCAGAATGTCGTACACAATATCGATAATTTATAAAATTTATAAACACTTATGGGTATATAGCATTTCTATTAAACTATTTAAAAATATTAATTAACTATGTCTTTCACAGACGTAAAATCATAGTGCATATTTAAAAAAATATGACTGCTAGAATAATAGCTATAGTCTTCCTACAGTATTCGCGTAGGTTTCTAAAACTTTATTTGTTAGGGTTCCTTACCTCAAATGGAAAAACGAAACCTTTATAGATCAGTCACATGCGTGTCAGTCCGTCCGTCATAGCTGTTTTTTTACAGAAATCACTTGACGTAAAAACTTGAAATGTACAGCATGGTAATAAAACATATTTACTAGCATATGTCTCAATAGCTAAGACTGAAAAATATTGATTAGGAAAGTTTTGGGGACAAATTAAGTACTCGAACATTTTAAATTCATGTATATTGTTTGGGTGTCATTTGAAAGAGATAGTTAAAGGGGTCTCAAGCAAATTTTCATAAATTTAGGTATTATATTTTCTACTGAAAAATATTCAGAAATAGTCTGTCCCTCGACTTTATTTCTCAAACTACTCTACCTAATATTATGAAAAATATATGTTTTTTTTAGAAGCCCACGTAGAGGCTGTAGGAAAACTATAGAGATGATGTAATAATTTTTTAAATATTCCCCACGTTTTTACGCCTATGAAAGATGTAGTATAAATGTACATGTAGACAAACGGCATTATACTTACGTATTCCCGATTTTCTCAGAAAGTACGCTACGTAAACGACGATGTATTTTAAAATTTGGCATACTAATTCATCTTATTAATCCACATATTTTTCGTAGATAACTTTTTAAAAATATTCAAATAAGAATTAAAAAGGGGTAAAGGTCTTAAATTTTTTTTTAGTTTTATGTATCATGTTAGGTATCATTTCAAAGGGCTAGTTATGAAGAATACAAACATAATGCATTATTATTATTATTATTTCATATTTACAAAGATACACCAGAAAATATGCAAAAACAGAACAACCCTCCCCCTCTCTCCCTCATTTCTAAAACTACTAAGCCAAACATCATCAAAAACATAGGCTTGGTAGAATCGAACTAGAATATAACAGGAAAATTATTTTGGACCTTACAATTTTTGAAATATGCACCATGTCTTTACGCCTGTGAAAAATATAAAAGACAGTATATATATATATATATATATATATATATATATATATATACGCTATGTTAGTGAATAGTTTCATGGAAATACTAAGTAGGGTAGTGTGTGCACCCTAGTAGTGCGAGTTCTACTAGTGCTTTACAGATTTTGAAATTCTTATAACTAAACTTTTCAAACGACACACTTTTAAACACTTTAAAATACTTTTTTCGAGTACTTAATTTTCCTTCTAAAATCTCCTTGTTAATATTTTTAAAAGTTATTGAAATATATGCGGGACAAAATTATTTATTATTGTGCCAAATATCAAGTGCAAACAGACAGACGTGTGAGTGCTTTTATAAGTGTCCCGTGTTTCCCTTCGAGATACAGGACTCAAAAAAATATTAATATCCTTAATTTAAAAGAAATGGGTGTATATTTTATACTTTAAATAATTTTTTTTTTCATTTTTACTGCTTTTTTTAATATACGCATCAGTAAAATAATACAAAAAACTATATTTGAAAAAAAATTATATCATTTATGGTTTAGTTGCAATAAACCTGTTTTGGCTTCAGTGTAAATTGTATCGTATTATATGAGTATTATATGATAATTGTCACGACTTCATTATTATGTTAAGGCCATTGCACTCATAATTTATTTTATATATTTATTATGCCATTTATCTAATACCTTATAGAAGAGGCCGTATGAGTGTTCATCAATATCGCAAAAAATATCGTCCATGAATTATCGTATAGATAAAAAGCGCAGCTGAGTGCTTTTTATCGCCCTATGTCTAATTCGCCATACAACACTTTTGTTAACATAATATAAAAACTTCGTTCACTTTGCAACAAGAAAAAAGAGAAGCGCCGGTTAGGCAAGTTTTATCGTCAATTACCGAATGATTTGCTTGCGCGATCAATCGCGCTATTATTTGTAAAGTAAAATCAAAACGACCAATAAAAATATAATATAACCAACCATGCTAAAGAGGAAATTTCAAAGAGGACCTACATACTTCAATTGTTATTATATATATTCTCACACGTATAGTATATTCCCACACGCTCTAGTACTTTCAATGATGGGTGTTTGGTAGTCGGTGTTCGATAGAGAAAAAATATAAGGTCGATCACTTTCAACCACCATACCTCCCGCACTACCACAGATACGCAACCATTATAATGCACAATGAGAAACTTGAGGCTACTACCGCACACAAACAAGATATATGCAGTGGGTAGTTTTGTTTGCAAAGTGAAATACGGACACACATAAATAGACCACTTATGTGTGTGTATGTATATAATATATATATATATATATATATATATATATGTTAATCTATAATAAAGGTATTATATTTTGAATATGCAGCATTGAGAGAATTAATTCAATAGGGAGAAGTAAATATGTGCGAAACCAGACTATTTTAACTTTTCACGTGACCCATGTTTTTTCATAGGTATTAATATACTATGTCCTACACGATTTTTCGCCATTTTTTTATTCCAGAAAAATCCTTTCTTCTTTTAAACTTTATTTCGTACAAGCCAACATACGCTGTTCAATATAAGATTTTGATTTCGTCCCTTTTATTTTAAATCTCCGCTTTAAGTCTCTATAACACGTAAATCTTTTAAGCACGAATAAGACTCTATCTACGACTACATTGTTATAGTATTCTACTAAACTTCTGGTAACGCTGGTTTTTATTTTTTTTGACCTTTCTTCGTTTATAACACTATTTTTTATCTTTTCCTGATTTTTACTTTAGTCAATTTTTAGTAAATTCTGTGTCAAACGGTTTCTAAGAAAAAGGTTGAGCATATTTCCAGCAACATCTTTAGTTTTATTTTATATAAAATTCTAATACGAGTAGATACAATTCAGAAATTATCAAGACAGTGAAATTTTGAAAGCTTTCATAACTACTGAACATATCTAAAATTTTGATTTATCATGATCCACGTTATTATATAATATAATATAATAAAATAATGAAATAAAATATTTTTCAATATTACAAAGTATTCATTTCGAAATTTCCTGCACATAAATCTAAAACTGTTGAAAATGTAATTACATAGGGATGGGCGGACGATCGGATATAAGGAATTAACTGCTAATAAGCGATTAAATTACGCGAATTTACGAACCAGTCTCATATCTTTTTCAAAAGCATTCACACCTCCCGTCGGTTATGACTTTTAACACTTCTTTCGCGGTATCGTTAGTAAACAGTCATAGTGTTGACCTTGCACTATAATAAATCACAATATGCTGTTTACTGCAATAATTACCAAGGATTACCTTCATGACGCGATTGTACAAATATAGTGAATGTGTTAAAATGTTATACGAGCGGATGGCCGTATTGACTGTTGCCTGTCTCTAACAGGATGTGTATCTATGCTCACAGTGTACTTGTGAGCTTTTGAGGATCGTCACTTCTTGAAGTTTCTTTGAATAGATCACAAGCACACAAGAACTGAATAGCAATACAAACTACGATAAAATGTCGGGTTAACTATTACTATCCAAACAGAAAAAGAAGCAATTATGATTATATAAAATTGTGCAACGCTTTAAGCTGTTTGGATTTCATATAAATGAAGACATCTTAACAAAGTAGATACATTTTTTATTTCAAATGCAAGTAAGGGTAAACGTAATAATTATATGAAAAAGTTCCGTAATGGGGGTATGGTGTGGTATATATTTTAACGTACACGAAAATTGAAATCTATTTTTTATTTTATTTTAATAAGGCAGTAGCTTTAAATAGCTTTTTAAGCTTTTTAAATTACAAATTCTGAATAATATTTAATTCTGAATATATTCTACTAAAATTAATTTCAATTAAACAAACCTATCAATTAAAATATCGAACATAACAATCCGCTATCATTCGGACTCGCTTGCGTGTACATTAAGGCAAATATTTCAATATGAAAAATATGTAAATATTCCTGTTATTAAGACTCCAGTATTGTTTTTGTTTTATCTACGAATACTGTTTTCTAAGTTATTATTAGCCGAAGTATTCGTTATTTTGTTGGTTAATGGAACATAAAGAAAAACAAATTAGTTTCGTTTTAAATAAACTCTTTTTTGATAATTATATAAACCCTATATTTTTTTGCATATTGCCCTTCAAAACACTCGCCTAAGTGTTTATTAACCGACTTCAAAAAAGAAGGAGGTTCTCAATTTGCCGGAATATTTTTTTATGTACGTTCTTTTTTTATTTGATGCTATAGTTATGGTCTCATATAAAAATAATGAGGATCTGATGATGAGGTCCGGAAATGATTGATGGAACTCCTTAACAAAGGGCAGTAAATCAATTATGATTCAATATATTTGCTACCTGTAGAGATTTTGCAAAATAATTACACAACTTACCAACTCAAGATCTAATGATCAGTTCTGGATGTGAACAATGGAACTCCTTAACAAATATTAATAAATCAATCGTGATTAAATATATTTACTACTAGTAGTTGTTACTTTGCAAAATAATATATAAAATCTCTTCTAAAAAACCGACTTCAAAAAAGGTATGTACTAAAAAGTAAAAAAATAATTAACTCAAAGTAGGTACTTACTTATTTACAATAAATAACCAAGTTACTTATTTTTGAAGTCGATGCCAGCACCGGAGATCAACTTTGAAGTAGGTTTTTGAAGTTTTTTTTATTCTAAAAATTAAATGAAAAAAGATGCTCAGGAGTGTAAAGGTTAAACTAGGTTCTCTGGAAATAACATTTTCAGTCTGTCGAAGACAATTTCTTGTAAAAAATTAAGTCCGTTTCAATTATTTATTTCTTCACTTCTACATATTTAAATTATGAAAACTATAGTTAAAACGCAGACAAACAAAATAGTTTAACGAAAGAGATATCATATGGAAGTTAGAGACGTGTGAACTTAGATGTGTATTGTGTAATATCACATTTGTCAGTTATTTTGTATAATAAAAGTTCCAGAAAACCTCATCAGATATTCTGCCTTTAAAAGACAATACATCCTACAAATTATTGGAATTAAAAACTTTTAACAAATTAAAACTTAATTTTTAATTAAAACTTTAAAAAAATAAAACTTAATTTTTCTTCCTTAAGTACATTTTAATGAACGTGTGAAATTAGTGGAGTAAAACGTTTAATTTAATTTTAAAACCTTTGTATGAGTTTAATTAGTGAATAACAATAATTTTTTGATGATAACTTAGAAAAAATTTAAATAAAAAGAAATTAAATTTTAATATAAGCGTGTGCAATGAAGAGTAATGAAAACATATTTGTAAATTTATGTAACGAAATTTGGATTGGCTAATAACAACGACTTATTTTTAATAAACATGTTTTATTTTCGAAAATTTTGAAAAATGTCTATTCCAGGTATTAAGAAAAACATTAACGTGCATTCAAAGAGGATACCCTAAGCCAATCGAAAATCTGCCTCAAGTTGGATCGTTTGCCCTCTGGAGATATGACCCGGTCAGTACGGCCAACTGAGTTGAATAACAGCTACCTTTTTAACAATAATTAGATCTAAATCTGAATGCTACCACTCAAGAACTTGCGCAAGTACTTGAATGCACTAATATGACCATAGAATATCGATTTCACAAGGTCCGCAATCGTGCAGAAAAAACAAGATTAAGATGAGGCAAGACTTGCCGATAAAGTTATGCCAGGTTGCCCATGTATGCAAAAGCCAGTCACTTTTTTGGAACCCAAGCAGAAGAATTTTTTAAAACATTTCGTAAATGGCAACTGGAACCAGAACAAAACAAGATACGCGCCGACTACTGGCTACTGCGAGAAAAATGGCCACCGCCACATACAGAAATGAAAACCGTGGACGAAGATACGCTTGGCCTGATATATTTGAAACCTCTAAGTGAAGGAAAAGTTATCATCACTGACGTGTACGTGGACCAGCTTCACGAGTTGACTGCTCCAACTCGAAAAAAGTTTAGTATATGCAAGCTGCATTTGCTGTAAAACAACATTCGCTTGCACTTTTCTTCCGCTACACATCAGTAATTGAAGGAGCGAGATGAGTAAGGGTGCCACACTTGGCATATTTTCCAATTCTTATGACCTCTGTTCCGCGTCCTTGCGAATTTCTTGTATGGGGAATTCTTTGATTACAGCACTAAAAGCAATCCACTGTGTCAAATTAAATTTTAAAAAAATGTTATCGTTTTATTTAGATCGATTAAACTATATGGAAATAACATTGCATCAAAACTGCTTTATGTACAAAATATCACACGTAAAATAAAGCGTGACATTGAAAAGTGACGAAAAACATAAGCAAAGTGTTGCACACAAAAAAATGCGTGGAAGGCCGTGTTAAGCATGATTGGACTAGATTCGTCAAGTGTCGAAAGAGAGTTACAAGTTTGAATAGCCGAATACACGTGTAAATATAAATGTCAGTGTTGGAAGGATACTGGTTTCCTGAATTATTAAATTTAAGTCATAATTAACGGATTCGCCTGATCTCTATTTTTCCTGATCTCAATCTTTATACAATTATTTAACAAAACTTACATACTCTATTTTAACATAGACGGGTATCAGTCTATGAAACTTTAACCCTGTGAATATTTTGAAATGAATTATATATTATTATTACAACAGAATAAATAACAAATAACAATAAATAATAAAATACTTTTTATTTTGCCTAGTCAACGAACAATTAATTAATATAAATGTTTAGAGTTCAATTAGTTTAGAGCCGTTTTAGGCAACTTTATGCTATTTCTGTAGCCAATATCAATTTCGGAGGTTCATTACTTGTTTTTAAATTACATTCTTCTATTTTTGAAACGTCTTACTAACCAACCTTCAACATTTTCCATGTTAACTATCATTCTTCGCCTTATTCCTTTCCTTTTCCACTAACTTCTTTTATAAAGCTTGCGTTGCTTGCAAGCGTTTTCCTTTCCATGCGCTTGTTATTATCGAACCACTTCAACAGCTCTGTTATATTAATTCTTATTTAAACTACATTCTGTTTGCTTTCATTTAATTCGGCAGCAATCCAAACTCAAATTTGTATACAATTATTGGCCATAATTATTAACCGTTACTTTTTTAGATTCCATAGCCAAGTGGTAAAAAACCCTTAGAATTCCGTCATGTCCACCTATCTGTCTGTCCGTCCCATATTTTTAACACCTCTTAATTTCTACAGTTTTATACTTACTAATATGAAATTTTGCAAGTATTTACTTAATGTAGAGATCTCAATTAATTATGCCAAAATATTAAAAAAAATATGTAATGAAAAATGAGAGCGAATTTTTTCCCACATATCATTGAGTTAGATAACATAGTATGGGGCTTATAAAATGGGATTAAGGTTTCATTTACCATTTTTCAGCCTTGTTTATAAAATGTTGAGCTTCAAAGTGGCGTGCGATATGTCCCTACTATTCTGATTTTCCAACTGTGCTTGTAAAATGTAAAAATATCCTAGCTACTATAATTTTATTAGAATTTTCAATTAAAATTATTCTGGATAACTTGCATCATCAATATAAACAATTGCGGAATTCTACATAGTATATGTTCCGACATAAACTCTTTTTGATATATTGATGTTTTTCGTAGTTTTATTTCTTTTTCTTAAAGTAAAAAATAATAACACTAACTTATTTCTCATCTTTAACCTTATGAAACTAATAAATAATTAACATCTAGCATTAGGCCCTACGCAAAATTAGGCATTATTATGTTAAGTGAAACAAAAAAATAAGTTAGGAATAATTATTTTACTTAACTGATATTATTTGTATTTAAAACGAAACTGGAACGACTTATTGACATTGACATTAGCTGTCTATTCACAAATGAAAATATGGCAGATAACGGAAATCGTATCAAAAAATTGTATTTACTTTATAGAGTGTGAAAATTGTTATTAAAACATCACCGGAAAATATATTTTATCTCCTTCTTATTACTTATACTACAAAGAAATTAAAAAAATATTTACAAAATTCAACTCTTAAGTAGCTGCATATGTTAAGCACGTAAAAGTCGGATTTAACGTTTCCTTGGGTTAAGACTAAATTACTACTGGTGTATAATATTAAAATTCTGAGACAAATAAAGGATCGGCCAAGAATAAAAATAGATCACGTTTTTAATTTAAAGAACAGTGTTAATCTCAAACAACGAAGATGAATCAAAAGAGTCATAAATGGTATAGATAACGAATGCACAAATACATATTTCCTCACTTCAATTTAAGTAAAGATATAATCGAAATTATTTTAATTAATAATAGTTAATGCGATTTAAATGTCAATTTGTTGACTTAACGAAGGTCAAAATGACGATAAGAAGCATGAAATCGTAAAATTTGTACACGCGTATGAAATCATGCAGTAATAATTAATTAGGAAATCAAACTTAAAGTCATATTTAATACTTTATCTAAGTACAAAAACTAAGTCAGTTTTTAATGAACATATAATTTGCTTGATCATTCCGTGACTTCTTAATGATATGATAAAAAACCTTATTTACTTGAGTGGACTTTGAGTTACACATGTGCATAAATAGTCTATCCGACTTAATACGTAGGATTCTTCGTTTCAATAAAGTTAAATTATATGTTATGGCGTATTAAAACCCTGAGAACAATATGGAATTTCCCCTGTGACATGCAAACGTTGTGTCATATTTAGCGACGAGGTTAAGTGCAAATTATAGATGAACAAAACAATATTTGCGGCATTTCAGTGACATAAGCATCAAGCAATCAAAGACCGCAAGGCCGCGGCCCCAGCTTGATGCTCAGGTCTCAGCTTGATGGTCATGTTTTACTCCAGTGAGAACACGTGTCTTCAACAATATTTCCTACTCATCATCGATAATCCTCAGTAATAATTACTACCTTAGTGTACTTAACAACTTGTCCTGTTTTTTCAGAAAAGTCACTTTAAACAAAAACTGTACAGCCGACCTAAAATACTATTAATATCGTTGCCGTCTTGAATTATAACTGTGTACTATAACCATGTTGAATTATAACCGTGACTCTCTTTTTTCCGTATTATTCCTGTGGCCATTTTCTTCTGCCTCATTGCGTCCTATCTAAGAGCCGACGATCCGACGAGATCCTATCGAAAAGCCGACTATGTTAGAGTAACGGTTTGTAGTCTAACGGACTTGGCATTTAATGTCATCTTAATTAATTCATGACTTGTTTAAAGATTTTAGCTGCTACTTCATTTTTGTTAAAATATTCGCTATGATTATAAATAAATGTTGTGGCAGTGGATAAAAACAATATTTATTATAATTACCGAAAAGATATAGAGGTAGACGTGTTTATTATAATGACCGAAAAGATATAGAAGATATAGAAGTGATGTTCATCTCTCAAATCCATTTTCAAAAAGTGGTAAAGGTTTTCTTAAATTGCTGTATAAGATATTACTGCTAAATGGAAGACGTGATTCAGATGTTGTAAGTGGACGAATTTGAAATTCAAATTATTGATAGGAAAGTATTAATAGCTAAGATTAACCTATGGAATTTAAAAGTTTCCATGATTAGGACAAAAATAAGAGTAAAAAAATAACATTCATAAATTACTCTCATGGAAGAACTCTAATTGTTTTGAAATAATTTATTAGTAATCATAAAATTCATTTAACTTTGTAACACGAAAATTAAAGGTTACTTCATGCAATTTAACATAATTATACTACAGGTCTTAAAATAGCCAATTTCTTAACATTCAAAACAATTTCAATTATTATTTAATCATATTTTGTCTATTTTATTTATAGAAATGAAGCGATGGTTGTGGCCGCTCATGGTTATCTGTTAGCCGTAGAGGAGCTCGGTTCTCCATACCGAAATCCAATATCAGATTATAGAAATTAAAAACTATCACTTGAAGAGTGATAGTTTTTATTTTCCATATTAGGAATATCAGATTTTGCAAAGTAATAATTAAAGTAACAACTAACCAGTAGCATATATATTGAATCACGATCGATTTACTACCATCCGTTAAGGAGTTACATTATTAATCTTTAGAACTCATCATCACACACTGACCTGGTCGATGGTGCAGTTATTCTGCAAAGTAACAATTGGTTACTACCATGCGATAAGGAGTTCAATCGTTCATCTCCAGAACGCATCATCAGACTCTGACATAATTGATAGTGTAGTTATTTTGCAAAGTAACAACTACCAGTATCAAATATCTTGAGTCACTTTCAATTTACTATCATCCGTTAAGGAGTTTCATTGTAGGTCTCCAGAATTCATAATCAGACCCTGATCTGGTCGGTGGCGTACTTATTTTACAAAATAACAACTACCCGTAGCAAATATCTTGAATCATAGTTGATTTACTGCTATTCGTTAAGGAGTTCCATCGTTAATTTTCGGACTTCATCATCAGGTCATCATTATATTTTTATGGGACTACGCCTATAGCACCCTCTTTCAAATAAAAAAGAATTATCGCAATCGGTCCACTCGATAAAGAATTATTGCTGAACATACATAAAAAAAATTCCGACGAATTAAGGACCTCCCCATTTTTTGAAGTCGGTTAAAAATGGAAACGACCTAGTGTTGATTTTACCCCTCCAAGGGTGGAATTTCGATCTGTTAATATTGGATGATAAATCTGTTAATATTGGATGTTTTGATTATAAAAGAGCTGCATTGCCAAAATTTTATGTTACTTAATTGTTAAAGATGGACAGTGATACTATAGTTAAGTAAAATTTTGTTTTATATTGTAACCAATTTTATATTATATTATAACCTGTTTTATATTATATTATAACCTGTTTTATATAATAATATTTATAACCAATGACGCTTTTTCAAATTATATAAATTAATATGGCCAATAAATTGTAAACAATTGATTGACCATATTGTCGAACAATGATTGGTTTTACATAATTGTTATGACGCATATCAACACGTCAATACTAATTACTAAATTTATACCATTCCAGTTTTCATACCGTATATCAATATTATCATCACTTACAATATATGTATATCATATAAATGATTAAGAAATCTACCGTAATACTTAAGTCATTAACACCAGTCTCTTTCACTTGTCTATACTGTTTCAAACGATCATACGATAATGCACTAGAATGCAATAACACGCCAAGCCGAACGAGTGCCTATTCGATCATATACAAAAAAATGCACAAAAACGCACAGTAATGAGCACAGTTGTCTGACAACCCAACAACCAAAAAAAGAAAAACGAATGACGATATAACGGCTAGCCAGAAATCAATGTATAATGTCAACTATATAAATATTAATTTCAGAACGAAACTGTTGAGATTAAACAAATCTCAAACCGGTAATAAATGTTACTGAATCTTTCGTTGTGTGTAATGAGGGCGCGCATATTTCATTGTGTATAAGTGAATGTAAATCTAATATTCCGACATTAAATAATTATTATATACTGGTAATATTACTATATTAACGCCTTAAAAAATTATCTGTAGCATATAATTTGAGAACATTTCGTTCTTGATTTTTCCGAGATTTCAAAACGTATTGTTATAATATAGAGATAACGTCTGCTTACTGAATCTTTTTTTTTATTTTTGATTCCAGCTTATTTACAGACGTGAATATTTATGATTAACAATTTGCACAATTAACGCATTCTTGCGATCTATCAACGACATGATGAAGTTTTCGATCTTCGTCATAACTTATTTATCATATTTCAGATTGATTGATTCATTACTTTCTGAAATGGAGAAGTGTGAAGATAGGTGAAACTATAGTTCAGTACCTTCAATTAAAATAATAAATTCATAACAGTATGTATTTCATAACAGTATTTTTTTGCCATTTTGATGAGAACTCGATGAATCTTACCGTGCCTAAGTCAGAAATTATATTTAATCCCTTGGGAACATCCTCCGAAAACTATATAACTCACGATTTTCACGATCCGCCTAAAACGAATTCCACGGATGTAAAAATGCAGATAAAATTGAGCCGATATTATTATGAATATTAACGGTTTGCAGTACAACTACAATGTAATACAATGAACATAAAATTAAATTGAATAAAAAAGCATTTTCTTTTTATATTTCCTATTATTTCGAGTGTCATAAAGGTATGCTTTAAATAAAACAACCCTTAAGGCGAACGATTCAGTTTATAAAGGCTGAAACTATACAGTGTTCTAATTATGTCAGCATAATTTTCTTCTATTTCACTTAATGTTCAAGAGAACAAAATAGTTTTAATTTTAAGTGCATGGTGGTTCTAGTTCAATAGAAATTCAAATTTTATTGACCAATTCTCCCTTTACCTGATGCGCTTCACAACTACGAGTATGTTCACTCTCATTACCGAGCTGGAGAAAATGGTGGAAGTGGGACTTTTAACATATGTGGAAACGAACACTTCATTGTCACAATCATCTTACAACGATAAATTCTTATCTCTCTATCGCTTTGCCATTTGATAGTATCTATAAAACTTCTAAATGGTTTGCTATTAATGGTAATGGTAATTCACCAGTATCATATATAGAAAATTCAATGTTATTATAAATATAATGTTCAAAATATCTAGATGCGAAGCTCTATACTTCTCTAGCAAAGCTCTGCAATAACTTAACTACTTTTATCTAATTTTTGTGGCTATTTTTTTAAAAGAAATTTGGCCCTTTTTTAAATTTGACATAGTAATAAAACACATTAATCTGCATATATCTCAAAAGCTAACAATCGGAAACGTTTATATGAAAAGTGTTTTTTAATTAAGTACACAGATAATCATTTTTTTAAATTTAGTATATAGCGTCGAACATCGTTTAAAAGAGCTAGTTATAAGGTGTATTTTTTCATAATTTAAGGTAGCAAATCTTTAGAAATATACTAAAAAATGAGCAAGAAAAATAGATCCTCCCTTCCTTCTCCGACAGCACTAAACCTAAAATTATGAAAGGCATGGTAATTTTAGAAGACTGCGCAAAACTTGTAGGGAAATATAATGATGATTCTAGATACCATAATTCTTGAGATATTCACGATAGTATGTATGTACTATGTAGGAGAGGGGGGGCCCTCTCCTACATAAATATATTAAATATTTATTGATCTAATATGTCCATATTAGTGATCTTATGATAAATAAAGTGGTTTGACTTCAAACGATGTACGGAACCCTCGTTGCGAGAGCCAGAATCACCCTAGGCCAATTTAATTTTTTTATAGTAATGTTGTTGATAAGATACATTATATCTTTCCGACTTTTAAAAAAAACTTCTGTTACAAGATTTCAATTTGTCAATTAATAAATTATAATCGGAGATAACGTCGACACGTGGAAAGAAACGTTAAAATTCTGACAGTTCATCTTATACGATTACTAATTACACGATAACGATCTAACAATAAACTCACTTAACGATATAGCTATCAAAACCGCAAAACACACTGTAAAATAACGTATTTTATTTGCGTCCATATTGTTTTATGACGACTCATGTCTAGGTAATAGCCTCGCCAATTCTGCACGCACGAGTACAGTTAACTGTAAAAGTTGCAGGTTAGTCAAAATTGTATATATTTTGTAATATTTTTATTATTTTTTTATCTATTTACTATTAATCAATTACAATTACAATTTAATCAATTACACAAGAATAAATCGGTGCTACACATATATTTTAGTGATAAAATAAGAGTGATTCTGTTGCTTCTTTATATTGTAAATGTAGCGTTTCAAAAGATTACATCTATCCGTTGCTCCGGTGCAACACACTGTTTTGTTATTCCGTTTGTGTCCTCTTCCAGTTTCAAATACGGTTTTTTTTCAAAGAAATGAAATTTGTCGAGATAAAAACTAGCCTATTTTATTTCTCGGCCCGCCAACTATCTTTTCGCAAAAAATCACGTCGATCTATTGCTCTCTTCCGACGTGAATGAATGACAAACAAACAGACTTTCGCATTTGTGATGTTATTTAGGGTGACATTTATTGGTATAAAAAGTAGTCTATGTTATTTTCTGGCTTGCCAAAAAATCTCATTAATCTGTCGCTCCGTTGCAACGGGAAAGAAGGACAAACAATTACACTTTTAAATTTTTAACTTTAGTTCGGATTTAACCATTTTTTTTTTTACTCTAAGCGTAATCAACGATCCGTTTTTTGGTAGTTACTTCGTTCTTTTTAATTTTGCGTGTTTTGAATATATCTTTAATCGGACAATATTAAATTTTTAACACAAAATGTTTATGAACATGAAATAATTTAACAGCATATCATTTAGGTACTTTAAACAATTAATACGACTTAAACTTCCTTTTCAATGCAACATTTTGTAAAAATAACAATTTTTAATAGAAACAGAATTTTCAATATACACTGAAGAAAAATGACCGGAAAGAAAATATTGATCTTAATGAATAATTAATAATACGATTTATGAATGATTTTTTTTTCTTCACAAAAATAGTTATATACAAAAACATATGCCTTATGTCAGTCATTTGTCGGAAATATTCCTTAAAAAATAAAAAGATTTGAATTTTTAAACACTTAAGTTTGTTTTTCAGTCTTGTAACAAATTATTATATTGTTGCAAACAATGTCATATTATTTGGAGGTCTGTTATATAATTTAGATAGTAAGTAAATATTTTCTTATGAGTTAATGTCAAAGTAATTCGACAGTTTTCTTTTTAATTTCGTATATAATTAATTTCGAAAGATATACTCACTGTAAAAAATATCCATTTTTGTCGATACCTGAATTTAAAAAAAAAACAAAATATTCGTAAAAATTAATAAAAGACGATATATCATTCAATAGTTTCAATGAAAATTGTCTTAATAAACAAAGATCGGAAAATCAGTAATTCAAAAATTGCTGATGTACTGATACAAAATTATTTTTAAGCCAAACGTTTAAAACACAAATAATTTATGAGAATCATTTCACATTTGTTCATTTCCTGTCACAGCTTCTTTTTGACGAATATTTTTACCAGTAAAAACAAATGTAAAGGGTAAGGGGAAAGCCCAAAAACGCATAACCAAATTATGAAAAAATGTTAGCTATGTAGCGATGATAAAAAATCTAACAACTATGTACACGACTGTACGCTGCAGCCAAAACTAGAACATGACACTAACACGTAAATCACATGTTACATGCTTGTATGAAAACGAGGCAAGGTCTTCCTCCGTATGAATCTTATTACCCATGTATGTATTTCAAGACTACGTATTGTTGGCCGCAGCCTATTCGGCGAACCGGAATATGTCACAAACTTCTTTGGCGACAGGTAACGGTTTAAGTTGCGCAACTAGAGACTTGATAATGTTCGCCATAACGCACTATTCATGAAGAAATGCCCGTTGAAGATCTAATTCAATTTCATTACCGCACTCGAATTTACGCAAGGCGGTCCTCGATGAAATATAGTCCGTGACGTATATAAGTTGTTTTGGATTATTCATTGAATAATTTGTAGTTATTGTTTGAGTTAATTGTGCCAGTGGTTATTCTTGTAATATATATATGAAACAATAGTACTCTCTGTAGCCGAGAAAGAACGAAAGATAAACCGTGACGTAGAAAGAATGGGTAAATTTTTCAAAATCTTAATTTGAGTGTAAACATAATGTGAGAAAAAATCTAGGATTAAAATTATCTAGGATTAAAATCAGTCTTTAGATCCCCTTCATTCATATATCCCATATATAGCAGCGGTCTTCCTACACTGTTGATTAGATTGGTATAATCAGCAGAGATGTGGTATATATATGCGATAACCTAGCGGTAGAGAATGTGACTTACCCAACAGAGACAGAGAATATTATTTGCCCAATGCTTTCAACTATTGCTTGCTCATCATTCATCGAAGTTTAGAATTGCTTTTATGTTGCTTATATATTTAGAATTGCTTGTTACGGTATATTTATTAGTTTTACTTTAACCAATACTAATATAAGAATCGATTAAACTTCACGTAGTATGGTTCATAAAAAAATGAGTACTTGGAGGTGTTAATATATCTACGTCGATGAGATATGCTGTAAAATATGTTGTGCAAACATAATTTCTAAAATACGACATCGCAAACTACAATTGGAACGCGGGACACTAGACTACAAAATGAATTTCTGTCTACACTACTTTTCATAATTCAAACTCTTTATGTATGTTTCGCAATCAGTTTACTGGTTATAAAATGTGAAAAATTCCTGAAGTAATGTTCATTAGAATTTTTTTGCTTTTACTCAACCGATTAAAATAGAATTATAGTAAGTGCCACATGAAGAGCACCCAGAGACAGTAAACTTGAAAACGTTGCTATATAAAATAATTCTTTCGAATAATAATAATTATGATTAATTTAAATAATTATGATATATTTTTGAACAGAATATATCCGTTTCCGATTTTACCTCATTCACTTAGTGAATATGATCGCTAACTGAAATTTGACGCTGAAACTGCAATTTAAATTAAACTCTCACTATGGTTTACACTCAACTTAAAATTTTAGTTATTTAATATATTTACTAAAAAAGAGTGTACTGCAGATTAACTATGACGTATAATAGATAAGCTCATATCTGCCCCACAAGTATAATTATGGGGCAGAGATGAACTTTTTGATTTTTTTAATAAAATGTTATTGACACCAAGTATTTGAATTATTGTCTTAGAAAAATCGTCTTTAAATTGTCTAATATATTAGCATGTCTAGAAAATTATTGTAGATATAAATAAGAAGCCCGAACACCCGAAGAAAAACTCGAATCCAAATAATTGAAGCGGAAACTCGCATCAGCTTCAAAGACCTACTAACAAAATTCTTAAAAGCAAAACTGTGATATTTTAAAAATATAATATGTTAATTGACTCCCTCAGTTGCCTAAAATATTGTAAATGTAAATTATGGTTATTAGTAATAACATTATTTCATTTAAAACATTAACCGTTGCGGTAAATATCTGTAATGTTTTATAATGTTTTTTTAAATCTGTATCTATAATTTTTTTTAAATCAAATAATCATAAGAAAACCAAACATAAACAGGATGCATAAAAATATAACTAAGTAATATACATGGGGCGCATATCGCTAAAGTTTTAAAACACGATCAAATGGCAATATAAAAAGTCAACGACGCAGTAAAAAGATAAGATATCTTATAATGTTAAAAACCATTTATTAACTTAGATACGTTTATAAATTAAAGCGAGTACGTTAAAAAAACCTCGAAATTTTACTGGACAAAAATATAAACAATTTTGTTCATATTTCTATATATAAACTTGCGGTGACTGTCTGAAGTATTTCTCTAAATGTTGTTATTACATTATTAAAACAACCATTAAACTTATTTCACACTATTGGACTAACAAATAAAACGATATTGTACTAATTCAAGAAATTGTACTAACAAATAATATAAGTATTCATCTATAAACACATATACTCTTAAATAAAAAAATATGGAGCCGTCACGGGGCGCTTTGCAGATGTGAACATCTATTTTTTTATACTTTTTTATTGAAATATTTTTATTTCAACGAAGTGAAAACAAAAAATACAAATATTCAGATAGTTAAAGTTAATCATATTTTAATTTTATTTTGTTATTTTATTTTTAGGAAATAATTTATCAGAGAAATGTTTTTACCAATCTATTGCAAATAAACGCTTAAAAGCGTTTCAAGAAATTTTAATGCAATACACCGACATAAATGAGTAAAGCTGTAAGCGTTAGTAAATAAGAACTGTAATGCTGGACCGAATTAAGTCGGAAAGAGCCGACCACACGCGAAACTAGCCGAATGGCAGACAAGACGCGAAACTGGCCGAATTAAGTCGGAAAGCGCCGACAATACCCGAAGCTAGCCGAATGGGATCGGATGGGAATTAAAACATTCTGATAGCAAGACGTGTCTTTCCATCAGAATGTTTTAACTCCCATTCAAACGCCATTAAATGTTTCACATAAATAATATTTTCTTTTCAGAGCAAAATATTAGTAATATAGACAAACGTCTGCACCACTAATATCACAACCATTTAAAACTGCAGTAGAAATTGGCTACATCATAAAGAATCAATAAAATTGTAATTAACGACGTACATTCAATTTAATATACTATTAACATTAAGACGATTCACTATTAACTATCTATCACTGCCTAGACTGTTTACTACAGCACAGAAATTTCTGCATGCCTTACCGGTATATCGCAATAATAAATATGTACATGCGGAACGCAACTCGGGATTAAAGCGTCCCGTACACTAATGCTAATTCGTTGCGCCAACGTGCTCAAATAGGGTTACCATCTGAGCAAAATTATATTTAAAATTGTGTTAATATATTACTCCGAGGACTTGAAAGCTTGAAAAACAATTTATTGTAACTAATGAACTAAACTTATAACACAATAATACGGGAAGCGTATAGTGGAAGATTTTTATATTTTATAAGCAACAGTAATTTATTTTATTAAATGTTTGTGTTACGTGAGGACATGTAGTAAACTATTGAATCTTGATTATTAATGATACAGTAACGAATGCTTACGATACTCGTAAAATTTTAGCCCACATTCCCAAAACGAGTGCGCTTAACGTAAATCCATTACAATCAACAATGGTTGGATACCCCTACTCTGATGTTGCAACGTGCAACTTATAACGTTGCGTGTTGCTCGCGCGTAGCTGCTGTGAGTAACCATATCTATATTCCTGCTTGTTTCACCACTGTGTGGACCTGCCTTATTAAGTGTACACGTGATTAATTTATCATTGCGATGTGAGAAATGTAAAACTTAGCAATTATTATTTTTGCAACTTTTGATATAATTGAAAGTATAATTATTAAATTAATTGTTTATTGTCGTTTTTAAAACACTATTTTTAGCGAGCTTATTTGATTTAGGATAAATTTACACTCACATTAATGTGGATTCTTAGTTTGTTTAGGTTAACCAAAAAATATAAATTAACAAAGATGTCTAAAGACATGAATATGGTAATATGAAAGAAATATATATCTAAGCTCAATAACATTCTTAGTTCACAATAGTACTTTATTACTTCTGTAACTTAATTCATTTTTTGTGATAATTATCTCAAAACGATTAGAAATTTAAACGTAAAGATTATATCACATTGAACAAAAACAATGTAATCTCAATGATGGTATTTTTATGTATTTTTTTACATTACAATCGCCAAATAAAGAGATATTGGTTAGTGTCTAAGTCTTTAGATATATGCATCTCTGTCTACGTAACAATGTCAAACATTAAAACTTCATATAATCAATAATTTTTGGAGTCAAGCGAACAAAATATGTATAATTAGCGGTAAATGTTTCGACGTGTACTGAAAATACTGATATAACCGAATCAATAAATACAAAAAAATATTGACAAAATTATAGTATTTATAAGAATATAATATAATAATCCTTAACTGCTATGGACAAAAGGCTGACAGCGACCTAATAAATTGTGAGAAAACGGTTTTATAATGACATATTCGAATAAAACAGGAAAGTATTATGGTTTTCGGCCTCATCACCGGCTAAAAGACGGTCCATCGAGTAGTGACAAGTCGATTATAAAACATGAGATTTAAAAATTATCTTTTATTAGGCACAATAATTTCATCTATTTAGTATATAAATCTTGTATAAACATTCCTTTATATAACTTCATTATATCTTACCTTTGTAATTTAAATTTAAAATATCTTGAGTTGTGTGTACATTAGTTTAATTTTTTTTTCTAAATTGCTTATTATTTTTGGGTTTAGATGATATTAAATATTTTTATGTTAGAAGTTGGAATATTGACAATTTTTGTTAGAATAACATAATATTGATCCTGCTAAATACATATTTTAGAAGTTCTGTCACATTCGCGAAAAATTAAATTAACTTGCAGAACATATTCGGGCAGGAAAAAAATGTTAAACAACTTGTATATTTTATTGTACAAAAATATAGTTTATATTATTTCTCCTAATGAATTAATTACTTGTTAGAGCAGATGTTATTTTACTGAAAAATATCTTCGACATTTTCAACATCTTTTTTTAAATTTTTAAAAAGATTCGATCAAATAAAATTGGAGTTGCGAAAAGTTTTTAAACTTCCGTTAACTAACGTATTTTTATATGATAGGTATAAAATAGAATCAATTACAAAACGTGTACTTAATTAATTACAAACAGTCTACTGTATTTGTATTATGTATAGTGTAAATTCAGAAAAAACCAACTAGCTTATTTGCCAAACTATTTTATCGTTCAAAATCTAGACATAAAACTTTCAAGGAATTATTTTTTTGTGAAATCATCCGCTATTCTGAATACTGGCATCTCATGTTATGCAAATTGCATCTCTGAAGTGGTAATATCACTAATAAGAAAGAAAAATTGTGACGTCTTTAAACGAAGAAGAGGTCAATTTTAATACTATTCGGAATCATTACCATATTTTTTGACTTGATTTGCTCAGACTGTCAATATCTATAATGCCATATTTACGTATTTTTCTAATAATAACGGGGGATCCCCAAAATCGAGTAAGATATTAGTAAAAGTTATTCAAGGTCGATGGAAAAATAATTTTATCGTCGAGGTTTTTTGTTCAACTACTTTTATGAATATAAAAACTGTATTTATGTAAGTACATAATATAATATTTCATTATTAAACAAAAAAAATGTATATATACATATATAAATATATATATATATATATATATATATATATTCTATTCATCACATATATATATATATATATATTATATATTCAATTCATTTAATTCCGTAATATACAGAGTTGGTCTGTATAACCTATGTTTTTTCAAACAACCGCTAAAAAGTTTTGAAAATAATTACCCTATAAAAAATCTGCTCGAAAATTAGTTTAATTTATAGATTTCCTCTGTTATTAGTATGAATTAATTCAGTAAATTTTATTAACTAGTTTTGGCTACACTAACCAAAAAAATTTTAAATTCCTGGTCAATGACATCGAAGAGCTATTTGGATATTTACTTTTTCCCGTCGCATTTGTAGCTGCTATCATAAAAATTTGATTCTTAAATGAATAGTATCACGACCGTAAAATATGCAGATCATTATATCATCCGTTAAAAGTTCTTATGTACGTACTTAATTACCATTAATAAAATTTTCAAAGTTTGGGGAGAAAAAATATTTTAAAAAAGAAACTTTATAGACGAAGAATTCATAATTTTTTTAAGTAATCTTATATACTATGACGCAAATTGAATAATATCATTTTTCAATTTTTCTATAACCATAATGTATTTTAATAAAATGACATAAGAATTAATGTTTAAAGCCTAAACGCTCTATTGCAATTTTATTATCATTAACAAAGTATGATATAATCTGTCATTCAAGTTAACAGGCAGTAAAAGCAAGTTCACTGTTGCCTAGTTGTTTACGAAGCGTAACCTGCTGGCTCACTTGGGCTGATCTCTTTAGTTGATAACTCACCACTAGTAATATACAGTCCATTATATGCATGTAGCATATAATAAAGTAATATAAGACACGCAATACATAATAAAACTAAAAGTAATCGTTTGTTACAAGTTATGTAATTTGGAGCATAAACTTGGTTTTCAAGACCGTTTCAATACAGTGCCGTTACAAGTTACAAATTCAAACATTTTTACAAAAATTATTTTTATAATGACCTTATCTACTTACAATTATTAATTATAAGTAGATAAAGTCATTTAAAGTCATTTAATTTTATTGCATAAAGCGATTATTATACTTTCCTTCACAACACTAAAACGAGTTTATTAAAATTTTACCGTTTATTCAGAAAATTCATGAGGACTTTTACCGTCCCTTTTACATTCAAGAAATTATAAATTTCCTTAAATTAATTTTCTGTTTTAATTTTATCCTTTCGAAAATTTAAAAATACTAAGAAGATGATTTCCAAAATGTATTCAACATTTTTGGGAGTTGGAATACTTAATTTTAATCATTGAATGCATGAAATAATTCGTACGTGTCTCATAATTACTTTGTGAATTCAGACACAGACAACGTTACTTTGAAAGGACTCGAGTGATTTGACATTTCAATAGTCTTTTCCAAAAGATAATATTATAATATCCAGGATATATTTAACAGCTTCAAAGAGCTGGAATACTTTTCTCTGTAACCCCTTTGCTTAGAAGAAAATAAAAAATGTTTGACAAGAAAGTTCAGGTAAATACTTCAGATAACAAACAAATTTCATCATTATTGATTGATGCATTTCATTTATTTTCCCGAAATATTTTTTCGTCGACCTATTAAATATCAATTAAGGATAATATTGCTTTTTATGAAATTTGTATTGAAAGCAGCAATTTTTTGCCCTAAAAACATTCATTCCTCGTTACCTCGTTTCTCTCTTACCGACAATTTTTTATGTTTACGTAGCCACTATGAAATGTTTTACAATAAAAAAAATGATTGTGTTAAAATATGTTGCCGTTAATGTACCAAATTTAATTTTGTGTTTTTTTACCGGTATTAAAATATAAAAGTGTATAATCAATTAAGGATAAATATTGTTTTTATGAAATTTGTATTAAAAGCAAAAATTGTTTGCCCTAATAAAGAATTCATTCCTTGTGACCAACAATTTCCTATGATTACGTAGCCACTATGAAATGTTTAATAATAAAGAAAAATAATTTTGTTAAAATTTATAGTCTTTATTGTACCAAATTTAACTTTGTATTTATTTACCAGTATTAAAATTTAAAAGTGTATAATCAATTGAGGATAAATATTGCTTTTATGAAATTTGTTTTAAAAGCAGCATTTGTTTGCCCTAAAAAAGCATTCATTCCTCATAGCCAACAATTTCTTATGTTTATGTAGCCACTATGAAATTTTTAACAATAATGAAGAATAATTTTGTTAAAATATGTTGGCATTATTATACCAAATTTAATTATGTATTTATTTACCAGTATTAAAATTTAAAAGTGTATACTGTAACATTTTTGTTAATAAGATAATCGATAATTACGTAAATTTGATGTAGTTGTATCCATGGGTTAATTTAATTTGGGGAAACTATCATACACAACTTGCAAAATTCATTATTTACGAAACCATATGTGAAATATGATTTGATACACAGAAAGAAAATAACTTTTAATTGAACCCTGACTCACGCTACTTGTTCTAATGTTATAATTATTGTAGACTAAACCAAGTTCAAAACACCATTTTCAATATGAAGTTTTGTACATAGAAAGTAAAAATGTTAAGTTATAAGCTGAAAGTTTCGCAAAATAATAAAGACTATAAGGCAAAACCGCGACCAACAGATTTACGTAATCCGGTTTTACACATTTCGCCCGTCTTTCAGTGCTTAATTAATATTGCAATAGATAAACGCAAAATATGAGCCTGCCACTTTTAGGCAATACGAGGAACCTCCTAGAGGGTTTTTTCTATGCGGTTTGCAAGTGGCAAAATTGTACCGTTGTAATGATACGAAATGCGTTATATTTGGCAATGTTGTGATACTCGTATTTCCAAGCCGACTTAAATCGCTTGTTAAATTTTGTACCATTTAGTTATTTAGCTACATTATATTTATAGAACTTGCTGTGCCTATGATTTGGTTGACGTGAAATTCGGAATAAGAAAAGTTATTTTAATTTTTTTTCTGTCGTACGTTGCTTTGGGATATAAAATATTACCACACCAAATTTCATCAATATGCGTCCAGTGGATTTTGCGTGATTAACGAAGAAATTAACATACATATGGACAGACAACAATTCTAAAAACAAGCTTTCTGGCTTCTAATATTATTCTTTACACTCCTTTTAAAATATTTTTTATGTACAGAATTCACTCTGTTACAATTACTTTATGTATAGATAATAATTTTAAATCTTACTAAAGATAATTTCTGTAAACGTGAACTGCATAAAATATATTTGAATTTGTTTAAAAACTTCACTATATAATGGTAATGTAGAATATTCAACTAGTTAAACTGTACTTGAATTTACTGATCACATCAATAAACATTTTGGAAAGACAGATAGACAGATATCCATATATAATAGACAGATATCTATATATAAATAAACACACGGAAACTGCGGTTAACCGAGAAAAATAATTTAAATTAAACTACTTTTCAACATATTTATACTCAATCTTACAGCGTTCCGATAAAGTATTATAGAACGATCAAGGAATTGGACTTTACGAATTAGAAATAAAACAGATAAATAAACCTCTGAGTTAAACTCGCTGACATGAACAGGAATACATAAACATTTAACAATTGAAAATTTAAACAAGTGTGTATGATTTTCCCAACTTTCAATGTTAATATAAATGTAATTTTTATATTGTATATATGTGTAATTGTTGTAGCTAACTTTATGTAATATATTAATTTAATCATTTTGTTTTTAACCCTTCTAAATAATTGTGGATAAAGGACCTTAACATTTTTTCAGAAAAAGTGCCAACCCTGCTAACGTACATTTTCTTTCTTCTCTTTATTTTAAAAGTTATGTATATAAATATATGACATTTGATTTCGAGAGGACATTTGCATCATTTGATTAAGAAATTACCTATGCGTCCTCTATGCCTTTGAAACGAAATGGCACAATAATAATTTATACCTTTAAGAGGTGACGTTATTATAGCACGAGAAGTAACCTGTTATTTATTCCATACCAGTCCTAAAAACAAGTATTTCTTATTATAATTTTCGTTACTTCTTCACATTCGTTTTTTGTTTGACTTGTTAGCGCGTCCCATTGATACATAAAAAAGGCATAATGCAGGTATGACCGGTATGCAGCTAATGGGATGTAGGAATTGCCGACACGCCAGCTACAGCCACGCCAGCCACATGTCAAGAAATTTATACTAAAGATGGAATGTAATCATTATCAAATTTTATTAAAAACTGAAACAATATTTGTTAATAATATTTCATATGCTCGTTAAGGATATTTTAATAATATTTTAAAATACGCAAATACAGGCAAGGTCTCGCCTGGTGGGTACTGAGTGATATTAACATGAACTATTTCGAGCGACTTTTGATACTCCTATAACTCGAGGCCTATTTGAACTATTTCGAGCCACTTTTGATACACCTATAATTCGAGACCTACTTAAACTATTTCGCGCCACTTTTGATACAACTATATCTTGAGACCTATTTGAAATATTTCCTGCCACTTTTGATACAAATATAACTCGAGACCTATTTGAACTACTTCGAGCCACTTTTTATACACCTATAACTTGAGACCAGGTTGGAATTATAAACTTCACACTGTATTTAAAATTCATAAGCATAGCTTTTATGCTTTCTGAGATATCGATCCCCAAAATGGCTAATTTTGACACGGATTGACTCATTTATCATAAAAATTTCTGGCCTACTTCGAGTCGACTTAGAAACTTGCAATTTGCACGTAGCTAAGTAAGGGTGATTAGATAAGGATGAGTTAGCTAGTACAGATGAATTAGATTCTTTGATAAAGGTGCAGTTAAATATAGAAAAAAATGTGCGAGAAAATTGCTCAATTAAGAGAAAATTTCAATCATTTCATTTGGGTTTACAAATACAAGTTATACTTCCGCTACATTACGCTTTTTTTTATTTTCCACGTTCCATAACTGTAACTTATACATACTGATCCTTCTTGTACCCCCACTTTTGATACAACTATAACTTGAGACCTATTTGAACTATTTCGAGCCACTTTTGATACAACTGTAACTCGAGACCTATTTAAACTATTTCCAGCCACTTTTAATACAACTATAACTCGAGAATGCAAAAAATAAATCGTCCGATGCAAATAAAAATATTTCTGTTCATTGTACTTGATGCACTTCTAACATTATGTTCACTTCTAGCGACATACTCTTATGAAAATCATTTAGTGTTAGTCATTTCGAGTGATCTCTATTCTTGCTCAATCGGTAGCATTAGTTGTAGTTTATATCGCGTTATATTAAATCAATATGGAGTGCACTTTGGTATTGAGTACGAATTAAGCAACTTCAACGAATTTGGCTTATTATATTATAAAGGTTATTAATGTTTTGTAGTATTTCTTTTCATTTTTGAAGGCCTTTCCATACACTGGAACTTAATACGATTTTATATTAATTAGAATATATTTCGTAATTTACCAATTTTCAGAAAAAACTCGTGAAAACCCATTTAAAATATAAATCAGAAAAATAGGGCGAGTTTTTATTAGATCACATCGAATTAGAATAAAATTTAAAAGTACGCAAACATTTTCAAGTACTTAACATAGCTTTTGTAGCAGAACTTGGCAAGTTTTTTTGTTTCTGCAACATGTTTTATTCGTTCCATAAATATCTAAGAACTTATCTTATGTTGCAAATCTTTGAAAATACTATTCTTTTTCTTACGTTATTATAAATTATGTTTAAAGTTGCAAAGATAGAATTTTAAACCACAGCAAACCACAAAAACTCTATACAATTGACAAGATAAGTTAATGAATATAAGAATATAAAAAAAAAACAAAAACACATTAGTGATCATCTCGAAAACGTTTCCATTAATATCATTTCGTACAAATTATTTCATGCTATCGAATATTCCAACCGCGATCAATTTGCGTCATCGACAAGAGGGGAACCGCAAAAAAATTAACACAAATAACGGCGAGTATTTGTACCCGGTCAATGTATTAATTTGAACCGTATGAGATAAAAAACGAAACATAAACTTTTCACATCCTCTTGGACAAAAAAAGCTTTAGGATTATTTTACTGAAATCTTTAAACAATCTAATGTAAGTTTGTTTGTGCGTTTATTTTGTTTATGGAAACTTTTCGTCCTTATGGAAAGGCGATGGATGGTTTTGTCTTACGATAATAACCGGTTTTATGGATATATGCATGTAACTTGATAAACAAGTCGTACAATGTAATAATATCTATATTTCAAGCTTTTACTTAAATAAGGCGCAAAAAAGTTCATATTTTAATAACACAGGTATTTAGGGCTCAAATTACGATGAATCTTACAGATATATTTGCTTCAAATATCTTATATGCAGTGTCAGTTTGGATAGTATATTTAGTATTATATACATACTATTTACTCTCTATTTTGCTAGTAATTTGATTCACTACATCGAAGATTTTACCTTCTCAAAACTTCCTCATCTTGGTCAATAAATAAGAAAACTGCGAAAAATATTACGGGGATTATATTTATATTCTGAAAAATTACAATATTGTAAATAGTTTAATAGAAATTAATGTACCATTAATATTTATAAATGCTTAAATCTGTAACGGAACCCTCGTAGTGCGATTTCTACAAGTGCTTGACAAGTGTTTTTTGTTGTAGAAAAAATTACTGACGAAATTAAATGAACGTTAGATTTATTTACTTTTTCCATTTTTAAATTATAATTCAATTAGCTTCTGAACAATCCAATTAAAGTAACAAATTTCTATTTTATATAAGTTTGTAACATTGGTAGTTATTGTTATTTAATTTAACATTCGATATTAACTCTTCAAGTCTAATATAATTAAAACCTTTTCTTATACAATTATTATTATAATGATTCCATCATTTTCCACTTTTTTTTATTTTTCAAATGAATTATGGTTTTAACAAAATAACTTAAAAACATATAAAGTAACAAAACATCAACAAAATCAATAATACAAATATGTAAAAAGAGTTAAAACAACATTACACTAAAGAAGAAACTATGAACGTATATAACAATATGTATATATATACACAAACCCACACACACACATATATATATATATATATATATATATATATATATATATATATATTATGTCTAGAAATAGTATCGTCAAGGAACGTATCTAATTTCACTGTCGACCAGGTTGCAATGGAAGAAGGAATTTTAATGGGATTTTATACACTTTTAACTTTCTAGGACAATAGGACAGACTGGTAAACAGTAATTTATAAATAATGGCATAGGTAAAGTGTAATAAACTCTGTTTTACAAGTAACGAAATGTAAATAGCAGAACGATCAAATTGATTTAAAAATAAATTTGACTAATTTTATTTCCTTAAAAGAAAGGTACTCTCATTTTTTATGAAATGCTTATTCTTTAAACATTTATTCGTTTTTTGTAATAAAATAACTTACGTAGAAGAAAATCAGTGAAAATAACATAATTATTTTTATGACGTAATTACTTATCAACATATGTAACAAATATCACATTAAATGTTTAAACCTTTTTTGAAAGTTTCATAAATCTAAAAATTAAAAAAAAAATTTAGTTTTATTTTAAAAATCAATGTGAAATAAAATAGTAAGAATTCTTCAATAGTTACGAGATAGTAGAAATACTGAATAAGCAGGGTTTATAAAAAGAGAAATATTTCTAATTTTACTTTAACTAATTAACGTTTTAATGAAAATTAAACTAGTTTCGGAAATTTTCAAACCGACTTTTATTTCTTGATGTTCAAACACGTTCATTATTCCAAAACTGTATTGAAATACCTGCCTATAATTTAATAAGTAATATATACAATACACTACAACATTCTCTCTTTTTTATTTCTCAAAATATGTTACAAAATGTCTGAATATGAAAAATATGTTTATTACTACAATAGTTTTATTTATTTTTAATTGAAATCGTGAAAGATTATACCTTTTACTGAATTACAGCTTTTTGTCCAAATAAATAAATAAATATATATATATATATATATATATATATATATATATATATATATATATATATATAATACTTTGTATATTTGTTTATACTTTACCGCGCAATTTTAATGCGTTAAACTATTTCAATATAATTTTGAAATTTATTAGTTTTTGGAAAGTCTCAAAATACGTTTACCTATTTGTGTAGCCATATTACATTTCTCTGAATTGTCCCAATGAAAGAAATTAAAATTCTCCACATAAGTTTTAAAAATCACATAATTTATAAACCAATTTCATTTCAAATAAATTATTTTTGTTTTGGATATATCTAGCGGATATTTTGAAAATTTTATTATTATTACCATGATTCTGAAAGATCCTGATATAATAATAAAAAAATACAAATACTATTGCTTTTATTTTTAAAAGGCTTATGCCTTATATAATCTTACATATAAGATTCATAGTGTTAAAGTGGCACTTCGGTAGAAATATGTATACATATATATATATATATATATATATATATATATATATATATATAATAATAATAATAATATAGCCCTTTTATTCGGATCTATTATACAGTTCTTTACATAACCAAACTTAAAATTACAGAAAATGTAAGATAAAATAATTCTATCTTATTAATTTAATATTTCCTGTTTCTTTATTTCCTGTGGATCTATTTGCCAGTCGGCAAAGGCCTCTTCCAACCTTTCTTATGGTTGAGGTACAGTTTATCTTTGTCTTCTTCTTTTGTTGGAAGGTTGTGGTCTCTTTTCCCCACGATGACCAGTCGGCTTGGAAAAGTATATATATACGATTTTCGAAATAATCTCTTGTAATAGAATATTGAGAAAATATCCGTTACAATCCAATTTATTATCAGTAGATTGTCGGTATCTTAGATACCTCGTTATTATTACTATTACTTTCTCATATTTTTTAATATGGATTTAATGGAATACGTGTAAAGTATCTTTAACAGTATAAACAGTTTTCAAATAACGTTTAACTAGATTTTCATAGCCGCAATTTGATTTCATTAAATTTTAATTTTTTTGTATTGTCATATAAATATATTCTTCTGCAAAATAGCTAATGGCTTTGAACGAGTGCTCAATTCATATTATTTTAAAATGATATATGGGATGTATTCTATTCATTTTAGTAAACCAGAGTGTTAGCAGAATTTTTTGTTATTTCCATATCTACAATATTTTTCGCACTTCGCCATGTGAGACGTCATTGGAGACAGCTTTTAAATGAAATCAAGATTTTTAATTTCTAAGTAACGTTTGTTTAGTATTAGAGTTCAAAATAATCTGCAGTCCGCTGACTCTGTCTAATTTTGAAAGAATATATTTCAAAAACCTGAAAAAATTCTAGGTATTTGATAAAAACTTTCAAATAATATTATTTTATTAATTTCGGAATCCAGAAAATATAGACAATTACGGAATCCTACTTTAGGCGAGCTCGACACGCACGTGGCGGGTTCTTTGTAATGTCCAAAGTTCTATTTATTAAAATTATTAACTTATCTTATTTATCTGGTATTGGCGTTACAAAATAAATAAAACACTTTTTGCTAGAATAAAACAGGAAGAGGTGCGCCCCTATCTTTATTCACGTTATAATTAATCTCAGGAAAACTTCTTAATTATAACCAGCACTCAACGTGATTTAGTCGACACGTATTTTTGATAATTATTACACAATTAACACGTGCCAAGACAAAAATATTGAAATTATTTATAATTACTTCCAATAAGTTTTTATGCTGTATTTTTGCTTTATTTTGTTTTTGAATTTGGCCATTAGTAGTGTTCTGATATCTAAGGGCCTGGCATTTTTCTGGAGCACTTTACAATTTGGATTATGATTATAAAAAACTTTCAAAATACGTTATTAGTGTGCTGATATGAATTTGAAATACGCCGAATATGAACATAAAGTTGTCAGGACAACTGCGCCTGATCGTAAAGATTTTCAAACCTATCCCTATTATTAAATGTTCATTATACGGATAACATGTTCACGGAATGGCAAATATAAGATGGGGTGCCCAAAGAACCAGAAAATAAAAATGACCACAGTGTACGTGATATGGACAAACCAATGTATCTTCCAAAATCGATTGTACGTTTCGTTTTGAATAGGTTGTTTTGTCTGTTCTTAATATATTCAACAAGTGACTAGAACCACACTATTTTTGGTGCCAATGATTGACGTAGGAACAAAAAACGTTGAAAAAATTCATTTATTCAAAATTCCTTGAATGAGCAACCCCTCTGGGCATTTGACTTATTGACTTTTTTATCTATCGTAATAGAGGCCATAGTAACACGTATCCTGTGAGAATAACATTTTTTGCGGGAGATATAGGATCTTCAGGTATTAAGTTCTTAATCTGGTGGATAGTTGCAATTTCCCTGTTTGTATTATACATCTTCTAACAGACACGGTAAAAATGCTTTGTCGGTTTGTCTGACCTTTTTCACTTACTGATAAAACTCACAAAATGATAAATGAATGCCTTATATAGATATTACTGGGAGAACCTGAAAAAAAAAGTCTGCGCGCAAAATTGTGAAAATGATCATACTGAAGACGAAACATCTGAAAATCTACACTAATAAAATTATTGAAAATATCTTTTATCAAGAAGATGTCCTGTTTTCCCGAGAATAGGTGAAGAGAAATTATGTCATTCATTTCATTTTTCTTTCGAAATAATTAACAAAATTTCTTTTCGACAATTTAATGACTTTTTTCAGCCCTGTTAATTTGATATTTACTTTTGATAAAATAATCAATTGCATTTGGCTGAAGAGCTTTAATATGAAAAAATCGAACTAATAATATCCAGTTGGTTAGCAGTTTAACGAAATTGTGTCTGTTACGAGAAAAACATAGACAACTAAAATCACAATAATGACTAAAGCAAAGAAACAGATTAAATTTGTCACATTGTTAATAACTAACGTATGCGAAAATTATGCTAAATTTTGAGATCGTCTTTTTTGTAGCCACCGGAACTAGGTGGGGTTTTTCACAAGCACGAGGCAAACAAGTTTAATAAGTAAACACGGTCGTTACTATGCTTGCAAAAAAGATGACATATGTCAATGGTAAAAATTAGAACAAATTTTGCAACAACAACAATATAATACACGTATAGATAGATGATAATTTAATGTGATAATGCAGATCAAACAGTCAGGAAACGTATGTAAATTTAAGTTAAAAGTGGGAGTACTCATACAATATACTTTCGTAGCTGCCTACACTTTTTAAAATTTTTGAGCTTATTATTCGATATTGGAGCTTATTTTGCAAACGGGACTTAAAACCGTAATTTCGTTTTGAAATAATGCAGATCAAACAGTCAGGAAACGTATGTAAATTTAAGTTAAAAGCGGGAGTACTCATATGATATATTTTCGTAGCTGCTTACGCTTTTTTAATTTTTTGAGCTTAATATTCGATCTTAGAGCTTATTTTGCAAACGGGACTAAAAACCGTAATTTCATTTTGAAATACATATCCGGTGATAAAAGCCATTTCAAACTTAAATAAGATATTCGCTCCAAATTTGTATGTAAGATACATTAATAAACATTTTCTAAATTTGTTACCCATTTTTACATTTCTATACACATCTGTAACGGAAACATAGTAAATGTCACGTGCATGGATCTAAAACTATAAAAATTGGATGCTTGACATGATGAAGATGTAAGGAGGTAAAAGAAGTCTACTAAAAAATACAGCAACTACAACATACAGCATAATTACAAAAATAATATTATCTGATCATAAATTGTTACTACTTGGAATGTTAGTCTGAAAACGGACTCTTAAAATTATTTGCACTGATGAATTCTTGATTCGTACATAAATAAATAGCTGCATGAGCTTAAATTCTTAAAAAAACAATTAACAGGACAGACAGATAGGTTCTTCAATTTTATTCTATATAAAATAATATATCATATTATTATTTACCGTATCTTATCCCATGAATTCAGGGTTCTTACTCACTCGAGGATCTTGCTGTCAGGATTCTCTGGTGCAGCTGCAAATGTCACTTTGAATTATATTTATTACTACAAACATTTTGAAAGCTGTTAACCTAAAGCGTTGTACATATTAATAATTAAGATATAATGAGAGAGATTTCAATAAAATGTTAACACAAAACTTGTTTAAAAGTATTGTGATGAGAAAGAAAAATAATAATTATATCTGATTTATAATGTGTGTAACACAATAAATTTAATACCCACGTCATACCGTCCTTCAAGCAAAATTTAAATAAATTTCGAATAATAAGGTCATTGTACCTACACTTGTTTGAAGAGTAAGACGTCACTCTATTTAATTTATGCATTGAACAAATTAAAAAATAAATAAAAACTTTTTGCACACAGTATATTTGCAAAATTAACTATACAACATGATTTGCATCTTATACAACACCAGGTCGACGGTCACTCTTTGGAGCCAAAATACAACATGTCTCCTATTAACCAAGAGAAACTTTCTATGTCTTTGCGACTTTACTGGGTGAAATATCATGTCAGTGTATAAAGTAGATATAAGACGTCTGACAATAAAAGTAAAATGAACCCAAACAGGATATTAATTATCAGGCAGTTCTATTATAACCTTACACCATCAGCTCGTAGGTATCACCTGGATATAAAACGTTTGGCAATATAAATAAAATAAAACCAGACCCGGCATGTGTACTGATAGCCATGAAGATGTTCCTTTTTAACCTTCCTGATCGTAGCATCTGGTAAGAGATACTATGTAAGACTTTGGGGATTACAAGTAAAATGTTCCAACAGCAGATATATCCAAACATGACATATCTCCTGTTAGCCACTAAGAACTTTCATTGTAACCTTCCCAGCTGCAGCGTTCGATCGGTGGCACCACGTACTACACGTACGTGGTGCCACCGATCGAACGAATTATATACTTAACAATATTATTATATATTTTCACACACATCGAACTATGTATACTCGAAAAGTTTCAAGACTATTGGATATATGGAAGTAGCTCGAAATTGAATTGCAAATTGTGAACTTTACAAACTGACAAGTGACCTTGAAAAACAATTAATTTAAAAGCTCGTAAAATTTTAAATAAACCAATACAGAAGCATCTCCGAAAAGTGGTCAGTGGCAGATTTCAAAGTTTGAACAAACAGAGTTTCTGAGCGCAACACATAAGAGGGGCGCGGAGGGCGTGGTTAGAAGCGCAAGTAGTGCGGGTGTTTTAGTAGCCTTGGAACAGTGGAGTGGAGAGCACCGCGCTTTTGCCGTCGAGGCGTACATTTCGAGTGGATTTTCGCTGTCTGTAGCACGCCGTCGATTTAATAATCGTTACAGTATTCGCCGATTACGTAATGGACCATCGATCAACCTCATTCAGTCATGGGTAGGAAGGTTCATAGCTACAGGATCAACATTAAATAGGCCCAGGCCAGGACCTACACCATTGGTAGCCACGGATGAAAATGTTGAGCGTATTATGGTTTCTGTCGTTGAAAATCCCCGTTTATCACTGCATACACATTCATCGATATTGGGAATTCCGAAATCAACTTTACAGGTAATAATGCGAAAAAAGCTCAAGTTCCATCCATATAAAATTCAAATTGTTCAAGATTTACACGATTCTGACTTTGAATTAAGAAAAACTTACGCTGAGGTGATCTTGTTGAGATTTCGTACTGCTACCCGGATGGGCAACATATTCTTTAGTGACGAAGCTCACTTTCACATTGGAGGATATGTGAATAAGCAGAACTTTCGTTACTGGGATGTCCACAACCCAAGACAAATACATCAAAAGCCTTTACATAAGCCTAAAGTAACAGTCTGGTGTGCCATGTCAGCATCTGCAACCATAGGGCCTTATTTCTTTGAAAATCAACGTGGCCAAACTGTAACTGTGAATTCGGAGAGACATGCCCAGATGTTAAATAACTTTTTCAGAGTAGAACTACAGAATAGTCCATCCTTCAACCAAAACACATGGTTCCAGTAGGACGGGGCCACAGCACACACTGCTAATGTGTCCATGAATGCAGTGCGGCAGTTATTTCCAGAAAAAAACATATTCCGAAACGGTACCATACCGTGGCCACCAAGGTCACCCGATTTAAGCCCATGTGACTTTTTCTTATGGGGATACTTAAAATCCGTTGTTTACAAAACAAATCCGAGCACTGTGACACAACTTAAAGAAAATATTCAAGCCGAAGTCAGTAGGATACCCCAGTCGCTCTGCAAACGCGTTTTTGAAAACATGCGTGCTAGACTCGAAGAGTGTGTCAGACTCGATGGCCGCCATTTGAAAAACGTGGTTTTTAAAAAATTAAATCCGCATTTGTTGTTATAAAGTTAAAATAAACCTACTTTGTATTAGAGATGTAGTTTTTTTTCACAATTTTTCTAACAAAGTCTACAAAAAGTATAATTTACAGTGGTCCAAAAATTTTTTGTAACGAACATCCGGATAACTCATTTAAAAAAAAATATTAGTTCTGCAAAAATAAATAGTTTAGAAATTAGTATTAATTATTTTAAATTATTTTTTTAGTCGTTTGAAAAATCTCTACTTCAGTCAACTATATCAATTTGTTCGTAAACTATTCAACTAAATCACATGAACTTTATTATGGAAGTAGAGTAGTTTGTAGCAAGCATTCAATAAGCGATTTTATACGTTTATTCTTAGCTTCTGCTATTGTTTGAAACTTTACGTTGATTCTTTTCTGTTTTCAAAAGAAAAACGTACATCTAAAAAAATCAATGTAATAACATCTGTACAATTAGAGATTTGTTAATGATCTAAAAAACTAGCTTAGGATATGTTGAGAGACTAGACAAAAAAATCATGATAATGTAACTATTGCAACTTCAGGAATTAACATCATTTTAATAAGTCATTAAATGTGAGATTTCAGCCATAATCGCAATTTTAAGAAAACTAACTGTGTCTCTTTCAAAAAAGGATTAATTAATCTCAGATTCCCCTAAACTATTCGCAAATCAATGTTTATTAATCTTAACTTACACAAAATGTGTTCGGGTAAAATAACTCTGCTGGACAGAGCGCTTTTACGTTCTGCACGTATCAGAAAAAGAGTAACAGACTCTATTGTTATAATTTCTAAACTATTAATTTTCGTGGAACTGATATTTTTAAACAACTTATCATGGTGGTCTCAACCTAAAAAAATGTTTGGAGCCCTGCAAATCGGCCACCTGTATTAGTAATTAAATTTTATCTTCTTGCTCATATTCTACAAACAAGCAAGTTGAAATTAAATTTTATTTTTGAATCAGTTTTTATTTTTTAGGTTTTTTTTTCAAACACTAGATTACACATGTCTACTCGTAGCCAATTTTTAAATCAAAATATACATTACCTTACAATTAAACGACCAATTACTTGAATATCTAAAAAAACAGAAAATCGTTGCCAATTATACGTGCTCATAACGAAATAAAAAAAACGTTAAATATCATGAAACTGCAAGGCGAAAAAATATAAGAACAGTTTACACCATCCTAAATTACGTAACCTTCTTACATCTCACGTATTACGATAATTGTGGATGTTATAAATTAATCCTTAAGATGTCTTGTAATATGATCACGTCATAAAATTATTTCACAATATCGTTCAAGTAATTTCAGATGGTCTTGATAGACCAAAATATATCACCTACCTTAATGCAAAATTTATCTTGTGGTTGGATAATAAACCACTAGAATCGCAATTCGACCATTAGTATGGCTAAGTACAAGCGGTAATCTTCTAGACACAAAGCAGCGTGTCAGTCAAGTTTAAAAGAGGCGTAAATTAACCGTTTGTATGTTAAAAGGGATCATTTCGAACTATGTTGTTTGTCTGCTAAAGCCCCCACTACCTGGAATCTTAAATTTTAAAAACATTTCAATAGAAAGAAGTTATTAAATAATTTTCTCGGCACTTGCTACGTAAATGAAAAGAGATAACATTTGAAAATAACTACTTTTAATAACTCATCGACTCACTCATCAAATACCTTCAGCACTTTGAGTTGACTTAGAAATTTGACAAGAAGCCGGGTGATTTAACACACATAAAACTAAAAACCTTAATTGAAAAAACATTAGTGTTGGAATTAAAGATTGAGTTATAAACCTACCTTATCGATTAACAGAAAACATTTAAAAAATAGCAAACCATAAATATCCTTTCTTAATTTTAATCGGTGCAGGAAGATATAGAAAATGGTAAATTAAAGAGTATGACGTATGTGAAAAAAAAATTATGTGTGTACTAATGTACGCGCGTTAGAAGTTACACTTCTTTGGCACTATACAAGAATAATTTTATTTCGCTCGCAAATAATTAATGGAAATAAAGTAATGAAAGGACTGGAGCGAGATTACAAAATAATATTTAAAGCTTATAAGCACTATTTCTATCACGAATATTCACAATAAATATATTTTTTTATCATTTGGACCACTATTAAATTTCTGTTACTAAAAATATTATTTAAAAGCACAGATATAACTTGGATTTGTATGAGTATAAAACACGTGTTGTGTATTTACAAATACCGCAATAACTATCTTAACTATAATCAGTCACTGCACGCATGTAAATACTCGTATATGTTTAGTGGGCAACTTCATCCTGTCGATTTTTGTTGCATCGTACGCGCGAATCGTAAAATTCCACAACAACCTCAAAGAAGTATAACTTCAATATAAAATTTAAGTAAAACGGAACTTAGCAAAATGTGTAGATTTTCCACCAAAAATATAAATGTGAAAAAAATAAGCAATATTATTTTTCTATAAGTTTCAACAAACTCGTTAGAGTACTAATAATCCATTTAGATCTAGAATTAAGCACCTAATTAGATCCGAATTTTATTATTGGAGAAGTCAACGAACTCACCTGTTCTTGCTATTGAACTTGGCTACTTTTTCAAATTTGTGTTTTTGATGGAATATATTTATTTTATTGGCCTAATCAGGAGCGCACAGTATTTACATGAAACTATTCACATACGTATTAATATTATTTTTCACCATGTAAGCTTAATGTCCAGGATATATTTTACATGCAAGAATATCGTAGATTTCTAAAAAACTACAAAATTGAATTGCCATAATTTTCCAGTAAACTTTTGAGTAAACTTTTTTTCGTAATTTTGACTTCAACAGTTTCGGAAACGGCGGATGAAGAATGTGGACATTTTCAGCAATATATTAGTAAATGTTTTATGTAAAATTCTGAAAAAAAAATAGTTTTGAAATTATTATGACTTTCTTTTTCAATTGAAAGCCACACGACATAAGATATAAAAAATTCTCCATCCTCTCGAAAATTCATATATATATATATATATATATGTATATATATATATATATATATATATATTATATATATATATATATATATATATATAGATATACATATATATAAATATATATATATATATATATATATATATATATGTATGTATGTTTATACGGATGCATTCGTGAATGATCTTATAAGGGTGCAGTTTTTATTTCCTTTTGAGGTATATATACTTATCATATTAAAAACCCAGTAATTAACCAACTCTGCGAAAAGTCCATTCAATTTAATATTTAAAACATATATTCATAATTTCCTGTTTCCATTTTAATTAATAACTGCACTTATTCACCAATATTCTATTCTGCGTAGGTTGCTGTAGAATCAACTCAGCGTCGAGGTGTTGAAGCAAATTGAATATTTCAAATCGGGCTATTTAGTTTTGAACGTATTTGAATTTTTTTTTTGTATGTGTTTTTGTAATAACTGTTTAGAGCTACTTAGAACTCAGTGCCATTAGTCAAGTGTCTATACGTACGTTGAAATATTATTAACCAAATACAAAAATCAGTACTCAAAAATAAGACATAAAAACAATCTTTACACCGACCATCTATTCAATGCATATGCTAAGTAAATTACTTCTTTGTTTTGTTACTCTATTTGTTTTTTAATTTTTTCGCCTATCCACTTGAGTTATTTTTTTTATTATAAGTATTGGCCGTTTTATTTATTAATCTATGTAATTACATCATACCCACGTCTGATGTACATATTTGTTTAGTCAATATCAAAGTTTGTTATTCGAAAAATGAAAAAGTTATTAAGTATTTATATTTCACCAAACGTTATGCAAAATGATAAATTAAAGTAATAATCGTATGCTAACCATAAATTAAATGGAATTCAATGGGAAATTTAATATTGTAGAGAAAAATAAAACGCACTTAGCAATATTTGATTATCTACTTCGATAAGGAGTAGTTATTTTTTTGACATTAGATCGTTATTTTTACATTTACATTATAATATAAATAGTTTTAAAAATATTTCTTTTTTTTAAATTAACTCTATATACTATTACTGTCCTATAATTGAAATAAACGGGATACTGCACAAGTTTAACGTTATATGTATGGCAGTGGAAAATCTAAAGGGCTTTTTTCTATTACCTATTTTCATTAATTTTAAAAATTTGTTCATTTTAGTAAGGATTACAATTTAAAAATATTCAATTTCATTAATTTTAAAAATTTGTTCATTTTAGTAAGGATTACAATACCAAAATCACAACACGAATTCAAGAATAAGCTTTAAAATGTAGAGGAATAAATTGTGATATAGAGACTTGACTCTGTTTGAAGATAACGATACAATTATTGAATACAGTTGTAGTTTACGTGTAATTAAACAAACACTGATGACAATGAAAATATTCCATCAAAATAACAGAAACCAAACACAATTGGAGTTCCTCCATTTTGAACTTAATATTTTGATGTCCATAATGTAGTTAAAATGACATGAATACAGTTTTAGTATATTCCAAAATGTAACAACACAAAATATAAGTATGATAAATGATATTGGCCACAAATAAGGTTATAAGTCAAATTGTTATGAATAAAAAAAGGTATTAACCCATTGAGGGCTATTCTAAGATGGTTATTTTAAAATAAGTACTAAATTATTATTAAACTTGATCTTATGTTCCATTCCATATCTACGCCCATCAGTCAGCCCTCAGATATAAATATATTACCTTTATTTTTTTTCAATTGTACACGTTTTGATGATAAGATTGTACACGTTTTGATGAGGAAAATTTTTGAAACTTTAAAAGTATTTTTTAATTAAAAACTACCTGTCCAATTATGGCGTCATATGTTGTTTTTCTCGAGATCAACTCCTTGGTGCCTGTTGTGTAATAATAACAACATAAACATAACGGATCAAACGTATGGGAACCGCACAGGATAGATAAAGGTCGCTTGAAAATTTTCAGCACATCGTAAGCGTTGAAAATGAAATGTTCATAGTGATATTTTATTAGATAGATATTTTGGATATTTTAATATTAGTGAGTATTTTGATATTAAGACAAAAATAAAATACAGTTTCAGCCATTTATCAGCTAAATATGAAAAAAATACAAGTTCGATAAAGAAACTACATAAAGTTGGTTATATCATTAACGTGACATTTTATTTTTTAAGAAGAATGAACATTTCTGGTCATAACCGTTAATTTCAATAACAAATATGTTGTTAAAATGAAATCTTAAAACGAAATCACTATAGATTAAAACAATTACAAAACAAATGTTAATTATTAAAATTTGATGGAAAGTTTTATTCTGATAAAAAAACAGTAATATTTATATTGAAATACAGACTTTGTTGTAAGACACTTGTAATAAGCGACAGAAAATAGTAAACGTATTGAATGTAAAAGTTATGTTAGGTTTGTTTTTTTTTGGAAAATTTTAAAATTATTTAAATTTTTTTGGAAAAAAAAAAATTCAAAGCTGCATTGTTTTCATTAATTATTTAAATGTTTTTATACAAATTTGATTGGTTATAAGTTTCCTAATTTATCACCAGATATCACTGGTAACATCTTACCTTGTCCCTATCATTTTATCTTATTCGGTTGACGCTATCATTATATATACTTACTTCTATTTCTTTTTTCTTTTATTACTTAATATCGTAAAGAATAAAAACATAGCATTTTTTTGATGAATTTTCATTTATTTCTTAATAGACGTTAGAGCCAAATTGTACTCAATCCATAAAAAATGTACTTTAATCGATAATCGAGTAATATAATTTGATATCTATTACTACGCATTTACGTAATCTGTGGATAATATCATTAGTAATAGATGCATCAGTTATAATTATTTTATTTAGCTTAATTTTATTCAATACACCATATTTATATATCCCAAAAATGTTCATTGATTTTTCATTTTATTTTTCGCCTTTATTTGTTCTATTAATAAAGGAATTTTCATATTTGTTAAACATCCAAACCATTCCAAGACATCCTTTTACTATTCGATATTTAAAATATGGGAAACTAAAAAGATGCCTTATTGTATAATTCTCTTGTCCCGCCTTTCCACTTGTCACAGTTTCAGCAATATCTCTTAAACTATTTTAGAAAATAATTTAAGAGAAACCTACTTTTCTCATTAAAAAAAAACCATTGCAAGATCCTTGTCTTTCGCCTTTACGATCAATACCCCCACGATGCACAAAAAAAGAAAAATCGTTTAATTTTTATACTCAATTTGACTCGTATAACATTTTCAAATAAATATTTTTAAGCATTAGTTATCAAGATATACCATAATATTTTGAAACTATGCTAAAATACAAGCGCCTACGTCGAAACTCTCATAAAAATATTTTGATAAAAAAGCCCCTAACAATCACATAGATGAAAGAAATGGAACCTTTTTAAATCATGTGGGTCTTTTTAAATCATGTGGGTGGTAAACGAAACAAACATCTAAAGAAGTATTTTGAACAGTTCTTGAAAACAATTTTGAGATTCCTTAAAAGATTCTTCCTTTTTAAAGCCACAACTATCTTTCGAGAGAATTCTCGCACCGATTTTTTTTATTTTAAAACCTCGGCCAATTTTCGGAATTTTATTAAGGTTACTTTTTTAGTTTAACACCTCGGATACATTTTGAGCGATTTCCCAAGCTATTTATTTATTTAAAGTAAGTAGAGACTTCTACACTTACTTTCGAGAGGATCTTCGCATTATTTTCTTTATTCAGCCTTAATTACATTTCGAAAATTTACATAAATTGTTTTTTATATTTTAAAGCTTTGAATGTTTTTCGAGGGATTTCTTAGACAACTGGCTTTGTTTTAAAACCTCGTTTTGTGTCTAAGTGGTTTACAATATCCCCTTCTCCCATCATTTCTGAGCCAATACAAAACAGTTCTGAAAAGGCCCAGAAAATAATATTTAGTGAGCTTATTCATTTCGTATTATTTTCAACAGGTGACACAGAACACCATTTTTTTTATGGCTACGAAACTCTAAGGAGGATCCGCCTATATTTCATTTTGCTATTAATCCAAACTTTATATTATTTTCTATAGCACAGAAATTTATGATTATAAGAACGTCTCTATTGTTACGAGAATTTGCATTGCAAACAATTATGCTAGATGACATGACAGAATTTACATTTTACACTATTACGAAGATCGATATTGTAAATTGTGTAAATCAACGCTGTAAGACCATTTTAAGTGTAAATCATTGCTGCAAAACTACTCTAAATCACTTTACAGAGAGGGAAACACAAGTACGTCATAATATTAAAATAAGTCACATAATTCCTGCGTGACAAAGACGTAACTTGACAATCACGATCGCGGAACAAAGATGCATCTTTCTGCTCACTCCAATCTTATCTTCAGTCGGATTCAAGGTTGTTAAAGCCTTTGTTCTTAAGAATAATTGTTTTATACTTCAAATTACATAGAAATATAGTTATTATACACGCCATACAACTTATCTTTAATGGGATCACAGTAGTTTTTGAATATTGTTTAGCGGGCTGAAGAGAGACGTCATATTAATTCATTTGTTTTGTTCCTTTTATGCGATTAAATTTAGAATTATAAATAAATAAATAAATATACATATATATATATATATATATATATACATATATATGTATATATATATATATATATATATATATATGTTTGTACTCATGTATTATCTGCTCTTAGTATTAAATATTTAGTGAAGTGAGAGTCAAACGTTGCTTCAAATCAGTTTTATCTTTTATCTGTTCATACAACATATTGTTTAAAAGAATGTTTCGTTTACGTACTTTTTTAAAATCATACTGAAAACCAATTTAAATTTAAAAACTTCATTTAGATGTTTTTAATAATAAAAGATTGTTTTAATAATTCTGTGGTGAAATAATTACTAAATTTGACATTATTACAATAAAACATTTTTTTCCATAATGAACACATTTATAATGATACGCCTAGTTTTTTTAAAGAAATAAACTAATATATAATATTAAAATAAAGTTTTAAATAGATAAAAAATTAAAGCACCTTTTTTTCATTCAAAAGCCAATCTATTCTTTTTTTAATTTTGTTAATCCTATTAAGCATTAAAAAAATTAAAGCCTTTGAAAAGGTAAATATTTTTCTTTTGTATTTGAAAATACATAAAAAATGACTGATATTTGACGACGAAACGTTTATTTAATTATTTATTACACATTTAAAATGATAATTATTAAAGTTTCCATTCCCAAAAATCTAGACCAAATCCTATTATTATCTATTTGCCAATCAGAAGCATCTAAATCTTAAACGACAAGAGCTATTGTATTTATTGGTATGACCCAAGTGTTATGAGTAGGTATGATTAAAATAAGCATCTGGAATTTCAAGTACATATTGTAAACATTCTATATTTAAAAAAATAAAACCTAATGCTATTTTCATTCATAATAGTAAGTTGTTTTGTAACACAAACGTAACTTTTTTCTGCTCATGTATTCATAATGTATAAAACAAAGAACATTACTTTTTTTTGAACTTAAGGAATATAATTACTACTTTACTAAAAATGGAATAATCTCCACAAAAAAATCTGTTTCCTTTTATATTTGTGCATTAGGCTGTGAAAGAATAGGTGTCGAATTTGCAAAAAACCGTTCCTATATACTTGGGATACCAGAAATTTTCTGGGTTTGATGGTGACGGAACATGAGATTTAGAAACCATTTCTGGGTTTAACGGTGACCTAACACTCTTGCCAGCTAAACCTTGTGCTTGTTCAAAGCAGACATTGTTGCCTAATGGCATATCAGAAATTACTAACAAGATTTCTGGAATAGCAACTGAATTATACGGACAAATCTTGCAAGCTCTAATTCCCGATATAGCATTGGTGGTTTTAGCTGCTGGAATCCATGCATTTTGAATTAGTTTCCCAGCTACCAAGCGATTGTTTCTCTGTTTTGCTTGAAACCACCCATTTGCTTGATTTTGCAGTAAAGATATTTCAACTGGCTTAAAAAAGCCGCGGTTGAAAACTGTAAAACGTAGGTGCTGTGGCTTGGAAAATAAAAAGTATTATGTTATTTTCTTCAGCAGTTGTTAATACACTAGCGGAATTTTTACTATGATCTTGATATTTTATATTGATATTGATTTTTTAATATAATTATTTCACCTTAAGGCTTTTAAGATACAAACTGTTAAATTACTTACTTCTTAAAAATTCTGCATTAAAATAAGTAGATTTTCTACTCATGTAAACTTTTGATCCCGGGAGAAATCCATCTTGAAATTCCAACTTTCTGTTTACTCCTTTTATACTAACAACTGGAGGGAGAAAATTTCCTACTACTTCCAATATGCTATTATGGATATCATCCCTCCGTTTCCCTCTGCTGTGAATTGATGCTACGTACTACATACTCGATGTTACGACTTTTCCTGATGGACTATTCAGTTGAATATCAGTTTCATCAATATTAAGAATACGATCTGACGTGTCAAGTAAATCAGGATCTGTCAATACCAAAGCAGGAGGTATTTATTTTTTCTTGCTTATGTTACCGCTTAAGGCAGCTTGTTGACTTCTTCCGGATTAAGTTCCTAAGCTCGAACAAAAAACAAACCTTCAACCTGTCGAACACTAAGTTTTATGTAACGTTCTAAAGAAGATTTTAGCCGATGATGTCCGACTGTTATATTTTTTTGTCAAAACTGGTTTCAGTACAAATTTTTTGAAGCAAATTCTAATGCCAAGTTCTTAATACACGTCGTATACTTTTATAAAACAGTAACAGAACGTCGCCTAAACGTCACTAGTACCAAACTGAAGTTAATTTTCCCATATTTGTTTCAAGACTCATCTCCTGAGAGTACTGAGTAGTATTCTGTGCCAGCGAGATATTTCATTCATGCCCAGTCTATTTTCCTTTAGTTCTTCGAATGTAAAGTACCTTAAAGAGACTCCTACGTCCTATGCGGAGCGGGATCGCACACCATCTTCGATAACATATTTGCGTCGAATCGATGGAAAACATAAAACTTAATTAATTAAATTGATGAATTAAGTAATTACATGAAAAATTAAATGAGAAATAAAATTAGGTTTGTTTTTTTTATAAGCACATAAATTGCTCTTTAAACCCGCCATATACTTTGAAATTATATAAATTCACTTCGAAATTAACAGTACGGAGTAGAAACCCCTAAGGTAATATATATTCACAAAAATCGCGTCATCTATCCTTTTCGACAAGGGCCTTTCAATTTAAAAAAAATTACGATTCATACATAGCTAAATAGCATAATAATATTTATATTTGATGCATATATTGATCATAAATTCGAAAATTTATACACTTAACTTAAACCATCCGAGTTCCAAGCGAAATAATAAATTGCGTAATCGATATCCAGCAATCACCTAATCGTTTGTTCCACATATGTCTCGCTTATACGTTCGTCTCGAGACTAACTGGCAGATAGATGGGATGAGCTTTCTTTTAACTGACAGGTAGATGGGATGAGCTTTCTTCTAAAGTAAATATTGCATACGTATTAATTTTACATGTACCAACAAAACCGCCTAAGGCATCAATCCTCCTAGGGCAACAATCCACTTTTACCATATATACAATTTTGAATAACGTAAATACACACATAAACAAATGAACCCTCATATAGCGAGCCTGACTCGCACGTTTGCTCCTGCATTTCCCTATAACATCTCGATGGCACTGCATGGAGACATTCATTCAAATATTAAGCCCAAATATGGCATTATGCAATCTACACTAAATGAATCAATGTAAATGGCCGTAATAAAAAAACATTTGTTTTTGTCAAAATTAATCATATCATGCACATGTTTCAGAATATAATACGAAATGTTTTTTCACGTCAATGCTGGTTTGAATTAAATGCCGGGGACAACACCTCATTAAATCTATTTAATATTAATGGCAGCTTAGATATTTCAATTAAATTCCTATCCTCAGATCAGAGTTATGTAGATAAAAAATAATACCAAACAACTTTAAACAAAAAGCTACAAATGAATGACGCATCGGATGTTTACTGCGAATAAACCCTTAAAAAACTACTCCGTACTATATGTTAGAAGTCCGTGTCAACGACGCGACGGCGGCTATTTCTTCACGGTTTTTCCCTGCGTCGACTGCCCGCACTAAGATTCAACGGCTAAGAAAGATAGCAATAACAAGGCACGTCACACGCTTCTATAACGAATATCTAGTTTATATAACGAATATCTATTTACGAACTATTATTATGTCATTAAACGAAATTTATCGTTTTATCGCTTACCATCCACTATCATTCACAGGATAATCACTTCGAACTCTTTTCTAATTTTCTGAGTAATATTAGTTTTAGACCGCAATGCAGTTCAAGATTACATAGTACGGAAAAAAGCGAATTTTTTTTTCAAAATGTAATTTGTTTTTTGTACTATATTTTTATCAATGGCAACTGCAAGTATATTCTGACACCATATCGAAAAGTAGTTTCATTCCTGATACATCTAAAAAAACACACGGTTTTTTAAATTTTGTAATTACTTTGGTAAATGAAGAATGTATCAAATGTCAATACCGTCTTCATCTTGATTGACAGAATCTTGTTATTAATATAATTTCTAATTTTAACATTTGGAGAATTTAAACCCCACTTGGAATGAGTTTTCCAAAATCCAATTCAACCCTTATAGAAATTAAAAAAAAATTATGCGTTTCTTAAAGATTTGATAATTCTGTCCATCCTACTGATCTGAGAAATATATAAATTGTGTTTTTCTTTTATAACGTAGGTATCAACGACGACGATTATAAGAGTGGTTGATTAGTATCTTTGATCATATTTCGACTCCCACACGGATTATGTCCCGAGAAACGTGTGCTTTTCTAGAATTACACATCTATTTAAATTGCAAATCAAAAGTCCTTTTCATGAGGTCTGTAATAAAGTGACTTTTATCTTCATAGATTTCAAGATAGTATTTAATATCACTTCTTTACGTCTTATTCTATAGCGTCCTTAATTGATTAACAAACAAGAAATTTCATGGCCCTTTTTCTTTCATTCTGCCCAAAATTGTGTTCCACATATGGCTGTGATTAATACAGGCTACAAACATTTGATTTACCTTCCACGTGTGCTAGCATGACGTCATGTTTTATCTTCAGAATATTTATAAAAGGATTATCAACCGGAAACAGTCTAAAATATAATGACCAGTCCAGGGCAATTATGTTGTCATTTTCTCAAGGCACTAGTTTTTCTAGTCTACAAGAGTGAACTTAAATTAGTTATTTAACCATAATGTGGTACAAAACAAACGTTATTTCTCACATAGGAAAAACAAGTGACTTCATAATAGAATGCGATATGATACGAGTGGGAGTTCCATTTTGTTAAAACTTGGATTGATTATTATTTTGGAATATCGTTTGATCATCCCATTTAAATTTTAATGGATGGATCCATTTTCATTACTCTTTAACTCCATAATTTTAGGACCAACCTACACTATATTTGTGATATGAAGATTATTTAGCCTGGGTAACATATAGACTGTTTGTTCCGAAATCTGAAACAGCTCCTGAGGGGTACCATCCATGTATCATAATATTATATAATACATGTTCCTTTAACCCATGTGACAGTCGCAGATAGAAGCAATTAATTCATATAGTTTATATTCCTATCATTATTTACTGAATTATTAGCAGCAAACATTTAGCAAATAAAACATTTAATCACGTGATAATGATGAACACATTCAGTTAAGGCAAACTGATGCAAACAACTACCGCACTAGATTTATATTAACCGCAAAACAAACTTGCAAACAAAAACACACAAAAAACTTCGATTTATCTGGTTCAGTTACTGGGTGACGCCTTTTTTACTAATCCTGTTTAGAAATTCTCATGATAATATGTATTATACTTGTTAAAATTTTACGTATCTTCCTATGAGCTCCTATCACATGATTTAAGTCTTTGACTTTATCTGTCAATACAACCTAATATTAACTTTCCCTAAAATCAATATCAAAGACTACACAGAAAGTACTCTTATTGTGCTTGGTACAGATAAGTATTATATATACAATTATAGGAGATTAGAGAACAGCATTAAGTTTTTATATGATTATTAATCTTAACAAAAATTCAACAACTTGTATGATATTTTGTTACACATAGGTAAATATCTAGACGTAAAATCATAATTAAAGCTTACCATCCACACAATACACTGTGCATGATAGTGTATTGTGTGCATGATAGTGTATTGTGTGGATGGTTGCGGTTTAAAAGACGTTTCAACTATGTTAGACTAAAATTTTAAGGAATTGTTATGGAGCAGGTAGTAAAAGTTATGTAATAGTTATATATAGCATAATATAACAACATTTAGAAATAAAATAAACATGTTGTTATTGAATATGTGCAACGTGCACTAAAAAAATCTACGAATTTCTCAGAAGAAAAAATATTTCAACGATCATAACTAGAAAATGATACTTTAATATTCTAATTCACCTTTGACATATTTACGTGATACAAAAACCTTAATAAGTACAAGTAGATCTCGAGCTACGAGAGTTCCGTACACATTTACACTTAGAAATATTAGAAATACGCAGTATTTGTTTTAAATTATTCACAAGTATTATTTTTTCATCGAATATATATATTGCCTGCTATATCATTCACAGGTTCACAAACGTGGTGTATATTTATAAAATTATAAGGTCTTCTAGACAACTCTTACCAAACCTGCTTTTTCAACACTTTTAGTTCAGTGGTTTCGAAAATAAGAAGGGAGAAGTCTATTTTGGCATATTTTTGAAAATATCTTTTTAAATGTGCAATTTACCCCACACGACAGAAAAAAAATTTAAAATTTGAGTACTTTATTTACCCTTTTCTTTAATTCTTATAAGATTATTCAAGAGAAGGGTAAATAAAGAGTTAGCTAACAAAATATGTATGTGGCTTAATAAGATGTATTACAAAATATGTATGTGGCTTAATAAGATGTATTACAAAATATGTATGTGGCTTAATAAGATGTATTACAAAATATGTATGTGGCTTAATAAGATGTATTACAAAATATGTATGTGGCTTAATAAGATGTATTATAAAATATGTATGTGGCTTAATAAGATGTATTACAAAATATGTATGTGGCTTAATAAGATGTATTACAAAATATGTATGTGGCTTAATAAGATGTATTACTATGCCAAGTTTAAAGTCTCTACGTCGCATAATTTTTGAGAAAATCGACGGTAACAGATAGACATGCAGACGCGTGAATGATCTTATGAAGGTCATGTATTTCCTTTTGAGATACCGAACCCTGATAACAACAATCTCTTCACCGTTAACGCTTTTGAACAAAGGAACATTTACAACTATAATTATAAATATATGCGCACTAATTACAAAGTATATTACCCCTCTTTGTAGGATATAATAAAATAAAATCTTAACGGTTGATGCTATATAAATTTCACAAACAACCTGTATTTTTTATAATAGCTATTGCATCATTGTCGTTACACAAATCACCGAAAACGCTTTTGAAAATTCATCTATCAAGAGCGTCAAACACAGTTATAAGGTCGTCACTTACTGATGACCGCTACGCGCTGCAAGGCAACGGCTAAGACCAAACAGGATTTTAGCAAAAACTCCGCCATAAAAAATCGATTTTAATACTATCAAAAGATTACTGGAACTTGCTTAGTAAGTAGGTATATAAGAAATCACAAATCACTTACATGGTTTATTTGGCCAAAATAAGTGCTTGAGTGCCGGTCCCTAACATCAAGGTAACTCTTAAATGCCTTTTTTTTAAATCGCATTAAAAGTTCATAAATTTTAATTCTATCATTACGATGCAAAAGCTTTAAATATTATTTTACGTCTAGACATTTACGTAGATGTAACAAAATGTAGTACAAGTTGTTAAATTGTTGTTATTAAGATTAAAAATCAAATGAAAACTTAATTTATAATATGTGTGTGAAATATTAGATGAACATTTGGAATTACTTAAGATTAAGCCAGGTAAGCTAACGTTATTTTACTTTATTATATGTTTATTCAACAGTAACTATGAAATAATGCGTATGTAGTGTTTTAAGCATACATTTTTACAATGGTTTAAATATCACCCTAGGGTTTAATATAAAAAGATTATTTCGACAATTCATAATTTACGTAGGCAAAAATAGCAATATTAGAATAATAGCAACTCTATGTAGTCACCAAACTGAAGGAAACTGTACATCTATACCAGCATAAAGACAATTCATATTAAACATAAACTATGTCCCAGGGGTCGCGTAAATTGTATATAGAAAATAAAATACATAGCCACTTTACATGACATCGTTTATTCTGTAAGACTTTTGTTGCGTATTATATCACTATTATGCTCTATTATATTTTACGTTATCCACAATAACTTTAGTAAAGACTGGTAGAAATAATATAAGTATAATATAGAGTAGCCGTAAGAACATTACAATTATTACTCTTCCCACTGAATTATTTCCACGTGACTTTTGTTGCGTATTCTATTACTATTATGCTCTATTTTACGTTATCCACAACATCTTTCGTAAAGACTGGTAGAAATAATATAATTATAATAAAGAGTAGTCGTAAGAACAGTACAATTATTACTCTTCCTACTGAATTACTTCCAGGTGAATTTTGTTGCGTATTCTATTACTATTATGCTCTATTTTACGTTATCCACAACAGCTTTCGTAAAGACTGGTAGAAATAATATAATTATAATATAGAGTAGTCGTAAGAACAGTCCAATTATTACTCTTCCTACTGAATTACTTCTACGAGCAAAGACAAGTTTAATAACCTTCCAAATCAAACACGTTTTGTTCGAAGCGGAAAATAACTGAAGCATTGGCATTTACTTCATTATTTATAACTGAGAACAGAAATTTAATAAAATTCTTAATAATTATTATTGTTTTCAGGTTAATTTTTAGATATTATTATTCTTTTGTTTTCACTATAAGAGAATAACATTATGTTACTAATGCATTTTAACAGCAAATTTTTTATTTTATAGTTCTGTGACAAGATTTTTTTTTAAATTGCTTACCTTGAAATATTAAAAAGAAATATTTAAAAATTGGGAATAATGGAGAAAAATAAAAATTGATGGCTGACCCGAGTCTTAAGACTCGGCTCTTAAGGTAGAGAAATAAATCCCATTTTCCTTCAATGAACGTGTAAACTGATAAAATATCGATTGGATTATTTATACTTGAATGGGTTTTTGGAAAAGTTGAAAATGTACGTAAAATTATATGTTGAAGTATACTCAAAATTATTATACTGGAAAACTTTGTAATAGTTGTCAAGAAAGATAGTATGAGATCGGTTGATTTCGGATCGAAAATGAAATTCATAAGGGCAGTCTTTACAAGTATTTATATTACTTATTTCAAATTGAATTAGAAGCGTCTGGGAAAATTTTACCTCTTTAATTTTCATAAGTGATTAATATATGAATTATTAATTTTAATACGTATGAGAATACATTTTTTGTTTCACTTTAAAATTTTCTTCTCAAAGCTTCATATTTTAAAAATTGTATAATTTCTTAGACAATTTTCTTTTATTGATATCTCGATATGTAAAAGAAATACAAAATGATTCCACGTCGCCCAGCAATTTATTATGATGTAAAACCCTGGTGAGAAATAATTTTTAAAAATTTACATTTTCTTCTTATCGAGAAAGAATACATAAGACGTGCTTTATGTTTGTTATAAAATTTTCTCGATATTTCATTATAAATAAATATTACAAATCTTTGAGAGTTTATCAAAATTTCAAACCTAAATCAAGCTGTTAATAATGGAGGCCATTGCAGAGCAATTCCGTATTTTAGGAACTGCTCACAAAAGTATCATGAAATATCTTTAAACTTTTCACGATAAGTAATTAATCACGTGTCCCGGGCTTTTGGAAAATCTAAAAAAAAAAAAAAATATGTATATATATATATATATATATATGTATATATATATATATATATATATATATATATAATAATAATAATAATATAGCCCTTTTATTCGGATCTATTATACAGTTCTTTATATAACCAAACTTAAAATTAAAGAAAATGTAACATAAAATAATCCTATCTTATTAATTTAATATTTCCTGTTTCTTTATTTCCTGTGGATCTCTTTCAACCTTTCTTATGATTGAGGTACAGTTTATCTTTGTCTTCTTCTTTTGTTGGAAGGTTGTGGTCTTTTTTCCCTACGATGACCAGTCGGCTTGGGAAAGTATATATATATATATATACGATTTTCGAAATAATCTCTTAGAATAGTATATATATATATATATATATATATACATATATATATATATATATATATATATATAATTTAAAAAACTACGCTAAGTCACGATAAAGCTAATCAACAAACATAACAAAACAAGATTTTATTAATTTACTGTATTTTACTTGACTAGCATATTTAATTAATACGTTTACGGAAATATGTGTTTAAATAAAATAATAGTAGGGGGCATCGGGCGAAATATCGAGTGTAAGGAAATCAGCCCATAAAGGTTGACTTAATAATGTTAAAGGTACACAAATCAAAGAAGGTGAAGAAATAAAAACTTATCACAAAATACGCTGCGCCACGTTGATGGCTGGATTATTCCGCCATTTTGTATAACAATCTGCCGCGCCTCGTACAATACCACCCAGTGTAGCTTTGCATTTTGTTATGATACGACATTTTAGTATCAATCAATGGCGCTCTTTGAGGTCCATCATTCTTATAATATTTAAATAATACAGTTTTTAAAATAAAAATTAGACTGAAATATAAATATTATGGAATTTTCCCCCAGGTCTTCCTGCACTTGCCGGGAAAGCTAGCAAGGTATGTGTCAAGTGAATGTGAAGAAAAAGTATTACTCATAATATTTCCAATAATATCTCAATGTCTGAATGTGAATAAGTGAAGCAGTAAATGATGGAATATAATTATAATTGAGTACTACACTTCTTTGATTATCTTTGCAGTATAATCCGTTAGCGTTAAATATATACGTTAATTCACTCCGGTTTGGCTTCAACACACTCGGTTTAAGTGAATTTCTCATAGAAACATCTATTGATTAAATATATCTTCATCTACCATGGTCCAAAGACACTAAATCTAAGTTCATATTATATATATGTATATATATATATATATATATATATATATATATATATATATATGAGAAATAAGAAAATTCTAGATATTTTAGACGTAATATTTTTTATTCAATCGACAAGAACAATGTTTGGAAATGAACAAAATGGCGATGGTTTAAAGTGAAAAAAAATTCCCAAAAATTATCTCTCTGCAGAAGTACATAAAAGATACACTACTAAAAAGTACTTTTAAAAACTTACAACTTTTCTTTACAAAGCTTTTTTCCTCACCTCACCTCTATACTTGATTCTATATTTTAATACATTCATTAATTAATATATGGCTAATTATTATTTTTATTTTTGGGTGGCGATTAGGTTTGCCATATAAATTAAGATAACGTCTTGTAATAAAATTAACGGACAATCAAGTTTTTACTATAAGACAGTCATGTTATTTCTATAAGAAAATGTTATTAAAAAAACTAATTAAGTTTGTATTAAAAGTCAACCAGATGTCTTATTATTATTTGACAGAAATTATGAATTTATTTTTTATGACATATTTACGCTAATCAAAGTGCTTATCTAAGTTCAAAAGTTGTTTTTTAGTAAATCGAAGTTCTAAAGGTGATTTTTTAATAACTTATTAAAAGTATTTGCCCATATTACTCTGTTTCTCATCATTATGTTTTTCTTAACGTTCAAAACCATACGGTTACCAAGAAATACGAAAGTCATCTTTGCAACTAGCCCTTGTCATCGGTTTCATTTTGCTGTTATTCCACGTCCAAGATTTTGCATAAAATTTATGTTAATTAGGTTTATGAAGGAGTAACAACAGAATGTTTACTTATGAAATTGGTGAAATTATACTTGAATGGTTGACAACAAGGTTTCGTTATGGCATATTTCTTTTGCTTTTAATATAGTTTTAAGAAAATACTGCAAATAAATATGTGAAAATTAATATATAATTTTGTTTGGTTTTAACGTATTTAGATTCTCAGGGAGCTTGATGTTAATACGGACATTAGACAAAAATATTTAATAATATTTTATGAAAGCAATTATAAATTTGGTACAGCTGGATTTATTCAAATTGATTCGTCGTAAGCACTACAAGTAAAGTATCTAATAAATTATATTATCGTAAACATGTTAAAAATAAAGGAATGATTAAAAATAGTATAAAATAACTATCGTTGGTTAATAAAATGGTTACTATATTACCGACTTTTTTCTCGTGCCCGCATTTTAAAGCCAGAGCTTAACTACAACATTGAAAAAATCTTTATTGATAATATTTTTTTAAATATTGCAATTGGGCTCTACCTCCATAAAATTCACGCAAAAAATTTGGAAACAATCCAAACTATATTTATAATAAAGGTGTATGTATATTTATATTTGTACAGCTACCGCGTTTTCATAGCTGTCTAAACTCATACCAACCAAAAGTGGTAATACAGAGGCGGAGGCTTATACTACTGGTTGAGGAAAAATATCTAATAGCTGATAACACTGTACGATCAACACATAGATAAACCATAAAATAAAATTATGTATTAGAAATAGTTACAGGTCTATGTGAGAATAAATTTTCTGGGTTACATATTTACATATATAACTCAAGAACTACAATAATGGAGGTTCGAGTAAAGAGCAAATAACAGAACATTTCATAATCGTATTAGCAAAAATCATATAAATATTTAAATATTTTCTAAATTGCTACTTTACTAGCTTAGATATTAAAGAACAACAATATTTATGAACCTCACTGCGCAAAAATATTTAGAAATTTCCATAAACTTTCCGCGTGTTGTCTACCCGGAAATATGATGTATAGAGTTTCTTAATGTTTCCTGTCACTCCACAAGCACTACTATGACATTATTTTCACGCATATATAGATATTTATTTTGAATATACTATATCTTATATACTATATCTTATATTTATTCTATACACTATTCATATACCTATAAGACAATGTAAAATTTGCATGAATGTAAGTTTGAAAAAAAAATATGTAATAAAATTGAAAACATGTAACCCAATATATCATTCACCCTGATGTAATAGTATATTTTATTGACATAGTATAATCTATACATCAACAGAACTTTCCATAATATATCAATATACTCCTATTTCATATTCTAATATAATGGATTTCGAAATGGAAAAGGTCTACAAAACAAACAAATTGGCAAAATGTCATAATAAGAGCTCATTGAAAGGAGTACAAGATTCATGTCGCCAACGTCCATGGAAGCTTGTGCAACGCCGCACTCTCTGGTCGCATATGTTCACCCCACCCTTGCAATTTAACTTCAGCTACGTGTAGGCATCCGTTATGCAATAAAAGTTGGAGTACGTAATATTTTACATATAATTTTGGTGACTGATATAGTTGTTTGTAGAAAGCTCTCAAACAATATAGTATGCGTCTCTATATGAGTGGTTTGACCTGTCTGCGCACTTGATTTTGCTAGACGAGCGTCACATAGACCCAATTACCCAATTTTTTCTCGTACTTATATAACCTGTGTTTGGTTATGATGAAAACTTATTTTATACACGAAGACAATGGACTAAATAGAAGCCGGTTGTATTTCCTAAAGCATAGTTATGTAAATATTTACGGACATAAATTTCAATCTGAAGAAAATATTTTTCTGACACAACACTATTACACGTTTTCTTAAAATAAAGCAGCTTATCACCAATTAGCCATGACCTTCAGATAAGGTCAACGATGACGGAGTAGGAATATAGATATTGCTCTATAGCAAGAGGATATTAACCAGAAAAATAGCCTTAAAAGATGTTTTGAATTTATCTCATTTATATTTAGATTCTAGAAACGTTACAATTATATTCTTATTCCAAGTGGCAGCTAAGGTTAAATTTACTGGCAAATAAACTTCAAAATTTCTTATTAAATTACATTACAAATATTCTATCACAAAAAATTCCAAAAAAAGGATTTTTTTTAAATTACTACTGTACATCTTTCTACCGTACTACCGTATGTCTTTCTATCACGAATATACTGGACGAATTTTGAATAAAATTAACTAGAATACAAATGAATTTCAGAAAATAAAATGTATTGCCGCCTTTTTCCTTTTTGGTCTAAATCATGTGTTTATTTTTCCAAAGTTACGTTGGAAAAAAATATGATATTTTTTACTTTCATGTAAATTCTCTTATAAATTATTGCTACACGCTTCAAAATGACTGTTATATTCGGTTATAACAGCGATTCGGTTATAACAGGTTATAACAGCCTTATTGTTTCTTTACCTTAGTAGAATGTAACTATTTAATACAACGTAACATTTTTATCTAATTTATTACTTTTTTTCTAAGGAGTTTCTGAAAATAATTCAATTCAATTGTAACTAAATACAGATGAATGATTTATTATATTTATTAGTACGCCGTATGTAATGCAACATAAAAATGAGTTTAACGTCAAAGATTAGAATAACACAGTTAAATAGATTAAAAAAAAGTTAAGCGTATTACAACCACTTTAAAAAAAATTGAAATCAATTCAGTTAAAATGAAATAGATATAAAATCGGTATTTGTTTTAAGCTTAAATGTAATTAAGTTTAAAAGAGCGATATGCAATTTAAATCGTTACCAAGTTCATTTTAATATTTTTCAAACATTTTAACTAAACTTTTATCTCTCTAGAGCAAAAATATTCCTTATATGATGTTTATCGTCTTGCTAAACAAAATTTGAATCCTGTCACCCTTTCGGGCAAAACAAACAAGATGAAGGACAAATATATCCTCTATTTTGTTTGTTTTCCTTCTACAGCCACATGTCTCATTATTTTATTTAACCATGTTTCTTAATATCTTATATATTTTATCACAAACGACATAAAATCTAAACACAACACAGATTAAACCCTAAACGCAATTAAAATAGATGTCATCCATTTCATTGTTAAATGCTACGAATGTGAATACTACAACAAGTTTCAGTATCCGAAACCAACTCACCCGTAATACGTTTCGTTCCGCATATAAGATTGTTAATACAATTAAAAATAATATCATCTATACAACACTAACAATATATTGTAAGAATGACACACATAAAATACATGTCAAATTGCATAAACTTCAATACAACTACGCCTCTTTGTTCACAATAAAAAATAAACATCAAATCATTACAAAAATAGCTATTATCTTATTTCTTGCAACTAAACTGGTTTCTCTCTTGTTTACAGGTTTGCGACATCACCCTGTCAAGGACTTCTGTTCCGAAAGCAATATTTGAAACACAAACCCTTTCTCACTTACATGCTTTCAAACGTACCCTAAAAAATATTAAATGACCGTACCCAGAATCTGTTTTCTTCGCCGCATGCTTTGAACGGTGTTACGACAGAGCCCGAGCAAGCAACGAGCTGACAAGTTGCGAAAAGGTTACTCGTGTTTGAATCTATTTGATAACGAGACTCTTGCTGGTGCAGTCGCATCGTAATTCTTAAGTAAATCACCTTCACTGCCGCCGATAGTTTTGATACATACTTCCTAGAAGATTTAATCATTAAAATAATTGCAGTTTTATTAAAATTATACAATTTCTTGTAACCTCAAAACGCAATGTTTTACCTCGTATATACGCTGTATTACATCGTCTACTTGATTCTACTCGCTCTCGGTGGATTATGGTGTTTCGAGGAATGCTGTCTCGCGGAGAGAGAAGAGGACGATCTGATTGATTATCGAATCAACTTTAACAATAACGAATATTAGGAATAGCACTGAATTAGACTTGGCGAGGTAAGGGGACTTTAAATATTTTAGTTATTTTGCAATTTTAATTTTTTTACATACTATTTCACCTGTCAGTTATATACAGTATTTTGAGGTAGTTCAAATATTACACATATATTTCATTAAAAATGGGTACTTCATACGCGTTTATAAACAATATAAAAATGCGTCTTCTTTTAAATTTACATTAATATTTTTTCATGATTTTAAAAAATTTATTTATCGGAAACTAATAAAATAAAATGAACATATACTAAAATAAAATAAATTATATTACAATAAAAATAACTAAAATATAAAAAAAATATTTTTATAGCAGGAAAACCTTTTAGAGTTCGACATTTCATTTTTAATTAACAAAGCTATGAATAATGACCAATAAACATTAAATCAAAATAAATACTAAAATATAAGCAAAATAAAAAATTAATCAAAGTTTTTTACCAGTTTTAAATCGGGTTTACAATTAAAAATATCACGTTATATCTATAAATTTCCAATTAATAACAAATTGATGAGTGCCTATCAAGGAAATGGCGAATAAAACATTTTAGTCAATTTTATATTTTTTTCACTGTTTTTAGTATATTTTATTTTATGTGATGAATAAAATAAAATTATGTATAAATCATTATGATGCAGCGTGTTACTAATATATATACATCATTATTTTCTCATTTTTAAGTAGAACAAGACACAACCGGAAAGTTTAAAGTCACAAAAATCACTGATATTGTTGCATTTGCCCTACTTCCTCGACAGAAACGTCATTAAATATCTAATTAACAGTATTATTAAACGTAATTATTACTAAATGTTATTTAACAGTAAGTCATTTTACAGGAAGGAAACAAACGACATATTAATTAAAAATTGACATATTAATTATAAATACATTATTTGTTTTCGTAAAAATGTAAATAACATAAATTGTCAACTTAAATTCCCGTCATGCAAACCATCAACTTAACCATCAAGCGAAAGTTTCCAAATTTACTATTTGGAAAATCATTTTATAAATTGAGTTTCCAAGTCGAATTTGGAAATTTAAAAGTTTTACATTACGCGTTTTAATAACGGGTTTTTAATAAAGGGATGACTCCGACTAATGTATTTTACTCATTATCTTTGATTACATGAATGTATTTGTTTAAGCATTATTAATGAATTTTTAGTTTCCACACTCATAAAAATCTTGACGACACTTTTAATCAGATAGCCTGTTAAAGAGGCTTTAATACAAAATACCTGATAAATCCTCTTCAGTATTTTGTAAAGATGACATTAAAACTTGTTGCTGAGAAATGTTCAACGCTCGGTTATACACTAATATTACGTTATGACAAATTGCGTAAGTTCGACAAACCTTTTATCGGTCAAGGTTTCATTTAATGACAATCATTACCATAAAAACCTAAACATATTACGAATTAAAAACAATTATTTTTAAAAAAACCTCGCAATACTTTCACATTTATATTATAACGACGTATGCCATCAAAATAAGTGTTATGTACTCGGTATGGCGAATGGTTTTTCCTTCCTTCCTGAACCATATTCTCTCATTTGACTTTTTTATAACTTCTAACATCTACGATTTTTATTTCTAACATATTTATTTCATTGAAAAAAAAATTATAACGCTGTGTTATATTTTTTAAAATAATGTTTTTAACACTTAAATGGACGTGTCTACATTGTAAATTAAAAGGTAAAAATAAATAAATTATTGTAGCCGCCAGAATTCAAATACAAGTCTCCTTTATTAATAACCATTCTTCGCTTTTGAAATAACATGAAACCTTGAACTCTGTACATTAACAGATCCGTAATAAAATTTTCAAATACTGAATCAGGCTTTTTCTATCGCCGTATATGTGTACCGATGCAAGTTGTAAAAAAATGCAGTTAAACGTGCACCGTCGCAGAAGCTAGCTTCTGACCTATTTGTTCGACCGCGCGACGCTCAGTGGTTTTACTACGCTCGCAATACGCAGCTATTCTATTGTGAACTGTTAGTGAAACGTTCAGTATTACATGTTGAAAATATATTAACTTTTTCGTGGCATTTTTACAATGAAAGCCGCTTTATAATAGTGTTTTCTATAATAGTTGAAGGTGCAATGATATACATTGGTTGTTTTTATTTAACTATGTATATAAGGCGTTTTAATTATGTAGGGAAAATAATCAGTTATGGTGTGAAAATCCGGAAATATAATAAAAAAATCTGTTTTAATTTTTTGTGTTATCACAAGTAATTTAAAATCAGGACGCAGTAATGTCTAGTGAGAAACATACAACATATTTGGATATAAACATTTCTAATTAAAATTTAACACAACTACCTGTTTGTAAATTATAAAATTAAGTCATCATTGCGCTTTTCTAAAAACTTAAGACAATTTTCCTTTTAGACTTGAAATTTCCCCTCAATGAATTCAGCTTCGAAATAACTTAATGCGGATATGGTTTTTAATAAAAATAATATTTTAAGTTGAATTTTTATTTTTACAGCTACCATAAAATTAATTACACGTATATTTATTAGAATGTTTTCAGATTATAAATTGCTACTGTTTTATAATTCTTTTTCCTTTTGCCAAAAGGAATATTGCGTGTATGTTAACTAAAGGTAGTTAAATAAAAAAAAATAAATATGTGGCCGGTATATTTATTATTTTTATTTAACTACCCTTAGTTAACACACACGCAAAATTCCTTTCGTAAAGATACTAAGCGCAATCTAACTTTAGAAGATAAAAATTATTCGAAATGATGACTATAAAATAAAATAATTGTCTTATTCTTTTATTTCGAATGAAGCTTGTAACAGAAACTTGCTATTTGTTGCAATAAATCGTTTGAATGAATTCAACTTACTTCTCATAGTTCTGGTATTATGTAAGTGAAAAACGGACACTATTCGGTAACTCAAACGATCATGGAGCATTGGTCACGTTAACTTTAGTTAGCTGTTGAATGAAATAAAGTTGAATGACTTTATGTATTATAAGCTATAGAGTGACGCTTTGTGAAATCAAAATGAAGTATATAAAGCTGATTGAAAATAATGGTTTTATTTGGTTTGATATATATATATATGTATACATATGTAGCGGATTTATTGCTTTTAGAGCTATAACTTTGTGTATTATGTAACACGGAATTTTAAAGTATACGTCATAATGAGAATAGCCTACACTTTCTGAAATTGTAGTTTCATTTATAATTTAAATTATGATTTCAAATACAATTACGATATAAAAGAAATAGGTAAGAGAGAAATAAAAAAAAACGTGTTAAGAAATTTAATTTAGAAACTCTAGATCGACTCTTTAAACATGCCTAAGTGGGAGGATTTTATATGAAAATAAGATTTTTTAGTTCCGTACCTCAAACTGAAAAATGCAGACCCTCCATCTATCACATCACTCACGTGTCTCTCCATGTCTGTCCGTCTCTTAAAGCCGACATTATCAGAAACCAGGCGACCTGGACCTATCTTTTAATTTTATATATTATTATTTGTAAGGAATTGGTATTACGAATAAAAAATATTTTTCATAATTTGAAATTATATTTTTAAAAAGTTGTTTTAAATAATATAAGAAAATAGAGCATCTCTCCCCCCGCCCCCACCTATTTCCGACTAAACCAAAAATCATGAAAAACCGGGTTGGTTCATAAAAAAATGTTATGTTCAATCTAAAAGTACAGGTAATTATAGCGATATTGTGTGACCAAATCGATAATGCATGAAAACTATCAGAATATTTCCTCCATTCTACTAACTTTAATCGATTTATATTAAACTGCAACGTCAATAGATTTCTAGGAAAAATTAAGCATAATATCATGTCACAACAACCCACTAATTAAGTTACAGTACGTAAGACAACTGAAAAATTCCTATCTCGACAAAAACATCTATCTTTAATCTGTTGTATCTTCGCAAATCATACATCATTACATCATTAGCTGTTTCTTAGAAAACCAACGAAGAGGATTTAAAAATCTACAGTCATTGTACTTAATATAATTCATAAAAAATTAACTCTCGCCACAAAAAGTCCTAAGCTATGACTTATAACTCAACACCATAAATTGACAAAAAAGCTTACGAATAGATTCTTTGTTTATCGGAGTATGTACTTATTCGATTAAAAAGTAATTACAAATAACCGCTGTAGTTGTAGTACTTCATTATGAAATATTGTTAGACATATTGTTACAATCTAACTGGAGAATGTTTCTTAACGATCCATTCCAACTCAATGTCGAACGTAGAACGTTGTCCATTTATATATATTTTCTTAACAATGAGCGTAATTTTGAAATGGTATATACGTGTTAATCTACATGTCAATCACAGCTTGTGGTGTAACCGTAGTCCCTCTAGCAAGGTGAGATCAATACGTACTTAGCTTAATTGCCTAAGATAATTTTGAACAGCGAGCAGTTAAATGAATGTTTTTCGATGAAATATAGTTCCTTTCGCAGAAAATTCTCATTCGATCCACGAAATTCTTTATTATCTCTGCTAAGGGTGGCAGTATAAAATCGATTGTGTCTTAAACCTAATTGTATACTGGAGTCAATCAAATTGTGACAGGAGTATAATTTTGAATGTTTACTTCTGTTCCGATGGAAAATGGTGGGGAAAAATAATGCGATAAGACTATCATTCGAATTCGTTAAAATTCTTTTAGTTCCAGAAAATATTAAATTCGGCGACTAATTACTTCGTTCACTGAGAAAACGTTTTTCAATAAACTATAAGCAATGAATGTAGAAGACAGAAATCCACGAAGGTATTAAAAATTCAAATATATTTTTATTTTTAGTAATATTTTTACGAAATATAATAAAGGTGAAATGATTTGAATATTCAATGAGACTTTTTGACGTCATTTATCACTACAAAAAACGACGTTAACAACATTTTCACTTAATTAATTGTTTTATTTAAAATGACTAACGCTGGTACAATAAGTAAAATTACTTTTTTATATTTAATAGCCCTATTTACTATTTTCTAAAGCTCAAGAGAAAATTTATTTTACTTTCCTATTGCGTGTACGTGAATCAACATCTCTTTTTGTCCAAAGCATTTCACTTTCTATTTTCCGTGACATTTCAAAGGTTAGTTTTGTATTAAAAAAAGTCAACAAAAGCGAAATCGATTAAGTAATTCAAGTTAAAATGTTCTTTCGATAAGACCGGTAACTGTAATGATTGGTGCCGTAATGTTCGCTTTACATCAGCGAGTAGTGAGTGCTGTGTACTTAGAGATTTCGGCGCTTTAATATGGGCCAGCTTAAGTGTGTCCGTTTTATTATGATTGTACAAATAAATGCCATATGTTTAAATATACGCAAAATATGCTTATTTCTGCATTATAAATAGATTTGTAAACTAACAGCAATAAAGTAACAAATACGAGTACAAACAGTTTCATAGTAGACTGAAAAAAAGCGCCAAATAAATCGAAGCCAATGTAATCTATTACATTCTAGCAATTTCGATTGAAGAGAAAAGTGTGCAACAGAAAAAAAAGAAAGCGAAATGCTTAAGATTTTTCAGGACGATTTGTAACTAATAATTGGCGAATTGTATTACAAAGTTCAAAACTATATCGAAACTTTGCAACGCGAATCATAGTGGCTTATATAATAATCTATTTTGATAATAACCCATTCTGATTTTATTGTATATAAAATTTTACAACCGACCTAAGATTTCTTCTATAGTTAAATAAGACGGGGGCAACGTAATATATTTTTTGTTTATTTATATATTTGTTTTTTTTATGCAAAAACGAATGTAAGGGGAAAACTCTAATATTATCCGCTTTTACACAAAAATACGAAATAATTTTTTTCCCGAATAAATAATTTTTTTTCTAAACATGAATACCTCCTGTTAGACCGATCAATATCTACTTTGCGATACATATGTTTAAACGTGGTGTATTCTATTACAGCTCTACGCTTATACGGTGCGCGAAATCAATTGCTATTAATATTAAAATTTTGTGATAAAAATACGAAAGTTTGTTTGTTTGTTACCTAATTATAACTATATATTGTGTGTGCATATAGATTATATTACGAACTAATACACTCCTGTATGATGACGAACATAAGAATTAACATTATCCCTAAAAATGGTGCAGTTTTAATATTCACAATACTAAGTTTAAATTTTAGCAGTAGTTTTAATTTAATAATTAAATATAATAAATATAATATAGTAATAAAAATAAATATTTATAATATAAAGTATTGTAATTTCTATACAGGCCATATTTAATGTTATTGTCCGGTTTGTTTTCAATGCCCAATAGCTGTGAAGAGGTATCACTATCAATATATGCCGGCTTCTCATTTGAAAAATGAAATGCATACGCGCATCTCATGATAAATGTTTAAAAAGTTGTGAACAGTTTTTATTTCATTTTATGACAGTAACATTTTATGACATTCCATTGAATGAGATAATTTTATATTGGGATAAATAATTAGACAATCAAAGGTCTATTACTCCCCGAGTCACAAATTTTAATTCTTCTTTGAATAAAGTAAAATGTGAACTACAGTCAATTAAATAATTTGAGATTGAAATATTAAATAATGAGATACTGAGAAAAATCATAAATTTAGTTTGGTGTCAGTAAATCTAGGGGCAACATATAATATTAAATATATTTTTTCGTACACAAAATTAAAAATACTCTATTCATAATATTAATTTTTTCGTAAATTTCTTAAATTTCAGAATCAAGGCTCAAACTACGCCACTTTTGTTTTAGGTGATTTTAATAGTTTATAAGTTTAAATATTCCTATGGAAATATTTGATATATACTGTTGACGGATTTGAGTAGCCTTTATTACTATTTTATCTGTTATTAATATAAAAATTTGGCGCTGTTTGTTTTGTAAATCGCCCTTACTAATTTTAAAATAAAAACGTACTATAAAAAATTCTTTATATTTTTCAGAATAAAGTATTTAAAATTGTTAAGAAATATTAACGTGTTTTTTATTGCCCTTTTATTATATGATGAAAACCTTTTGCTCAGTTTTTCAGGACACACTATCAATATTTTTTATCAGTATTTTTATTTATAATTTTCAAATTTTAATCAGAGTTAGAATAAAGTATTACTCCGTTCTTGCAATATTAATCTTCATTATATTGGTATCATTTTGGTACGAAAAACATTTTCCTTAAAGTGCATTTTAATGTCTTTTTAACATCTAAAAAAACTTATAAACTGTTTACCATGTAACAAATAAGCACTAAAAAGTACATAAAATATTATATCTGCTAATGAATTTGATAAGAAAATTTAGTATAAAATTACCTATTTTCAATAAAATTATGTTTTGAACTAACAAATCAAACTGACAAAATGATGAAGATAAGATATTTTCAATTAAAAGGTGCTTTCGTCGAATTTTCTCGTAATGATGATATCTAAAACCATACAAATACATGTTTTTGCCGGATGGATTAAAAACGCGTTTTAACACATCTCCCAAAAACAAAAACACTTTGTTAATTACGTTACCGAGGCTAATTTTTTCGCTGAACATGACTGAGCGTAAAGTTTTAATAAAAGGACAATAAAAAATATTTCTTTTAAACCCACATCATGGGGATTTCTGTAGAAGTTTTTACTGTCATCGCGTAATAACTTTGGACGGATGGGTCTAAAAATAATTTCTGTTTTTATTTTCTCATATAATAAAAGGACAATAAAAAATATTTCTTTTAAACCCACCTCATGGGGATTTCCGTAGAAGTTCTTACACTCATCGCATAATAACTTTGGAAGGATGGGACTAAAAATAATTTCTGTTTTTATTTTCTATATAATAAAAGGACAATAAAAAATATTTCTTTTAAACCCACCTCATGGGGATGTCCATAGAAGTTTTTACTCTCATCGCGTAATAACTTTGGAAGGATGGGTCTAAAAATAATTTCTGTTTTTATTTTCTCATATAATAAAAGGAAAATAAAAATATTTCTTTTAAACCCACCTCACGGGGATTTCCGTAGAAGTTTTTACTTTCATCACGTAATAACTTTGGAAGGATGGGTCTAAAAATAATTTCTGTTAAGTGAGAGACGTTACTTAAGGAAAAAATGACACATTGATACCTTTTATATTCAGAATGAAAATATTATTCTTTCGACATAAATACGATATTTGTACGGCTATCTATGGTGCAAATTAAACATCACACGCGGATTTTAAGAAATGGCTCAAGACCTATGTCAATTTTCATTTAATTTTCCCCAAGTTTTTAAATCCTACAATGTGTTTTACTTTTAAATATATATTACTCGGCATAATTTTTCGTTATATACCAAGCTTTTCTAATGAAGTCCAAATTTCCTTATACGTAATATTGATCGAAGATTTCTTATTGACTTCGACAATTCATATTTACACGAGACCTTCTTGCATAAAGTGCTCGTTTACGTAACAAATTTTTCGACAAAATTAGTTGAATAAATAAAGTTTGCTTTTTATTTATGAGATGGAAAGTAGGATCGAAAGATATGTCTCACTGAGTGGCAAGAAAAATTATGTAAAGATTTAATCGAAAATAGTGAATTCAAATAAATCAGAAAGCAATTTCCCAACGATATTAAAAACATAATTTTAAATACATGATTTTCCTCTTTAAAAATTTCATTTAAAAGTTTTTTTTTTAAAGTTTGAACATAAAAGAAGAGTAGAAATGGGGACTGAAAAACCGAACTGGGAAATTAATTATCTACGGAGTTAGTTATTTTGAATCGAAGAGGTATCTAAGCAAAGTAATATTGGAAAAGTGTACTACATGTCTTATAATTTCTTAAATTTGCATTTTCCTTGGCCCGGAACGGCAAAAAGAAAATTAGAAACATTTGGTATTTAGCACGGACCTGCACACAGCTGCAGCACTGCAATGGCCTAGTGCATCGAAAGTCCGGAAGTCGATCGGCGTTTGGCAACCACTGGTTATGCACTTGGCCAATTGATTGTGCAATTAAAACACAATGAATTGTGGAGTTGCCTCAAGTAGGTCGTCGTAGTACACCGAGTTGTTGTACTCGGAGGCATCATTACGGCAAATTGTGTAATTTAATGTATTTCGCAGAACGATTGAGTTATTATTTAGACATTAGAGTCAAAGGGATATATAGGATGATTGATTGAATGTTAGGTAACGTACTACAAGGATATCCTAAACGAAGCTTTGAAAATGTTCTTGATATTAATGGAGATGGCTTTAAATTCATTCAAGAATTTATAACGCTCTATTATATTGCAGAAATTGTACCTCAAAAATTTTAAAACTTCTGGCATCTAGCTGGTGATATAAAGGAATATTCACAATAGTACTAACTTTATAAGAATTGTAATATAATATCGAAAAATTTGGCAATTTTAATTAGAATACCTGTGAAAAATATAAAATATTTAAACGCTAATATTCTATACACTTATTTTGTCTTATATTGTTTAACCTAACACATTTACAGAACAATAAACCGTTAATGTAGAAAAACAATCTCTTGCATAAAACTTGCTTTATAACAACGTATACATTTTGGTCTATTTTATATTCTCCCTAATTTTTATAACATTATTAATAAGAAGAAATTTAATTCCACACTAAAATCATTATCAAATAAAAAATAGCATTATTTAATCATGTAAAACAATCAAATATACAACCTCGGATTTCAGCTAATATGGAAATTCTATTTCCATTTGGAGTTCCATTTCATTCATTCCATGCGGGAAATATTGCTACAAACTTACTGTTATTTGATTGATCGGTCTTGGCCCAGATCAGTTCAAGAGCGTTAGTATTAGAAAGCAAAATTATTGCAATAACACCAAGGACGTAACGCGCTTCTTCGCTTAATCGATAATACGTTCACACCTTCGAATAACAGAGGGAGACAAAAATGAATTCTCTGCTTCGCACGGTCATGAGTTATGTGCGTAATATTAGAAGGCAACTTTGTTTTTCCAAGTATCCATTCCTACATAATCAGGACCAAATTGTCCGATCCACGACTTAAATTCTAGGAAATATTTCACCATTAATTTGAAGGTACAAACACTCAATAATCGTGTTCATTATACTGTAAAATGTTCTTGACCTAGGCGTGCAATTTCATTAATGAATAGTATGGGTGCTTCTCAAAATTCGTCGTTCCATTTGGTGGAACGCATGAGTAAAAATACTATAATACCGAATTCAATTACAGGAGTATAAAACAAAATACTGTCATTTATTGCCATTGTTCGGGTTAACGACATAAAAGTATATATGGAAAAGACACGCCGAACTATGAATAAGTCCAATTGACTTAGGAGTGAAACACAGTTAGTCGTTGATGTTACGCAGATACTTCGCAGGTAATAATTTGATAAAGTGACTTAAGTCGGATAAAAAATCAAAATATACCTATTAATAACAAGTGTATCATTTAAAATATTGAAGATTACATTAATAAAAAATAAATTTCTATCAATTTATCTTTTTCTAGGATTAATAATTACTTCAAAAAAATACGACAATTATATACTTTGATTAATTAAAAAAATCAAATAACGATTTACAGATTTCTTTCTAAAATTTACTAAATTTAAACTTACTAGAGAACTAATTAAGATACTTAATTATACCTTAACAATTTTCAAAGAAAACTTTAAGTCATTGTTAATTAAAAAAATATTTTGAAATGAATGCATTGGGAAGGATTTCAATTAGTTAACAATTAATTAAAACCAGTGCATGTACTTATGCAAGTTTAATTACGAATCCAATTAATCCTAATACTCGACCTTCGCTATTTCCACGCAATTATTCGAGTGCGGTTACTCGAATATTTGGTAATCGTCGCTAGCATTACTCCGTCGATGAAAATTATATGAAACTTATGACCTTGGCCCGCCAGAACAGCCGACCGTAATAACGTTAACGTCCAAATACTACGAATGCACAGCGTTGCGCAAGTATCGGACGTCGTAGTGGACGTCGGTCGTGTTGGGAGTGTTAATTTTGCAAATAGTAATAAAAGTCGATGTCCGCCGACAGTTACTTGACGTCTTTATGAATCAGTGTAAATAAAGGGTTAGTACAAAGCATCCGCCGTTAGTACTGAGCGTTAGTTTGTAAGAAACATCCGCTAACAAAATGTCGAACGCACACTTTATAATTTTCTGAACAGGAAATGATATATGGGTTTTTTCCGCCTTGCTGCTTATATAGTAATTTTGTAACGTCTGTAAACCTAATTACGTACATCGCCGAAATCTATCAACCGAAATAAGATCTCGGGTTATCGTTCTGGACTGAAATAAAGTATTGACTAATTTTAATGACGTGGCAATTTTCTGTATAGCGTGGCAATTTTAATGACGTTGCAATCTTCTGTATGACATGGCAATCTCATTGATTAAATTAGTAAAGACTATCGATAAGGATATCATAAATAAAATCAAATAATCGAAAAATAACAACTCAAAAGGACAATGACTAACAATTAAGGGAAAGTAATATTTTTCATCTTACCTGAGAGAGGAAACGACTCATTCTATCAATATAAGTTAATTTTTGTACCACCTTTAACTTTTATATTTGTCCAAAAAGATTTCTATCACTTCTTGAAATTTTGTTTGCAAAACGCTCCATTGAAGCCCACCTGTTAACAAGAACATATAAATTTTAATTAAATATGTAGAGAATAATATATTTAAATAAAAAAAATTATAAATTTATTCACTTCGTGATTATTTCAAAATAAAAAATAATTACCTCATTGTTTGATTAAGACGTAGTTTGGTCTAATTCGTAACTCCGTTACTGCAAAAAGCAATTTGTTATTAAAGCTTTAACTTCAATTACTTTAATTCTCAAGTACTAGTACATTCATAAAGTTATACCTTAATGTTCCCCTATTTATAAGTAATTAAATAAACTGACAATAACAATCATAATTTCGATAATTTCCGTTTAAATTTATTCAATCTATTAGCATTTTAAATAATTATGAATATCATAAAGATATTCACATCACGATAAATCGAGTCTTAACTAGTACCAATATTAAATGTCAGATGCTTTCATCCATTATACCATGATGAGTAAATATATAAATTGTCGTTTGTACAGTACCCAAATATCAATGGACACATTCTATAATATAAATTATGAAACAGTGACCAATGAGTAGAACATATGAATGACACGTTAGAATTATGAATAATATAATAGAGAAAACATATTTCTCTTCTAACGTACCTCATTATTTTCATACTGATCTAATAAATAAACATATTTAATAAATTATTAAAAAAAGTTAAGTTTTATTTCACCTTTAATACGCTTAATATAGGTGCAATTCGAAAGATTCACAGTTTCAAAAAATGTGGAAGGGATACGAGAGTAACCAATATCTCCACAGCGATATTAGAGCTGAATATCACAACTACATTCGCTGATAAAACCGTGATATTTGTTTATATTTCACTTCTTATAACGTGACATTTTCAGAAATATTAATTTAACAAAGGCTCATCAAATAACGTGTCGTAAAACAAAGAAGCACATTTCCCAACGTGATCTGGCAAAGGCGGCTGTCAATCGTCGAATTTCCTATCGCTAACAATTACGCGCCTTTCGCAAGACAACGCTCAATGTCAACAGTAATGTGAGTGAGTACGTTTGTTCATTACTTTGGCATTAGGTGCTAATGCAAGTTATCTATGAGTGCATGTTGTAATAACTCATGATGACTGTGGTATGGGAAAGAACTTGTTAATAATTCAACTGCTGACAGCTCAGTAAAGGTTTCGGGGAAATACGAATACGTCTGCAATTAAAACATCCTTGTCGAAAAAATAATTTATTTTTACTGAAAAAAAAGAAAAGTTTGAATAAGAATAAATCAAAAAGGGAAAGTGTGGAAAATACTGCAAGATAGTATATTTATTTACCTCTCAGATTTTCTGATCTTGCCTTATATATATAAATATATGTAAATATATAGAAAGTAGATATGTAAATATAAAGAAGTGTGGAAAATACTGTAGATATATAAATATATAGAAGTGTGGCAAATACTGCAAGATAGCATATTTATTTACCGCTCAGATTTTCCAATCTTGCCGTAGATATATAAATAATGCGTGAGTTCGTATAATGAAAGAACAAATAAATTTATGACACTTAAAACCGTGTAGAAAATAGAAGCAAATTCAGCAAAGAATAACAATTGTTTACATCTCATTTTATCTGCTAACGTTATAACTGTATATTATAACATGTAATTTATTCTGTGAAGATATAAGATGAGTTTCGGTTAAATCGTTATAAGTTTCGATTAGACCGTGATAAATTTGGATTAGTTCACACCGATATCTGGAATAATATTATTCTTAGAAATAATAATATATTGCAAGAGCTATTATAGCGCAATTACTTAAAAATAACCTGTCTAAATCACAATAACAAATTAATTAAACAATTAATGAAAAAAACTGGCGAAGAGCGTGAATAAATTCCGTATTTGTCGTTTTGTCGTCGTAAAGTTTCAATCAAATTCTTTTTGAAAAATTAAAGAGAAGAGAACACATTACACATAATTTTGAAGCTTTAATTCGAAATTTGGAAAAACTAACCAATAGCATCCCCTTGATGGGCTAAATTTATTCCAATACATTGTACAATGTCCTCTAAATTTTAACCATGTATGTTAAACAATCTGAAACATATCAAGATAGCAACACTTCGCAAGTAATTCATTGCTTGATTATGTTGTTCATCTTGCATTAATGAATTAAAGAGATATAGGTAATCAAATTATTTAACGGAAAATAATATTAAAATTTCCAAACAGTTTAATGAAAATATTTAAGGGTACTTTAAATATTCAAACCCCTTATATATATCTATCTGTGTATGAAACTCGAGTAGTCCGAGTTTTACTCATAATTGACAAAGTAATTTTTATTTATTTGGACTTTATTTGGATTAACAACAACCGTTAAGGATTATACTGTCGACAAGACAGATAAAATGGCACAACCATTTTTACATAGCTGTTATCAAATATTTAGATTATAACTCTCTGGTGAATAATTGTTTGTTTATGCGTTACATTGTTCGTCAAATTGACAATAATTAAACAAAGGATAGATATCAACAAGTTAAAAGGAAAACAAAAAAAGAAATTAAGGTATAGGGCACTATATGCTATTGAGATTTTATGATTTTTCTGTAAATGCATGAATTCAAATAAGGAATTTATAGTGAATAGGAAAACAAAAGTCAAATTTGTTTAATTGATTCTGTTAAAATTCTTTATTTTAAGTTGGAACTTTCAGTTGATTACATAAAATATTTTAACGATACTGTTTTGAGATTTTATTGAGAATAAATTGCCTTTTCCCTGCATTTGGAACGTTTTCAAAAATTTAAATTATTTATTTTCTGAACGACGTTTAATCCAGTCAAGAAAGCTGAGGAATTTCCAAATAAAGTCAATAATAAGTACCATAGTTAGTTACGTCCCATGATAGAATTTATGACCGTATTGAGAAGTAGAATAGAATAATCAAAACGTAACATGCTGCACTGTTATCATGCTGTTTATATGAATTATATTCAGTTACCACAATGACATATTTCTGTGTTCAGAATAATCAATCTTTAAATCTAGAACTTATGTAACGCCTGGAGCAAAAGTCACCATATCGTTTTCTAAGAATACCTTAAAAAACAACTAATGATGGCAATAATGTTAAAAGGGTTACAAGGAACCAATAACGAAAGATAAATACGATTCGATATCAAAATAATGTTGTTACTAAGTTATTTTTACCCTAAAACTTCCACTAGTGGTAACACTATGAAAAATTTATGTATTAAATGTCGTTGTGACATGAAATAATATTAGATAGATCAAAAACAGTTTATCATCACAAGATAATCACCTATACATTAGTCTCTTGAGTCAAACATATATTTAAATTCGTTCGGAATTCTGATTACTATCCCACCTTAAAATAAAAAGCCATACTCCAACCTGTTTACCACGACTCTGGCAAATTGACAATTGACCCCAGCAAACTGAAAACTGGTCCCAACAAGCTCCAAAAAAGTTCGTTAAAATACTCCATGGAGATCCACAACTCTGACGGGGGCCTTTTTGAAAAACAAAGAAACGAAACGAAGCATAAATCGAAAATTATCAGACCCAATTCCTTCCAAGTAAGGCAGGTAAAATTTGAATTTATAAAACGACGTAAAAGATTACACAGACCTCAAGATCATATGACGTTAAATTATTACGCCATGCAAGTATTTCAAAAGATCGTATTATCGCACGTGTTTTATAGAAAAACCGTCACACGTTTAAACTGTCACACAACTTAACTGCCGTTACAAGCAACCATTCACAATGTGTAAATCTGAAATATTCTGTAGCAAGTTTATTTAAATCACTTCTTGCAAAGGTAAATGGTTTACGACGGCTCGGCAAAAATTACACAGTTTGTTTTTTTACTTAATTCACAACTTAACCGCAATCGACCGTTTACAGCGTCGCAATTTTATAATACATTGCACACATTTTATTATAGATTTTCTATGACAGAATTAGTTCAAAAAGATAAAAACAAAATTTGTACGTTATATTTTCATAACTTCAAAGATATTAGATAAATGAAGGATAAATTATAAATATAAATTTCATTCTGTGTACATCACTAACATTCACTGCTCATGCAAGCTATTATTTGAAATTCGTAAATAAGTCACTTACTTCCGACTAAATATCCTTTTGGGCTATATTAAATATACTTTAAGAATGTGTTTCACTATACGCAGTCTAACTTACTTTGATTGAAAATTATAATGCACTAGGATTAAAACTAATTTTCTCAAAAGTGTATTTAAAAATCATTGCAACAAATATGAAATTCTATAAAAATTTCTTAATGCTCAATAAAATAGTATACAATATGTATACAAGAAAAAGTACAGCATTAAATTACATTTTATTCCGAAAAACAAATGATTCTGTTGAAATATTTTAATTCTTAATTATTGTTTGATTTCAATTAAAATCTTTTAACATCGAAGGTACTACCATAGGCAAGTTCCTTAAAAAAACCAGTTGAAAGCCTTAACGAAAAAAGCCTTCGCATGATTTATTTTTCCCTATTTGAACTAAATCCTTGTACGTTTGCAACACTAGCAATATTTGATTATTACAACGCAAAATCAATTTTTTTTTAAACTTACAACAATCTTCACCATATTTAATTTTACTTTTCTAGACTACAATAGTAAGTTATTTACTGGATACGTATTAATAATAAAAATATTATGTAAACTAATTCGATAAATTTATTTCCTGGCTCCATTGGGAACAAAACCGTATATTCACTGCAATTGAAATAAAATTGTATACGTATTAATCTGCATGTATCATACGAAGTCTACGGAAATGCTTGACCCAAATGAATTAAAGCAAAAAGAAAAAAGATAGTGAAAGTTAATACGCAAATTTTACACTATCATACTCTGAGAAATTTGGACCGTACAATGTAAAACTACCGTAAAATTTCACTCGCTCTAACGCAGCAGCCGTCTTTTTAACGAACGTAATCATCAAGAAATATAGCATGGCCGCACTGATTCATGTCACTGGAACACAACGAAAAGTGAGTTTGCATTGACCTCCAATTGCACACCGCCAAAGTTAGAAGATACATATAACTAAGCTGACTATCATAGCACACGTTTTGCAAAGGCGGCAAACAACTTACGTCACGACAGAAAGCGCAACTTTGTGTTACACTTGAACTTACTGTCAAGGCTAATTAGGCAAAGGCAAGTTAATTTAGGCAAAGAAGATATAATTTGTGCCTTAAATATTTAGTTTCAAATCCAGGTTTTCTGGATTAAGAATCATTTCATTCAAATTGAATGAAATGATTCTTAGCTTTGTGTATAATGTGTTATATCATATTTAAAAAACTCTTCGTATTAACACCTTCTAGGAAAATAAAATAGGTAATATATAATTAGTTTGGAAATGTTCCATGAATTACAGGGTAAAACGTAGATTTTTTAAAACCATTATGTATTAGTGACACGTAATTGGTTAATTTAAGATTTAAAAATATCGTTACGTGAATAGTTCCTAATGAGTATAGTGTATTTAGACAAACTTTTATTACTTTACTTAATTGTCTAAGCACTTGTTAATAGTTATCCATAATACTTCATTTTATTACGCCAATAATTTACATTCCAGAACAATTGCGAATTTTCTAATTAAAAACTCTAAAATAAAATTTTGTATATAAATAACGAAAAGGACAAAAAGTAAAAATTTCCAATAATATTTTTGGGAATTTATTTATCTCCAAGTAATTTTTCCGTATCGTAATGTAATTAACTCGATATATAGGCGCCCGATTATTATAGATATATGCATCACATATCAATGTCATACTTCTATATATTTCCTTACTGCCGGCTTCAATTGAATAACTAAGAGGTTTGATTTGGAAATAAAGAAAAAATGTTACCCACATAACACAAAATTACCCATAAAATTGGGAATTAATATTTTTATACTTTAACGTCTACGCTTGAATCATTATTTAATATGACTACCTCGAAATTCAGCTCTCTACGCCACATGATCTCTAGAGTACGTACGCTATGAGAGACGGATAGATATCACAAAGCATTTATTCGTTATAGCACCATTGAAAATACTTTATTTCAGTTGGTTTGCTTTAGACAAGTACATCTGGAAACTGACCTAACCTTTGACAAACTAAAAAGAAATTCAAATGGTGAGCGAAACGTTTAAAGCATGGACTACTTTATTTCAAGATATAGTATATAAAAACCTTTGCCAACAGATAATTTTATTTACATGTTAGTTTCCTAAACCAGTAATAAGCTTAATTCGCTGTAATATTATACTTAACATTCCACCGCGAGCGACAAATCAAAAACTCGAACGATTCACTGGTTTCCCACAAATTACCTCAACATTTTGTCTCGAATTCTTTACAACCGCAGACATATTGCTTTCTCCTCTGTGCTTTGCATTTCGCACAATTATGCATGGCGCGATAATATTTACCTTCTCCTTCAAACTATAAAATCATAAACCGGCAAATTTTATCAAAATCTTCAAATTATCGTATCAATAAGAGAGCGAAACTATCATAACCTGCCAGTAGAAGGAAAAACTACGAGTATACATATAATACGTGAGCGCACGTGCCCCATTAGCGAAACATGCCCTAAGGAATCGGCGTAAGCACCAGTAGTAACCTTCGTTAATGAAATATCACGTGACTTTCCCAAATCTCGCCCATGAATCGCCGAAAGTGTTTAATGGCCATTTTGTGGTTCACATCTTTATCACTTTCGCGACGGCGGTGCGTCGAATCTGACGTCTCCGGCGCAAAGCGCTACTTCCTCTTACATTCGTTTGATACTTTTATTTTTTGCTAATTTTGTTTTTATTTTATTACATTGCTTATTTTGTTATTACACAATAATACTAAATAAGTAGTAGTGTAATTTGAGTTTTATTTTATTTAATTCCAAATTTTTGTAACTTTTTGAAAATAAATCGACTATGTATTATGTCTTATTTACTTTGAGGTAAATTCATCGATTAACGAAGTACAAAATTTCTAAGTTACATGATCGTTATTTTATAATAACAAAAAATATAATTGTTTTTTTCGCAGGTAACATCGGAACGAAGTGAACAAAATACAGTGATAATTTGAGAAATTTAAAAGTGTTTTTATCAACGAAAATTTATTTATTTTTAAATTAAAAGTGTCAAAAATTTTAGTGTAATGAATTGTATAAACTTTACGATTTACACTAAATAAGGAACACAAAACGTTTATTATAAAAGTCATAAACAAGTGTAAGAGTGAGTGCTTAATATAAAACGAAACAAAACTAATTCAAAATGTCGGGTTTTGTGAAAATAGCAATGGATGACTATTACTCCGACAGCAATTGGACGACGCTGATGAATAAATATTGGATGCTGGCTGAGAGAGTCTCTGGTAATAGATTATTTCTATTTAACTTAATATATTGTTCAATACCTTACATTCATACTGTTAAGATCCGCATTAACTTTGAATTAAATCGAAAACATTTGAAAATGTTAATATTATAAAACTTAAAAAATATGCCATCCTTTATACATTGCAAATATTAACCTATAAAAGCAATATGTCATTGGATATACTAATTTAACAAAACTAGATTCAATTGAGATATGTTTCAACGTACCATAAGTTTAAAGTGATACCAATGAATATTCTACCCATATTGTCTATCATTACCCATTCAAAATTATTTCTTTTTAATTACTACTTTGATCACAATTAAATAAAACTACTTGATGTAGTATTATTTCTACTTTCTATAATTTCTTTAGATAAAGATATTTGCTAATATCCCACCTGAAGATTTTGTAATATAACGAAACCTAGGTCGTGGTAAAGAAATTATAGAAAGTAGAAATAATACTACGTCACGTAGTTTCATTTAATTGTGAATAATGAATTTCTACAAAATTAATGCCAAATATATTCAATACTACTTTGATATTTAGAAACCAATTGTGGAACTGAGTCTTTCTAATTAATGATATTATCAAAGCCCTATCATATTTGTCAAATGTTGATCTAGCAAATTGTAAATAGGAGACAAAAGAGACGAACAAAATACCGTTCTCAAGCCCTTTAGTGGTATCAAAAAACTACCTTTAATCATTCACCCTGTATTCCTAAATTACGGGGAAAAAAAACAATTTTAATTCTGTTAATGCCAACTTTTTCGAAAAATTATATTTCTTTTTAGTGCTTTGCAGTTTTTGAAACATTAATTGCCTTGGCATATAAATTTAAATAATTACCTATAGGCCCTATAGGCCCTACAGCTTAGCAAAAAGTAGGTAAGAGTCAACTCCATTTCTTATAAAAGTACACTGTAAAATTAGTAGAGTATTATTTTTTCGTTATGATAGATTTTGAGATTCTAAAATACTTTCTAAAAGGAATTAAATATTTTTAATTACATATTCGTTAAAAACATATTATTTTTTATGTTTTGAAATATCAAATAAAAGATCCTATTATGAATGCTTTTTAATTTATAATAATCGTCCTTAAAGAGGGTCACAAAGGTTGCCAATTACCTAAGTAGCAAAAACCAGCGACGGCCTTCGCGTAATTGCATTTATTCTTTAGTACTTGAGTAACTGCTTCGACACTGACACAATTTTCACCAGGCTTCAGCGGAAATAATTGAAACACAGATGACAGGTATAGATGACTATCCTAGAAGGCACTGTATTAAAGTTTATAAGTTAATAGGTTTTGCAATAGAATATTACTACTAACAATAATTAACTATATGCATAAAAACGAAGAATTTTTCTCTTAAATATATTATATATCTATAAAATAGACGAATTTAATGAATTCGTTAAAGGTTCCATAATTAACTTTAAGTACTTTTGACTACTTTGGTATTTGTTATAACTTTTATTCTCCTTTTTATAAACTCAAATTTAAGAAATTTTTTTTTATAAAGATTACGCATAAATGCTTTGCTTTTTTACTACTGTATATATTTTTTTGCATAATACACAACAACACTTGAAATTAAATTTTTGAAATGCTCTATAATATTGAGTCAAGTCGTCTATTAAATTAGAACATAGTTCAAAATCACTTTAACTAACTCAATGATACAGCGTAGTTTGCAATACGTAGTTTATCTAACATTCATAGAGATCGAACTTGCTGCTGTAGCTTACGCAACGTAAATATCTTTGTTGGCCGTACGAATTGAAAGACGCTTTCACCAATTAAAATCTATGGTAAATCAGAAAGACCTAACTCGCGATTTATACACTTGTACACTTTATCAATACATTTAATTCGTTTAACTTTAAGCAAGATTTGATTCAGGTTTCAATTTTATCTTAACCGCACATAACATTCATTAATGAGTAAGTTTACAAAAGAAATAATTACTTATTACCAACCATTTTCAATGTTGAAAAATATATTTTTCTTTTATCAGGTAAGAAAATATTCTAGAGTACCTTCTTAATTAAGAATACTACTAAAATGTTTGCAGAAATATGTATATACTACTCGTTACATAACTTTAACATTCTATTACGTTAATTATGTGTAAATAAAACAATTAAAATTCTCCTATTTGCTTTTCGAAAAAAAATGCGGTTAATTAACATAGTTTACTTTAATTGGTATATTTAATAAATTTACTTAAATAATAAAATCGGTTTCAAATATTAAATAAAGTCGATCGATTTTAATAATGAACTCCAAGTTTAACAGAATCACTGATAATATTTTTATTTTATTCTAGTTTACTTAATTATGTAGTCTTATGATAATGACTATTTCAGCACTGTGTACTAAATCACTGCATCTATTAGAAAAACATATGAAGAACATTAAAATTGCCGTTTCTTTTTGGGGGGAATCAAACCTCGTTGAATGTATTTCATTAATTATGTCCTTGTATAATGAATTACTAACTAAATAGATAGGTTTTTTTTCTGTTAAAATTAATTTGGATATTTTTCTTAGTTTCTTCATATGATATTACTTCTTGAGTTAAGCTTTCTTAAAATAACAAAAAATAAATTATGAATAGTACACAAAAATTCAAATTCAATTAATTTTTTTTCAGATCCAAGAGTGGAAGGATGGTACCTGTTCGAGACGCCACTCCCGACAGTGGCAATGGTGCTCGTCTACTTATCGTTCGTGATGATCATCGGGCCACAAACCATGGCCAATCGAAAACCATTGAAACTAACGAAGACCTTAGTAGTTTATAATGCTTTCCAAGTGCTGCTATCAACATATATGTTTTATGAGGTAAATATCAACGATATGTGACTTTTTCCTGCATACATAACATAATTATCCACCGTAATAAAAGTCCTAATTAATTAAGGAGAAATTCTGGTATCAACAACTATATTTTTTGCATTCTCTAAATATTTATAAACAAAAAATTCGAATAATTATTTCCAAAAATTTATGACATAAATTTTGGACGTAATTAAAAGAGAACACTTGTGCAACAGTTTTGTTCACAAAAATTAAAATTCACCAATTTAACAAAATATTGCGTTGCTACATAATTAAGTGTCGGAGTTTAAAAAAACACTAGCTAAGATTAGGGCATACATATAAGTATTATATGTGTTCGTGTTTCATAATTGTGTAAAAATAATAAAATTTAAATTAACTTAATTAATTTTACTATCATTACTATTATGGAAAAAATGTATAGTTCTGTTCTAAAAAGGTACCGTGTTAATTATGTCGCATTCAGGTTTCTCAAATGTTGCTTCTGTTTAAAACTATAAGAAAGCGAGTAGTATCTCCAGTATAAACATATCTTTATTTTTCTCGATAATAAAGTTATCAAATATTAGGCGAAGATAAAATAAAATCTAATTAACTAACCTAAAATTTAGATGAACACCGAAGAAATGCGGATGTCAATTTACATGGAAGTGAAAAGGAGATTGTAGATCAGGGCAGGGCCCGTTCAACTGGTTTGAGAGTTTGGGCTATGGATAGTGAAAGGTGATTCCATAGTAAGTACATAAAATGACATGTGACAGGAAATTAATTAATGCTAATGATGAGGCCGAAAATATTACTTCCTATCACAAAATTGCCGGTAAAATTATTTTTGTGGACCACTAAATTGATTTCTAAGGTTCTAGACCTTTACACCAGAACATCATACAGTGACGAGCATCAGTAAGACTCCGTCATTATCAAAAGTTTAAGTATACCTGTTCAATGGTCACCCTTTTGAAAATATTATACTTTTTGCACAGCAAGCATATTGTCCATCGGCCTATTATAAAATCTCAAATATTTCCTTTTCATTCTCATTACTTAATAACAAATTATATATACGCGTATTATATTAAATTGTATTCAAATAAATTATTATTAAAAACAAGTACGTAATTCTTGAAAGGATGCACCCCGTGTTAGCCAGTGAACTAGCTCGGCCGATGCTAAACGGAGCCAAGTTTACCCGATTCAGCGTCACCGACCCGAATCGGAGACACCTCAGTTTCGTTCACGGTTTAGAAAAATGTAAAAGTTTTCACTTCAACAATTATGAAGATAATGCACGAGATCATATTTTTCGGACTCGATTTGAAAAACTTCATATTCAAACTTGTATAAACTTTAGTTCGTGTTTATAATTGACACAAAATATCTAACTTTTAATATAAAAAAATTAATGCATCACGTCATGAAAAATTTTGCGATGAAAAAGTTCTAATTTCCCTAAAAAATGAGATACATAGCAATCAGATTTCTTAATACCCATGCGTTGAACAAGCAGTCAAACGGACACGCCGCGCTGTGGCAATGGCCTCCGTCAATGAACATTTAATTCGCAGCCTCAGAGCGAGATGTGAAAGTAAAAACGTGACACATTTCCGTAATTACTGAAGTATTGCAGAGAAAATGACCATAGAATTATTACCACTCAAATTCGTTATATTATTTACGTTCTACCTTTTACAATGTGGTAACGTATAGTACGCTAATTTTACTATGACCTTGAAGTTTTTTTCTTTTAAGTAAACTAGCGTAAATATTCGAAAATGTGTTTTTGATTACAAACATGATCCAATGTTATTTAGTTTACTACGTTTATTTAATTTACTGATTCCATGAAGTACCGTTGCTTAATTAATTCCTCGTTACAGGAATAATTAAAGCTTTCTATGATCTATTTATCGTCTAACTACCTCCGTTAATTGACATCGTTGCGTTTGTCAATTAACAGAGGTAGTAGAGTTAGTGAATTAATAGAGTTTAGTAAGTCAATAGTATAGTACACAGAAAGAGAGGTAGAGACAAAAACAACATTCAACATATTTGATATGTTTTTTAATAAATAGTTGCCACCACTATTTTTCTTTATAAATATTGCATACTCTTTACATAAAATCAGATAACATTTTATTCTGATTCTAAATTAAATGATCAAGTGCCAATTTTATCGAGAAATAGACTAAAACTAAAAATTATGCTTGTTTCTTTTTTTATTTGCTGAACCTGTGTCATAAACCTTCATAGGTCACAAGTTCGGAAACGATAAAATCTTTTCATGAAACAATTTCAGATCAATCCGTTTGTAGCTTAAGTAACATACAATCAAACAACTTAACTTTAGTTATTTTCACTATAAATATGCATACATGTATAAAATAAAAAATATGTTAATAAATATAACTTAGTTCATAATTCGCAAGTTTATAATTAGTCATAGTTGAATCATTTAAGTACTTTTTCGAGAGTCATTAAATAAATCGTTAAATTGTTGGAATTTAACCAAAGTTCAGCCTTTCGTTCTTATCCGGATCCCGTGGCTCAAAAGGAAACATAATCCGTATAAAATCACTCACGTGTCTGTCTATCTGTCACATAAGATATTTTACTTCAAAATTTAGCATAGTGATACATCTTATTAACCCACATATTTAGCACTAGCTAACTTTTTTAAAATATTCGTATAAGAATTAAAGATGGGGATAAATAAATTAAGTACTAAAAAAAAATATTTGTTTAATTTTATACATCATGAGGGATATCATTTGAAAAGACTTTTTTGAGAAATACAAGAATATTCCTTATATTTTTGGAAATACATAATTTTGAATTGCGTTTTTAAAATGGTATTAAACTGAAATGAAAATAAGGAAAAAAAACAGGACTGATAAAATATGTCTTGTAAATCACTGGAAAACTATATCAATTGCCCTAAATCTCATAATCGTGTAAATATGCGCCACGTTTTTAAGCCTCTGAAGGACTTAGTAAGCACTATGTTTACGTTATGAAAAACCGATAGATGTAAATAGTTTAACAGAAATACTATAAACTTAATGTTTATTAGGGTATAAATATATACTGGACCCTCGTAGAGGGATTTCTATTCGTACGCATTTAGTATTCCATACAAAAATGGAAAAAAGGAATACAAATTTCCCTCGTTGTCTGTCTGACTATCTCTCACAGGAATAGTTCTTGAGTGCTATTCGACATTGAACATTAAACTTTAACATAGTTATAACAAGTAGCAGTCTAATTAGAAACGTACATATAGGGAATTAAATTGTTTTTCAATAAAAATCAAAAATGTTTAACTATGAATTCTATAACAACCAAATTCTATTTAATTTAAAGTGTTTAGCGAAGAACATATTTAGCGAAATAAACCTTATTTTAATAGCTATAGCATTCATGTTGCGTGTATTTATAAAATATTTTCTTGACAAATGTGTTAAATAAAGTTAAAACATAACAGCTGTACAAAAATCGACTAAAAATATACAAGGGTTGTTGACTCGATCAGATTGAGTACATTTTGTAATGTAAAGAAGCAATATTATAATGTAACATTATAATGGTCAATATTATGATATAATGATAATGATTAATTTATTTGCAGCATTTAATGTCCGGGTGGTGGAGGGACTACAGCCTCTCATGTCAACCCGTCGACTACAGTGATAGCGAAAAAGCTCAGCGGGTAAGTAATAACAAGTACAATAATTCATATTAACCCTTTTTTGTGATTCTATGATTCAGAATATCTTATCATGTTATATTTTAAGTATTTTGGCATATATTTGAACTCATCCACAGATATTAACTTAAAAGTTATTTAAATAAACACATTGCAAAACATAAAAATGTATAACCAAATTCCCTCACAAATAGGTCAGTTTAGAACATTATACTAAATGCATTAATTTAGACAAACGCAATATAAAAAGCTAATAGATCCTACTTATGTTTACAAGAAAGCTAATAAATCCTAAATATGATAAAGTGCGATGTTCTTATTCTAAAACTTAAAAATTATGAAGCAAGTACGCGTGAAAAGTAATAGTTTTACATCATATATTTGTATTAAACGGAACACTTTCAAATAACACGACGAGGAATTTCCTTATTTACAATAAATATGTTTCAGAATTTGTATTAAAACATTTTAAGTAATCACTCAGTAATAAACAATTTACATTTAAAAAAGCGGTAGACCAGTAAATTTCCTGTAATTGTAAGTTTTGATTAAAAAAATTAACTTTTATATCATATTTTTAGTGGCCTTTAATTGTGTTACTTCCACTAAAGAAATGTCTCAGATTTTCAAACAGTAAGTAAATTCATTTTATTTTGTGCCTCCGTACCCATGGGATAAATTATAACATAGAATAAATTATACGTAATTTATGTAACTCCGTAACATAGAATAAATTATACGTAATTTATGTAACACCAAATTACAAATATAAACTAAAAGAACACGAGCTGTGAATACTAGTTGCATACTAAACACCGATTGATAATTTTGGACAAAGTACAAAAAATTTCCTTCGTCACCTTTTTAAACTTTCATCTTCACACATTGATATCTAACGTAAGGTTGAATGAAATAAATTATATTCAGGTAATTATTAAAATAAACTAAATTGAGATTACAAATATTTTAACATAAACCTATTTACAAACCTTAAGTATACCAAAATCATACATTATAAACCTTAATTGTCTTTTTTTTTAATAATCACTGCCCTTTCTTAATGTAACATTACTATGCAAAGTCGTGTCTTATTACTTTCTCAATGATTTATTTAAAAAATATTAGTAAAGTATGATATAAACCCTTCTCATTCTATATTATCTGAACATCATTTAAATTATACTTCGATATATATATATAAATATATATATATATATACATATATATATATATGTATATATATATATATACATATATACAAATTTCTAAAAATGATTATATTTGACAGACGTGATATTCCTTCTAATATTTAAATGGGTTCTTCATCTGCGTAAATTTTACTTAAGCTTTACATGGTGTAATATAAACTTAAATTTATCAATAGAAACCTAAAAGTTCAAAAATATTCATAAATATTAAGTCATAAGTAATTATTACTCTCTAACCTTATAGATTTATTGACTTCGCTATTATTGATACTATGCAAAATAACAAATTTAATTTTCACGGCAACTTACAAATTATATCAACTTACGTACAACGAATTTATATAACGAATATTTATATAATTTTATATAACGAATTTATTTAAATAAAAGAAAGTATTAAATAAATTTTTAATGATTTTTAAGATATTTATTAGTTATTATTTTAAAAACATTTTATTTACAGCTAACGGTGAAATTATAACATCTCGTACATGAATAATTTCCATTCGTCATAAGTTTTCTACGCACCTACAAAACATTTGAATTTGTTGACAAAGATCCCTATTAATTACAAAACTCACTTAAACCAACTCTTTCGCATTCATTAATAAAACCTATCGCCGGATATCCTATCGTTCATAAAATCACCGAGAAGTGAAAACAAAATTTAAAACAACTCTCTAAACAACGTCCGCCGAAAACTTTCAATCGATCGATATACATGTACCTATACGTCAAACTGTACACATAACACACTGGATACAAACTATTCACGTATATAATAAATTATAGAAATTCCGCTCAATACTATATGCAAATCCGGTCTTGAACCGAAGTTTTATACAGCGTTTTGACACAGTTCACGTCTACTCGTACACTTGAACGCCGTCAATGAACTTGCCCTACAGAAGTGCGCCGCTCGCCGACTAGTATACGCACAGCATCTTTCGTTTATCGTAACCACTTGTCTTGAATCAGATGTCGGAAACATTCGTGCCTGCGAATTGAATGATATAGTGACGTAATCGTTTGTAATAAATATTCGTATTACGTGTTAGGATTTTTATTAATACTAGCAACTTCATCTGCGTAAATTTTACTTATGATTATCTAGTGAAAATGTAAATATAAATAATTGATAGTTTATTGAAATAGTTGTTTAGCGAAACAACATCGACTGACAATACTCTAAGAAAGTTTTTTTATTCCTTAAGAAACAGTGTATTTTTTTCGGTGTAATACAATCTTATATGCTCACCCCTAGCATGTTCTATTAATATAGAAAATTTTGTAAGGATCGGTAAAGCAGTTAAGGTATAGAAACAAGAAAAATAGTGTTTTCATATTTATAATATTAATAGTTAGATATGCAATGTCATTAGTTAAGACTAGATCTTTGAGTGGACTTAATAAAATAGTTACTTGAATTCATTTGAGAAAACTTAATTGCTCTAAAAAATCTTTGTAAACCTATAAGTCACCTCTAATTACATTCAATGTTTAATCCCCAATGATGTATAATTCAAGTCTAATCGTTCAAGTTACATAAAATTACAACTTAACCTAACCTAACCTGTATATAATGAATAAAGTAATGCTTATATGCAAGTCTCGCTAATAGTCCATATGTTTATGAAGGAGAGCGGATTATAACTTGAAACCGGATGTAATACTCTATATAAAGTAACCAAGTACTATAATAAAAAGATTCATAATTTAGATACGAATGAAATTAACAATATTAATAAAATATATTTCTTATTGCCACAAAACAAATTTTTTAAATAAAAATTAATGAAAGTTCTTCCAAAATGTTTATCAGTCACTGTTATTACAAGTCAACATTATTAAGGTTAATAGCATAAAGGAATATATGGCGGGTACATATCAGAAAAAAGTGAAAGTATAAAGATGAGTACTGCAAAACGAGTATACGATCTCTCACGATCGTTTAAGATAGTTGCACATGTTTAGATGAAATTCGTTTCATAATAATAAAACAATTTGAATGTGGTAATACACTAAACTGACAATTTATACGTAATCAGTCTTATAAATGTTACATTACATCAAATAATATATAATTTAAGAAAAAAAATATTTTTAGCAGAGCATAGTTTCGAAAGTGTATCGGCTGCATCTTTGAGTTAAACTGTTCAATCTGCTAATAGTAACAACCAGCTAACTAACAATCCAATACTGATAGCTATATTAAGACAATGTACAAAAATATTGTAGACAACACACTTATAACAGATTGTATGTTACGATTTGGTTTCTGTTTCTAATCAGGACCGTGAAAATAGTTGAGTTACACAGAAGGAGAGTTTTTAAACAAACTCGTAGATGTAACACTGTATAAATAATAATGTTTCAAAGAATTATAAATGACAATGAGATCCACAAAAATATCTGGAATTTGTATGGTCATTAATATAGATCACATGTTTTGACCGTTTTTAGATTATAAGATTAGACCTCACAGATCCGTTCTCGAGTAAATTACAAAATAAATTTCTGAAAGGTTCTGTAGTAACAAACAATATTAAACTTATAAGTTTGTATTTCTCAAAGGTACTGAAAAACAAAGTTATTGCTGCAGTCGGTACCGAAAGTATTCCATACCTCAAAAACCACACAACATATCTTAATTAACTTACCTTAATTTTTATCACAATTTTATACACGTTAGTTGAAAAGTTAGAGAGAGGGACACACTTTTTAAGATTTTCGAAGCGCCTATCTCACCAACTATTGACTTAAATAAAAAAGTTATTTTGAACCTCTATAGCGTTGTTTAAGACCTATATAACGATATATGTACTGGATTTTATTCATTGCGCTACATATATTGAGTGCTACACCTAATATTATTTGTTTTCATAATTTCACTATTTCATTGTATAGCGGTTCATAGAAGACAACTACCATCCAAATTTCATCTATATAGCGTCAGTAGTCTCTGAATAAAATGTCTGTAATACACGGACAAATAGCCGGACAAGCAGGCGGACAGGACGAAATTATAAGGGTCCCATTTTTGCCAATTGTCTACGGAACCCTAAGAAGCGTTACTTTTTTTAAATAAGATAATACACCAAAGTTGGAAATATTATAATTTAATATCTAATTTCATTCTTAAGAAACAATCATTTTGATACTTTTCTGTCAACAGAAAGGCTGGAAGACACCATATTTCTATTAACCTTTCAATATTCATTGAAAAACATTATCTGAAAATAAATACTTGAATTTATATGCAAATATGATTTGTTTATGAAATAATTGCATCACCATCAAGTTACATTCCAACTTTATCTTTAGAAAACATTTTCTCGATGGTTCACGCCATTGCGCGGTCATCCATCTAGACTTTAATAAACATTAATAAAAATCAAAATATTATATTTAGTTCCGTTCCAAAAATTATTCAATAACGAAATATAGAAGTATATTTATGTTGTTAATTAATAACCTAAAATGTGGATTAAAATAAACCCTACCACATGAAACATATTTCTAAATAATTTTAAATAAAACAGTAAAGTTAAAAACGTGATATTTTTGAAAAAATTATTTTAAAGGACTATTTTTAAACTACAAAGGAAAAATCCACGATTTTTTAGTTTTTACTTGTTGGTCCATTTATATGAACAACTACTATTTATTGATTTGTAAGCTCAAATACTAAGTTCATTTGAAGAGAGTTGAATTATTACATATTTTAAAGCTTAAGATCCCAGAAATAAAATGAGAAACATTATACAACGACTGTTAAAACTTTATAAATAATGTCATTAGAGTTCCGTCCCTCAAAATAAAAAAGCGGATCCCTTATAGGATCATCTAGTTGTACGCTCATCCATCTGTTTGTCAAAGCCCTTTTCCTCAGAAACGGCTTGAGATATCAAGCTGGACTGATCATCAAAATCTATACAGTACTTCCGGTCGATTTAAAATCTTGAAAGTCGGCATAATGCGAGATCTTATAGCACAAGCAAAGGGAAAAATTGGAAAACCAATGATTTCTGATTCTATGTGGAATCACACATTTTTATAATTAATTTGTTTTTATGTCTATGGAAGATATAGTAGGGAATATTCCCTACATTGTGATTGAATATTGATATTATTTACATTGTGAAAAATTAATATTTGTAAATAGTTTAATTACAAAAAATGTCTACCCTTAAATGTTTAGACGCGTCAAAATGTGTACGAAACCCTCGTAATGCGATTTCAACTCGTGCTTGAAAATTTTTAATTCTATTTAATTGTAATCATCTATATTAATATAATTAAAAAGTAACGTGTGTTAGTTTATGTGTTTATTATCTCAAGGTAATTTTGAAAACCACTAAATCGATTTCAAAATGTTTTATCACAAATAAATAGAATATGTTAGATTACATTTTAGCTAACAATATACGATGAGGTAGTTACAAAAGGGTTAAAACTAAAAAAATGGGAAAAATGCATAATTTCATAGGAATATTTCTGGACTATGGCATATTTTTAAGGCATTTTAACTATTAGAGTAAACGATTGAAACCCCCAATATTATGTTGTATTGTTCAGAGCCTAGAAAATAATTGGAGTATACCTTATTCGTTGTATACGACATTAAAAAATTATGTAATAAAAAAGTATCAGTCTATAGACTACCAAGATATGTTCAATCGTTTACCACCATTGTTAACTATTAGGAAAACAAACAAATTCACACAAGCTAAGTGGTAGAAGAAAAGCTAGAAATATATATATATATATATATATATATGTATGTATATATATATATATATATTTATGATGACATATATAAACGTGAAAGTGTTTAGTATAAGTATTTGTTATTTAACAACTCTGCAACCAACGAACGAATGGCTCATAACTTTAATCATATAATTGATATTTAGTGTGACCAGAAAAAAAAATTATTACCGAAGACCGTTTATAATATTTAGCGAACAAAGATCTCCCGCCGAAAAGGTTGCCCGTCACCCGCCGCGCCCACTTGTAAATATTGCTATACGCATTTTATGTCCGAAAAGCGAAAACCAGTCGGAGAACGGAACGTGCCTCATGCACTTTCTAATTCACAACTGACCTGTTCCCATTGAGCTCGCACCGCTCGAGCATCACGCCATCGGCACTGCCTTGACTCTTCTACCATATCATTTCTATAACACGTTCATTAATTAATTGTTAAAACTTTAACATCTAAAGTAACTCTGTTTAAACGTCAGCATGAATCTTCGTCTAATGTTCCTTTGTGCCGAGCATCCACGATGGGAGAGTATGTAATTTAAAGTTAATATCAATTGTTTTATTTCGTTTTATATGAATTGGTCTTTTATGGCAAGCCTCGGTGTCGTTAAAATGCTATGAACGTGTAAACTGATGAAATATTTTACCATTCATTTTGTTCCACTCATGTATCTATTTATATTTATCTTAAAGAAAGAATTAATTAATACGATACTAAAAATCGTTACTAAATTTGTATTTTGATAAGAACGGTCAACAAGCGCCAAAATTTAAATTATTATTCGAAGAATTCCATTAACAGCAACGCTATTTTATTTTTGCGATAATCACGTGTTTAATTTTTATTTTTCTTGTCTCTTTAAGCCCGTCACAATATAAGTAAACAAATTACTTAAAATATTTACTTATATAAATATAATTTTTTCTTTTCTTGTAATTCATGGAAAAGCATACTTGTTTTCAAAAACTACTTTATAAAAATGTTCATTAAATTTGCCTTTAAGAATAACATAAAATATCTTCCATCACTTGATATGACTTTGAAAATATGAATAAGACAAATATTTTTAAAGCTTGTGAGATTATTAGGAGATTTCACAACAATGTAAACAAATTGTAAATCATTTTTTCTTTCATGAAATGTCACGTTCAGTATTATGTGCTCATAGCTATAAAAGTATATAAAATACTTGACAGCTATATGGGATTCACAGATTTCATGAAAGTAGTAAAAAATATAATAGTCTAGCTTAATCTAAAGGTAATTATTTTATGAGCAAGTTTGAAATAAAATTATTTAACTTCAGGAAGTAAAGTTGCCAAAATAGGCAGCGTGAGAATAAAAACCTAATTAATGTCCTCGGAATAAAGTCCGATATATAAAAAATGCCTAAAAATGTATTATCTGTGTTATTTGTAAAATCTTTCTTATCAGTACTGTGACGTAACCAATGATGTTCAGAAATCTATAACATTTTACCTGTCATTATTTTTTTTATTGAAATAATTATCTTAAAAGAAAAATACTAATAAGCGAAAACAATATGTTTATTATCACTACTTTTTTATTAAAAAAATTATCTTATATGTTTGTTATATAATCGATTAAGTCATTCAAATAATATTCCGAAACGTACATAAATAAACTTCACAAGATTCCTAACCGAATTCAAGGACTACCAATAGATGACAATTACTTAATTCACCGCCACGTGATTCATAAAAGTAGCGCGCGTTTCAAGTTCATTCCTTCGAAAACTGGTATTTTCATAATTCGATTGCAATTCAAATTACTGAATCAATAATGATAACGTAACGTAATATTTTGCTTCGATAATTTGTTTATCGAAAGTAAAACGAGATTTTTTTATGCCGCATAAAAGAGAAAGTATTATCCTCACGTCACTATAGTATGCTGGTTTTTAACGTCTTTTAATTATTTAATTAATCTATTACATGCAGTTGTCACACGGTGATGTAAACAACATAATAATGAAGCGAACACTTGCCTAAAAAGAGCGATAACTCATGCCTGTTAACGTAATTTCAAATCACTGACATTAAGGATTTCGATGTATGCATAACTATTTCTTCACCTCCGAAATTTGAAAATATCTAGTTAATTTTAGTATTTTTTGCTAATTCGAAATTAGTTAGCGTGAGCTTTGAGCCTACCATAACTTGATATACTTTATTGTGTCTTACTTGGATGAAACTCAAAGCTTCGATTGCGTTATTTTTGACTTAAAAATATTTTTGTTTTCTGTAAAGAAAATTCAGTAAAACTGAAAACGGTAATCTGCTGCTGTAAAATAATAAGAAAAAAAGTTGAATATAAAAGTAATTTATTATTAAACATTAATTAGAGTTTCCATTCAGTGCACTAGTAGCTGCAATTTGTTTATTATTTAAGTAAATTTAATTAATTATTCCTTTTCGTAAATAAACCAACCAAACGCGAGTCGGACTCGCGCATGAAGGGTTCCATAGGACCAAACAATTTTAAACTTATGTTTGTAGTTCTCAAAGAACTGTGAAAAACAAAATTATTGCTACGGTTGGTATTGACAATATCCCATATCTCAAAAACTACACAACACATTTTATTGAAACTAATTTTCGTTGAAAGTTTATTTTAAGTTTACTACCGTAATTTTATTAGAATTTTACACACGTTAGTTGAAAAGGTAGAGGGGGCGACACTTTAAAACTTTAAAAGCATTATATTTCACCACCTCGACTTGAGTTATTTTAGAACCTCTATATCATTTTTAAGACCTATCTACCCGAAATAATACACTCACAAGCCTGCACGGTGATTTTTTTCATCCCTCAGTTCCTTGTAGGGAGCACCACCCCTAATATTTTTTTTTCATAATAAACTATTTCATTGTATAGTGGTTCAAAAAAGACATTTACCATTAAAATTTCATCTATTTAGTGGCAATACTATCGAAATATAATGACTGTGACATACGGACAGACAGACAGATGGACAGGATGAAAGTATAAGAGTCCGGCTTTTGCCATTTAGCTGTGGAACCCTAAAAAGAGCCAAAAACAGAAAGCAGCCTTATTGAGAAGAAAATATTAGTAAAAGAAAGTAAAGGTAGTTAACTACGCCTTGCATTTGTCAACGTAACATTGGCACTTGGATATCACTTTCACATTCCATTCAATGATGAGTTTATCGTAATATCTGTAGATTAACATCAAACAGACTAACAGACTGACAGAAACATTATAAAACGTTTGAAATAATTATTCACATAATTAATACATAATCTTTAACCTTGTATGCTAAATTTATATCTCTTAATAGTAAGTAATACCTAAGACAGTACATTTTTTAATTGAAATGAATATACTAGTAGTTTTCTTTTTTAAAACTAATATTTTGAAATTATATTTTATTACTAATGAGTCACACTGACAAAAATATAATAATTGAGACTGTCCCTATGTTTATATGCTATCAAGCAATTTTTATCTATATTTCTTAAATTTATACTAAACATTTTTTTACGATTAGAACATATATTCTAAACTAAGAATTCCTACTCTTCACAAAATTATGATACTGAAAATTTTATTTTACTATTTACTCTAGGTCTGATTACAATTTAATATCAGATTCCACAATGCTATGTGAGATATTTTAATATAAAAAACATTCCTTTTCTTAACAAGAATTTTCGATTAAAAAAAAATATTGTCGGATTATTTAAAGATGATTCATTGTCTCTCTACCACGTCCTGCTGAAGTCAAAATGACAATAGAGTAATATTATCAACCCATAATATTATCCTTTTTTGTACCTCAAGATTATATAACTTTTATACAAACTTTGTAGTAATCGCTTCTATATTTCCAGATAATTTATGAATATCCATATATCAATATATTGGTCACAAAATTATGTCAGATTATATAAGGATGGCTCATTGAGTCTGGCTTTGACTGCAGTAACAGAAAACAACATTCTCTATCACGTCTTGTTAAAGTCAAAATTATAATTGAGTAATATTATCAACCCTTAATATTGTACGTTTTTGTACCTCAAGGTTATATAACGTTTATACGAACTTTGTAGTAATCTCTTCTATATTTCCAGATAATTTATGAATATCCATATTGGTCACTAATCAATTACGAGTATTAGGATACAATAGTATTCACTTAATTTGAACTAATCATGTTTCTTTTAAATATTAATTTGGTTAATCGTTAATCATTCCTCGGCCGATTTTTAATTTTTAGGGTTCCGTACGCTGATGACCGGGATGGAACTCTATCGTTGTGTCAACAATGTCCGTCCATCCGTCTGTTAGGGACTTCTAAATACTTAACGAAATAAGAACTTAAGAAATACACATATCGTATTATATTTCTCACGGCACGAAACTACAAAATGGTGTTTATAGAAAATGACTTAATATTTTATTTCCATATGGTTCCCGCACATATAAAGGGGGATGAAAAAAATCTGAACTAGTGAACTAGTGGGATTGTTGAAAAAAGCGCAAATAATATTTTTTTCCCTGAAATTCAACAATTTGGTGGTTCGTCAAAATTGCTATTAATCCCATTTCGTTACCACGTCAGTCTCAAAAACACAATTACGTAGAAAGCTCGGGTTCTTCGGTGAATTCTAGTATTTCTCATGTCACGTATTTAAATAAAAGAATCTAAAAAGGAGCCAAATATATTATATTAAAAAGTTATGAATAATCAGACCAATGTATATTTGAGAAGTTCGATATTTTTTAAGCCTGGAAAAGATAGATTGTAAGAAATAATATGCATTCTTAAATATTAATGCATACTTAAGTGTAGAGGGAACCATTGTACTGCGACTTTTATCGCACTTAACATGTTTATTCAGTTTGATTCAATCACGTTCATTTCACATTTCTGTTTACCATATCAACATATAATTTACGAATCGGTTTAATTGTTTTTTTAACAGATGCTGCATTTATGCTGGATCTACTATTTCTCGAAGCTATCAGAGTTTGCCGATACTACTTTCTTCGTCCTGAGAAAGAAGAACAGTCAGGTAACGTGGCTGCATCTTTATCATCACAGCTTGACACCATTCGAAGCCTGGTTACTCGTCAAATTCGTCGCCGGTAAGACATTTTATGTTGAAAAATATATATTTGTTAAATATACGAAGAGATAAAAAACGCCACTGTTGACTTGGGATACATCCAAAATCAAAAAAAAATAAATCCACTGTACTGATTACTTATCAGTACAGTGGATTTATTTTTAATGAAGTCGATTTTATTATGTTAGTTATTATAGTTCTTTTTTGTTACTTAAATTATCGGCTTTAGAAAAAAGCTTAGAAAAAAATAAAGAAGAGGGTAAAAGGAATACTTGATACGCGTGATTTTATAATTACGCTTATTCATAATCAAAAAGCTTGGCTTACGATCTTTCACCCTTAAATTTTATTGCGTTTGCCAAGTAGCTCACTCACAATTTCACTTTTATCTCTTCAGAACTTTTGTAAATGGCTCTAAGTTGCCAATAGATATTTCTATTTATGAAGGGATCGAATAGAAATGTACTGATTTCTTTGCTTTTCGGGACTTTAAAAAAATAATTTTAAAACAAATATTCTTTTTGAAATCTTCAAGTAACGCTATGTAGAAGAAAATATAAATTCAGATTAATTCAGTTCCTATGAGGAATAGCTTATTGGGAACAGAAACATCCAAGTAATTATTTAGAAAAACCCATGAAATAAATTCAAATATGTAAATGATTATTTAAAGTACAGATTAAAACGGCAAGAAAATTCCAAAAGAAACTTTACCGACGACTACAAAACAGGTCTTAGTACAGTATTAAATTAAGACGTACATATTAAAACAATTCATTAACATCCCGTAAGGCATAACTTTCACTGAATGGAAATGCGAGTCAGGGCTACATTAAAAATCACCAGTTCCATAAGCGGAAACGTTGAGGAGCAATTAACAAGACTGGTCGGATATAATTAACCATGATAAGCGTACGGCAACGATCTCAGACGTCCAACAACGTATGCGGTCCGTATCGCTGAATCTAAGGCACACATACTGAATGAACTACTTGGTAAACGTGAATATAACACCAATAAATAAACACAAACCTGCCATAAATTCGACCTAGAAGAGGAAAGAAATTTGCGGAAGACATAGATATTAATGATACCAATGAACATAGTATGTGCTTTGCCAAGTATTTAAATTTAGCGTTGTCCGATTTTATAATATCTTTCTTCACTTAATATTTTGAAGTTAAAGATCTTTGTCGCTATTGAAATATATAAATAACATATATATATATATATATATATATATATATATATATACATACACACTCTTATATAAATTTAATGAATATATGTATAATTATATATTTAGCCGAAAGCCTTAATAAATCTCAATATCTCGCTTCAGTAAGCCCAAAAAATTGCTTTGTTTATTAATTCAATTAAGCTCCAACCTTTCACCGTCGATAATCAAAGACTACTTTCTAAAATTTAATTATCAGGCTTATCGCATCGCCAATATAACATCGACCTCACTCACCCTAATTGTTAAGGACCTAAGTCTAATTATCGATCCATAACCAAGCTGGCAATATCCAAGTAAATCTTGAGCCAATGTATCACGTTGTTCATTGTGATGCAGTTGCTCAAATATTTTTGAACTTTTTCAACTCTTGGAACTCAAATTCATCCCTGTCAAACATTCATACATGAAATTTATACTTAATATTGAAAAAGGTTTTGCCGACACTTTTAGTTCCATCTTGCTGCTTTTCCATAACCTACGATGTGGACCATGTGAATTAATTTCTATACACACACACGCGCGCGCGTATATATATATATATATATATATATATATGTCTATATATATATATATGTGTGTGTGTGTGTGTGTGTGTATTTAGTCGTATCTGAACATCATTTTTAGTATATAAAAAAATCAAAGAAAGTAGCAAATTTACTTTCCATTCACCAAATATATTCACATCAATTCAAATCAAATACAAATCTACTAGTATCTTTGCCATTGATAAAGAGAAATTATGATCTCATCTTTAAATATCTAGAAATAAAAATACATATAAAGATTTACACCACATAACCCACATAAAATAAATTTTAAAAAAACACACGGTAACAAGATATTCACTACCGAAGACGCCATTCATTAAAACAATTCTGTGTGAACAAAAATAGCAAGTTGTTAGAAAGATGAATAGGATGCATTCTTTTATTTCGTTCATCAATAGATGCGTCACATTTCTTTTCGTCTAACTAATCATTCGATGTATCAATCAACTTCCGTATCGACGTTCTCTACTTGTTCTCAAATCTAATGACAATGGAATTCATTGCAAGTCCACAATGTGAATGACTTGGATACACAAAGCTCACTGGGTTGCTAAAATAAATTTTAAAAAAAGACACACTGTAAAAAAATATTCACTACCGAAGATGCAATTCATTATAACAATTCTGTGTGAACAAAAATAGCAAGTTGTTAGAAAAATAAATAGGATGCATTCTTCTATTTCGTTCATCAAGAGATGCGCCACATTTCTTTTCATCTAACTAATCATTCGATGTATCAATCAACTTCCGTATCGACATTCTCTACTTGCGATCAAATCGAATGACAATGGAATTCATTGCAAGTCCACAATGTGAATGACTTAGATACACAGATCTCACTGGGTTGCTTTCCGTGTTTAAGTATCCAATTATACCTATTTGCTTAAGAACACCATTTAAGTGCATTTGATTTAACTTGTTACAAAAACAAAAAAAATATTAAGTACTTGAACTGTGACTTTAGTATAGCTTAGGAATTATCCTCCTTAGGATAGATTCATGCAAAGGAATAATAGTTTTATGTTATAAATGCACCACATAGCAGTTTATACTACAAACAAAGTTTAATCCACAGATAAACTGCAATCTCTCACTGAACATAAAATAAAAAAGTTTATGACATATAATACGGTGACCTAATGTAAATGGTTTATATAAGAATCCACTTCGTTTGTTCTTTCTGTTAGAGTATGAAGTTAAGATCTAAATTTTAGATTCTGGAGATCTCTTTAAGTATTAACAAACAAATTTACACTAGTGTTCTTGATTTAATTAAAACGCATTCTCGTTTATAGTCAAACATTATCTATAAATTCAATTCGAATGTAATTTTAATTATGGCTGATTATTATTTATGACAAAAAAGAAACACGTGATGATCACGTTGCATAACATAAAACAAAAATACAGTGTTTTTCTATGGCTTCGTTTTTAAAATACGTGATTTAGGTTAGTACAAAAGTACTAAGTACAGTAATTTTTTCCTCTCAATCGTTTAGTTACAAACTGATAAGATCTATCTTATGAAAGCTAAGTTCATACAGTGTACTATTAAATGTATTGTATAACGCTATAGATTTTTGCAGTATATACGTTAATGAGAGATTGTGTACTAAAGTAAATGCATATGCATATAATCCTTAAATTTGAAAGAAAAATTTCATACTATGTAGTAAACAATAGTAAATGTTATGACGAGGTGAAAGATCAAGAACAGAGCATGTGAGAAATATATAACGTGAAGGGAACATTACGTATCTCGTAACATTTTTATTTTATTAAAACTGGTTTCAAAATACATTCCATCGTGAAATGATAATGGATATACTTCATCTAGATTAAACTAGGAATTTTGAACATATATTTTTCATCTTCTTAACACACACACACACACATATTTATATATATATATATATATATATATATATATATATATATATATATATATATATATATGTATATATATATAAGCCAAGTAAATATCGCTACGCACACAAAATATGAGTATGTTCTTTGTTTACCCTCCACAATATGTATCTTGACGACACAACAATTATCCATGCACAAACATAAAAACAAACATGTTAGAGTAAAATTGGGAGCATCCTCTTTTTTTACTCAATCAAAAAGATATTAAGGTAAATGATGCAAAAAATATTCTCGCTAATTACAAAATTGTCACGCAGGTGGTCACGGTACGTTCTCGAATATCGTCAACAACCTGGTGCACATCATCATGTACATGTACTACATGGTGTCAGCGATGGGCCCGGAGTACCAGAAGTATCTGTGGTGGAAGAAGCATCTCACCACCATGCAATTGGTAAGTGATGTTTGTTTGTTATGTACATCACGTTTTTAGGTTCCATACTTTAAAAGAAAAAACGGAACCCTTTTATACTCACGTATGAACGAGGGAGATATACATTTACATTTTTCTCTATCCAAAGCCTATTTTCTCAGAAATCATGCGACGTGAAAACTTGAAAGTGGACATAGTAATACATCTTATCAACCTACATACTTGGATATATTTTGAATATATTTTACACCATCAACTTTTTAAAAGTATTCACTTAACTATTAAAGAGGAGATAAATAAAGGCCTTAAAAATATTTTTTTTTTGAATATATTTTACTGACCCGAACATTATGAAAATAACAGCGTTAGTAAAATCCGATTAGAAAATTACAGGAAAACTTTAACGTTTATAATTTTTTCAGTATACACTATATGTTTACGTCTGTGAGAAATATAGTATAAAATACGTTGCAATATATTTATATTATAAAAAATTAATATTTTTAAATAGTTTAATAGAAATATGATACTTACGCTTGAATGTTTCCAAGTGTCGAAATATGTACGAAACTTTCGTAGTGCCAGTTCTACTCGGTTGACCGGTATTTAGAGTGTCTAGTCATTATCTTAGTTGTTACTAATATTCTCTCGTAGTTTTTCATTAATTTAAAAAATGTATCCTTTAAACCAGTTTTTATTTTAAAATATAATTATATTATTTTCTCTGTTATCGTACTAGAATACCTAACTTAGACTAAACTATATTTTATAGGCACCCAGGCACAGGTTAAAATATTTTTTGCCTATATACTCGTACAGTACTACGGTACTATAATACTGCATACTAACATGTAAAACATAGGATGGGTCCTATCGTTTGGATACGGTTCGTTATAACACAGAAGTTACAATGTAATACTTGGAACCTCTATGGGTATCTGAAACTATAAATTGAAGTTAATATGTGGCGCAAAAATAGGTTAATAAAAGATATGTTAAAACGGTTTCGATATATTTCAGTATAAATCCACTATATTTCCTACTAAATAAAATTTAGTAAAAATTGCAAACTTTCCCAAGTAAGTCACCTACTCACTGTGAGTCGAGTAAAAAATACACTTAATGTTTCAATAAGTAGAACTCCACTGTGATAGGCAGTATAAAATAAAATAGTAAGAAACTACCAACTTGTGAAAAACAGTCTTAATAAATTAGAAAGCTGTTGTAATGGAAAAAATATCCTATCTTACCAATCTTGCTAATTTTGATTGAAAAAAGGAAATATCCAAATTTAAAAATAAATGAAAAAACGTAAGATTTACAAATGAGCTACTGTAAACGATTCGCCTTAACAGCCTTCTTAAGCTACATAAAATATGTTTACATTTTTTGTGCCAATCTATGTCACTCGTTCATGCGCGCTTAGCGACAAGCGGTCAAGGTGCCTACGCTGCGGTTAAAAAACCGTTCACGATACACAGACTTGTATCATTCATACACATATATTTAATTACTTAAAAGAGTATTCGTAAGAGAAATTAAGAATGGAGATAATAATAATTTAACTTAACGTAGGTCTAATTACATATCGTTAACTTCGAATATTAAACTGTGAAAACGTAGCCGTTACATTCTGTACAATCCTAATAATGTAATTTTTATTTGGACAGCTAATATCACAATTCTTAATATTTTTCACAAGTCTTTTAGGTGTTGTATTTTCACAGATGGACTTTTCTCATTTTCATTTGCTCCATTTCGCGTTAATGTAAATCACATTAAATTCAATTTTACTTCATTTCTTTCATTATGTTCATTTTATACATCCACTAATGATGTTCTCGTTCTTCATATTCCAATATTTTCGCAAGGATTCTGTTATTTTTTGCTACTAAAATTTCCATTCAAAATAAATTTGTCTTTGAATTTTTTTATTAAACAACTTTCTATGGATGCTGAACAAGAAAGACTTGCTCCGACTTCACATATATTACGGAATGATTACCACTTCGAAAAAATAGAAAATGTTGACAAGTGGATATTATAACTTGACATGTTGTATTCTGTGTGCGCACCACGTAAAAACCTTTAGATGTATATGAATAATAAATTGAAAATATGAATAAGAATGCAATTTTTTATCATAAAGGCTTACTGAACATAAATTGTAGAAATAATTACGCTTTTCCTCATGAGGGTGACTTTTGTACAATATATTCAATATTTTTGGAAAATGTTGCATCAGTTATCAATTACTCTCTGCCTCTCGAGTTTTCTGTTTTTCTGTTCGTTTGAACGTAACACAACAACAACTAAACCGACTTAAATTAAACTTTTTTTCGTACTTATTGTCTTTTTATCTGACTATCTTATATTATAACTCTCTGTTTGTCTATTGTCTGTTTATTTGAGTATAACATTATAACAATGAAACCGACTTAAATTAAATTTATCTTTTTAAAATTATTTTCTGTTTTTTCATCTGTCTATTTATATCTGTCTGTTTTTCAATTTTTCTTTGCATTGTGACATGAGAGCAACGTGAGAGCAATTAAAACAAGATCAATTAAATTCGCACTAGGATAATCCTTAGACCTAAACATTTATAACAATACAGTGAGATTTTTAATTTGATTGAATACTTCTTAAGGGACCTGAAATATAATTAGATATTAAAACTCATGCGATAAAAATCGAGTGCCCAGAGTTATGAAAGTGATGAAAGGAAGTTGGCGAGATTATGACAGTATTTCGGTTTCAACTTTAAGCTAAACTTTAAAACACTTTGCCCTTGGATAAAGCTATTTTTGAGATGCAACCTTTATTACTGGTTTAAAACACCGACGGATAAATTAAAACTCTGCGCGAGTGAAGCTACGAGCAAAAGCTAACTTAAAACGTAAAATACAATTTATGAAGCCCATTACTTATATGCACTTCTGATTGCTTTCATAATTTAATTAAATACATTTCGATCATTTAAGCTTATCTTATACTTAGAAATTAATTTTCTAATAAGTTTGAATGAAATAACTTTACCTTTATGTTGATGGAGTCTTTAAAAATACCACATAACCAAAACAAAATATATCATATTGTAAACACGTGTATATTATTTTTGAAAGCAATAGGATATATTCATTTATATTTTCATAAATACCTGTTTAGTTCAAATTATTGTTTAATATTTTAAAATAAATGCTTCCTTGACACACTTGTATCAATCAATTTAATCAAATAATTGGTCCAAAGTTATACCGGAAGCCCTCGCTTTCTCACGAAGTTTCGTTACCACAATCTCACCATAACGTTTTGTTATGGGACTATGTGTACGTTTCAGTGCACAGTGATTATTGCTATTAAAACTTTAAATGATCACCATTTTTTAAATGGTCGAATTCTTTTAGTTACACTTATAATGCCTTCTAAAAGTAAATAAGAATGTAACCCCAACAATTAAGCCGAAATAACATATTCAATGTGAGAAATTCGCTATTATAGAAAAATGACGGAATTGAATTGGGAGTAAAGAAACAAAAACAAACTTACAAACAAAAAGGTAAAATATCAAGGGTAAGGCGTGATGCGATATTTTAGTCGACTGAAAATAATTACTCAAAACAAAGCATACTCAAATAAGCGAATTGAAAAATAGCCTTGGAACTCGAAAACCAACATTAAATTAGAAATTTTCAAAAAATATTCGTAAAACGCATAGAAATTCTAAATTGCAATAAAAAACAAAGAAACTATACAGAAACTGTAGACCCTACAAAAAATGAAACTTGTTTTATACAAACAAAAAAATTGCTGACGTCGAAACGACAGGTATTACTTCGCACGCAAGCATTGTGTATATCGGATGTACAATTCGACACAAGTATCTTTCGAATATTGGAAAGTTGCGGGTCGCGAGTTCCGCTTATAATACGATAGCTTACATAGGAAGGTGACGCAATGAAGGAGAAAGTGATGGAAGCGTTACAAATTGGCTAGCCATAACGCATCTGGCGGAGCTTTAAGAATTCAAAATCGATATTACGACAGAATCGATACTAGGAACATTTCTAAAAATATCGGCACATTTTTCCGTTATTTCGAAATACTTAACTGAACTATTAAAATCGAATCATAAATAATCATCACAAGAAGACGTACGAAAGCCATTGCATAAAAATTACCATAGTAGATAAATATTTATATTGAAGGCATTAAGAAATATATTTAAAAGCAACTTTACTTATATATACATCCATATTTACATAATTTCTGCTAAGATTATTAAAAAAATCCTACTACAAACATGACGGACTACGAACGACGACCTCGTTCAGGTGAACAAAAAAATGGTTGACGATAAATTAAACAAACACGAATCAAAACTTACAAACAGACCCGTTATAAAGGATAACTTTACATAACTGTTAATGAAACGCAACCTTCAAGTTTGCGACCGGCAAGCGCGGTTATTAAGTCAAGAGCAAGGCCGACCAGTTTCTTAACAATTATAATTTGTTTAAACATTAAGCGTACAGTTCTCATCATTAACACGGTATCCGCAATTGTTCGCGTGTACTTTTTTATTTAATTACATTTCATGTTTAATTTACAACTTAATGAGAGGAAAAACTAACACCTGACTCTGTAGTTTCTATTGTTATTCGTGATTATTTAAAGATGAAAGTTTTTTTGTCCGATAACTATCGGTGACTCGAATGAGCTAGAACTGTTACTTGTAAACAGAGAATAGAATACGAGAATCAAGTGTCAAAACTGATCTTAAAAGTAACGCAATTTAACCTTATTAGCGTTTCCAGTGCTTATTTGACTGTACAATATAAAGACAAGATACGTCATGTAAGAGTTGTATACAACACATGAAAGGGAAATTGATGAAATAAAGTTTCCCACTAAATAGATATGTATATACAAGGTGATAAACTCATCAGTACGCCAAATTTTCGCTTTCTATTGTGATATGTATGTGCGATACTAAATATAATACTCAACATTCTGCATTAGGACTGAGAAGAAATATAAAACTGATGAAAACAAAGACGAATTAAATACGTGAACAAGCCAGTTTACACATTAGATTTACGAAAAAACTACTTAATAAACTTATTCATTTGAGTGTACATATTTATGAGCATGTATATAAAACCTTGTTCATGAGTGAGCACACAACGTAAAGTATTTATTATATTTAGCAAGTTTTTGCTATATCACGACTTTACATTTTATCCTCGCATTCCTAACTTATTTTCGAAGGATTTACGTATATACATAAATCCTATATAATGATGTACGATACAATTTGATTTACGTAAATCGTATAAATAATGACACGACAATAAACAAATTAAATTTGCAAAATATCTGAAAATACTAGCTAATTAACTCTATGACGTTTTACAGATTCTAATATAAGAGAGAATCTATAAAATGTACCTTAATCTATTATTTCCATTTAGACTAGTTTAACGTTAATCATTTGTCGTTTTTCTTTCAGGTCCAGTTTTTCTTAGTACTATTTCATTCGGCCAGTGCTGTTGTTTACGACTGCGGATATCCCAAGTAAGTAATTTTTTACATGAATTTTCATTTGAATTTGTCATGATGTTATGTTAGACACTACAAGTCTTGACAATAAAATAATCACTTGATAGTCTACATTCAATAAATTTTAATAACCACATAACAAAATTCTAACCATCTACAAACAGAAAATATTTTCATACGCACACTTGTACATCACATATTTTTTACAAATAACATTTAACTTTTTATTTTTTGATAAACGTTACAGACTGAACGAATTATCAATAAAATTTACATTAATATTATTATTACTTAAATTGACACTAATAATACAATTGATCTAAGAACACTAATCACAATTATTTCATATTCTAGATCATAAGTTAGACGTTATTAATCGTTTAGACGTAGATTTTAGGGCAAATGTGTGAAGTCCATACTGATTGTGCATATCCATAATCGAATATAAAAATACGAATTTTCGCAAATGGTTTACAACAGATGTCAAATTACGACATCTGTTTTAAACCATTTGCGATAACCGACGTCGTTTACAACAACAGATGTCGTTTACAATAGATGTCATAGACGAATGTTGCGGCGAATATTTAGAAATACGCATCAGAATCGAAATGACAAAAATATATCTTAAGACAGTAACGTGAGATTCAGCACGTCAGCATTCATTGATTCAGCTCAATCTATTGCCAAGTTAATTATTATTGTTTCAAAACGGCTAAAAGTCTTCCTAACATTTTCATTAATTGCTAACATGTTCAAATGTCACAAAAATAAACTCTGAAGCAGAGCAATAACTATACCTTTGTAATAACAAATCTAAAGCAACAATGGTTTCGTTGTACCTTTAAAAACCAACAATTTTTTTTCTTCAACTAAAAAACTTCTAATGACGTTACATGCTGTAGTATCATGTCTATAGATGTATTTGTAGTAAGCAAATATTCAAATGTCACTTAAGTCTACTAAGAGTAGCTGAAGTTTAATCAAATAACCAAATATTTGCTGTCTATTTATAATTATAAACTTTGTCACGAGCAGAAACCGAAGTGTTATGACAAAGCTAAAAGGTAATCTGTACCAATCCATAAGCGCTTAAACGCAGGACTTACGAGCTTAAAATTTCACCATCCAACCGACCTAATGTAAATTTTGTCATAAACAGCATTTTATTGTAACTTTCTATTGTGAACTTTGTCGCGAATAACAAACTCAACATTTTGAGAAGCTCAAAGGCAACCAGCGTCAATTATAAAATGGACTAATAGTTCTATGCTGAACCATATTTCTGCTCTTGTAAAATGGTAGAGAAATTTCAAATTCTAATCTTCATTTTACGTTATTAAAGCAATAAGCATTTTTTTTAATTTGAATTAGAAAAAAAATGTGTCCATCACTAAAAAGACAAAAGTGGGCGGAATATTCGATGATATTTAAAATTTACTAAACTGACTTGAGTAGAAGATCAGCATATATGAAAATGTTTGTATAAGAAAAACAAGCAGGTAAGACATGTAAAGCCAAAGAGACGTAACTGTGAGGCGTGATGAAAGATACATTGGTATCGGCACCCGTTGCACTAGAGCGTGCACTTACTGTTCGAGCGCTTACACAATTGAGCCGTAAGCACTCGAGTAAACTTCAACATTTTGTAACAAATATCACGGATGATTGTTACGAACAAATAATCCTCATACAAATATCACCACATTCCCTGCTCCTTCTGCCGTTACAATAATGTAAACGATCGAGTATTTATGCAACGTCTTCGTCGATTATAAATTATAAACAGACGTTCAAGAGCCGGCTCTGCACACGCCAGTAGACGCTGTGATAAGTACCTGTAGTCTACTTGAAGCGGATATTCCGCTTTATACGAAATGTTTCAAAACAGCAGTTGCGTTGCCGGCAACCTGCATATCACGAAACCTGTTACGCGGGCGGCGCACATCGGTCTATGCACTGCTGCACTCGCGGTAAAGTTCACAGCACGTTCCCAGATAGTAGAAAAGTTGCCAGTTAACGATGGAGAAATACTATTGCCAATAATACGTTCTAGTGGTAATTATTACTAACAGATTACGATAAAAAATCGGAAGCTTCTATTTCTATTGTCATTTCTTTCATTTCGATGAGAATGTTATTTCTCATTAAAGCAAATATTTAACAGCCATCTCTGATTTACTATATTAAATTTGTAAGTATATTGTCTATTTAAAATAGTCATTTGACGGAAAGAATATTTTTACTTCACATATATCTCCATGAATGGAATTAAACTCCGTCCACTTCAATTTAACCACAAAACCAAATATTTCTCGATCGTCCCTATCGTAGTGTAACCCTACGAATAACCACGAATCTTGCGTGGTGTGAAACCCTAAATATTTTATGAATCCAAACATATAATACACAAGTGACAGGAAAGGAAACTTCAAGAATTCAATGTGAGTCATGGGCGCGCGATGCGGTGTATACTGGACCGAATCGAGAACAGGTTCTAAGTCGCGCTGCAATCGAGGCGCGACGCAATTTTCGCAACATTTGGCCAGTTTTTCTTTCGATGCTATTTTGCAAGTGCAGCGACCACTCGCAAGTGAACTAATGCGCTGAATATAGCAATTGGGGCGTTGCGAAAGCGGTTCCGGGGAAAGATCTAACGAAATGCGTCCCGGCACTCGCCGCGCAACGGCTTGCGTCGATCGCTCGCTAACGATCTTGCCGATTCGTTTTGGTTCACGCGTTTTGGGCGTCGTTTTTTGGCTGAGAAGAAATTGTGTTCTGCTTTAACGCAATTTTGTAGTCGCCGGAGTCGGTTTTACCGCTTTGCTGGCGTGGCGCAATAGTTGCAAAATTTTACAGGTTTACAGGTTAGATAATAAATTTAGTTAAATTCAAAATGACTTAGCCATTATGAATTGATTCGATTAAGATGTTTGTTGTATTATTGAAAGCTATTAGTAGACATTTTAACCCATTTGTGACATCTTTAATTGCCGTCTAATGTACGAGTAGGCAAAGAATAAAAACTACCTAGGCGAAGAAATGTAAGAAAGATTTGGAAGATTTATTACGCCTTAAGAAAAAAGAAAAAAACTACTTCCGTGATTAGTGTTCTGTACCATTGTGTAGACTGTAGACACAAAAGGTTTCAAAACATACGCATTCGCATTCTAACCGATAGTTTCGTTATCACGAGGGGCTAGGTACTTTTTGGAAAACTGTTTTGAAAAATGTATGTATAAAAAAAATGTTTCTTTATTCTCAAAAACAAAACAAACAAATTGCGAGAAATATAAATTGATAGATTCCATCTTCAACTTAATCATACATATTATAGAACCCTTAGCGTGTGTGTGTGTGTGTTTATATGTATGTATATATATATATATATATATATATATATATATATATATATATATATATATACACATGTTTTCCAAAATTACCGAATACTTCTTTTCAAATAATTTCAACAACGCTCAAACGAGAGTCGCACCTCATATTAAATGACATTGGGCCAATTTGGCACTGAAAATCTCACAAATCCAAGGTCTCTATAACAAAAGGCAAACGTAATGATAAATTATTTTTCCACGCATAAGAGAATTCAGCGGAAACTTCGACCTTTAAAAGAACTAGCTTTTAAATCTCGCTATAGCTTTCCATTATCCCCACTATTTCGTAATTCTGTGAAAAAGCAGTGTGTATGGATTATAATTTAATAAATCACAAGCATACTTTCCCTTTTTTTTGATAATATATACTTGAACTCAAGAGGTCAAACCGTTGACACTTTAAACATGCAAAGAACTCGTTTCTAGAAGCGAGAGACTTGTTATATTGGCTACATTTACATTTTTTAGTAATTTCAAATTATGACTATAATAAAACCAAAAAAATTAATAAAAATTTAAAAGTTGAAAGGCAAACTCAGGATATTTAAAACAATTATGTTGCTTTCTTTTACATAACATGCTAGCGCATATAACGAATCGTAAATTATTTGGTACGGCAAAATTTCACCGCTTTATAAAAAAATTAGTAAATTAATATCTAACAACAATAATCATATAAATATTATATCTAATTCACAACTAATTGCAAGATCAGAAAGTATATAGACTGAGCCGTCAAATAGAAGATACAAATTATGATGCACACGGAACAGCATTCCATACATTCTAAAATTCATGTTTAATAAAAATAATCATATAAATATTATATCTAATTCTTAACTAATTGTAAGATCAGAAAGTATATAGACTGGGCCATCAAATAGAAGTATTATTAAATGGAAATGTGTTTATTTTGCATGAAATGGAACGACCTCTGGGAAGATGCAAATTATGATCAATTCGGAACAGCATTCCATACGTTCTAAAATTCATGTTTAATAAAAATAATCATATAAATATTATATCTAATTCATAATTAATTGCAAGTTCAGAAAGTATATAGACTGGGCCATCAAATAGAAGTATTATTAAATGGAAATGTGTTTATTTTGTATAAAATGGAACGATCTCTGGGAAGATGCGAATTATGATGAATACGCAACAGCATTCCATACATTCTAAAATTCATGTTTAATAAAAATAATCATATAAATATTATATCTAATTCATAATTAATTGCAAGTTCAGAAAGTATATAGACTGGGCCATCAAATAGAAGTATTATTAAATGGAAATGTGTTTATTTTGTATAAAATGGAACGATCTCTGGGAAGATGCGAATTATGATGAATACGCAACAGCATTCCATACATTCTAAAATTCATGTTTAATAAAAATAATCATATAAATATTATATCTAATTCATAATTAATTGTATGTTCAGAAAGTATATAGACTGGGCCATCAAATAGAAGTATTATTAAATGGAAATGTGTTTATTTTGTATAAAATGGAACGATCTCTGGGAAGATGCGAATTATGATGAATACGGAACAGCATTCCATATATTCTACTTAGATTAATGTGATTGTATATAAACTTAAGGTTAACTTAATGCATTTCTAAATTCAGTTTGAATCATAATATAGAAAACCAATAAACTACTTTCATTCAGTTATCACTGTTACATATCGTGTCCTGTGACGTACATTATATACAAATCTCAATAATACTCTTTAAGTGATTTTATAAGTCATTTGACGATTTGTTAAAATGGTACAATGAATCTTTTTACCAATATGCTACAGTTTCTTAAGACTGAAGCACGAAAAAATGAATCAATAAGTTGTTCAGTAATTCCATTCAGTCACCAAGAAAGCCCACCAGCAACGCATTATTAAACCATGATTGAAACAAGAAACACTTCAGAAAAAAAAGAAAAAGTTGAAGCACGAAATGAAACGGCTTCGTGATAATTGGATAGTAAATTTACTATTTTAACCGTAGCTGCGTAGAATGCGTAAACACGTCGGATCCGAATCTCATGGCTACACGTAACTTTCACATACACAGTTTTCCATACGAAACCTTGGTATCAAAACAATACCTACGGTTATAGATTACTCACACTTTCTACAATAAATGTGAGACTTTGTTGCTATGCGAACATTTCTTAATGTTGAGAACAAATTTTATTTGATTCCATGTGTTCACATCGTTAAACAAATCGTTCCCTATAAGCGAAATTTTAAGATAATCTTTTCAGAATGTGTAACAAATTGTAATATGTTCCATCGCAATACTTCAAAGAAAAAAAACGATGGGTTATGATTGTGAGAAGTCGGTTAAAAGTCGTAAAATTATTCTGATGGTTACTGTTACATATTTTAAGAATTTAGACGCACATATCTCAACAACTATTGACTTAAATAAAAAAGTTATTTTGGAACCTCTATATCATTTTGAAACTTCTATATAATTTGTAAGACTTATCTAACGATGCTCCACAAGCTTATGTGCACTGGATTTTTTTTTCATCCCTCAGTCATGTAGATTGGCACCCCTAATATAAATTTTCCATAATTCTACTATTTCATTGTATAGCAGTTCATAATACACCTACCATTCAATCTTCATCTATATAGTGTCCCGAGTAAAATAGCTATGACGTACGGACAGACGGATAGGATGAAATTATAAGGGTTCAGTTCTTGCTCGTTGGCTACTGAACCCTAAAAGCGGTGTGTGGAACCTAGACGTTTGTTTTTTTTTCGAAGAATTATTCCGTTTCTGACACATTATCATTTATTGTTGCTAATAAGATTGAGAAATTATAGAAGAAGGGGTATAGCCAACGCGTTAGATTTGATAAATTTTAATTATCGTAGACCAATTTCCAAAGCAATTACAGTTGTTTATAATAAAACATTTAATTTTATTATTAATGCAACAATCATTAATATTTAAAAATAAATTCATTATTAAATTCGGAAAATTACTTTAATAATGACTTAACTAAACAGACAATGAATACTGGAATATTAAAGAAAAATGTAAGATTTAATTATAAAGACCCTAGAGTCAATATATATTACAGTAAATCTACAATGAATTTTAATAGCAGTCAAATAAATTTTGGATATAAATCTGATTGATAACAGATCATTTGCTATGTTAAATTGTAAGAAACGTCTGAAAAAATATATCAGATAGAAAAACACGTACAAGTATTTGTTTCAAAAATTTATTTAATCATACTTTTCTTTTAATATTATTATTACGACTTTAGTAGTACGTAGGATTTAGAGCTATATACATTATTGTATCTATTCAAATACTGAAAACATAAAAATGTTTTAACAAGGTTATTAGTTAAACATTGCTGAAGGCATATACAGCATTATACATTTTATTTATTTAAGCCTTTATTTCCCAATAAAAGAGCTAAACAAAAAAGTTTACAATATTTGAATTAATAAATCGTACTTACATTCAATTGAATATTAATATTAATCTAAAATACTTTAATTAAATCACTAAACAAGGATGTTTTTGTACACATAGAAAAAAAACGTAAAACAAAAATAAACTTAATTTCAATAACTAAATAGTTTTGTGATAATTAAAATAATATTTACACTCAAGTCATTGGGGCATCCATTATCGGATGAAGACCTCCTCCACGTCTTGCCATTACTTTCTGTCCTGCGCGATCCTAGTCTATGTAGGGTCTGCGGCACGTCCAATATCTTCAGGAAGTTCACCGCGTGGCCCCCAGTGCAGTACACGCTCGCCCCAGCCTTCATTTGTAGCGCGTGTCACATGACACTTTAATTTACAGGCTACTTCTACCACATCCGTTAAATCCGTACGTTTCCTTAAGTCACTATTTCTTACTCTGTCCTTCAAACTAAGTCCCATCATGGTCCTCTCGGGTGCTCTCTGAAATCTTTGTGGTTTTTGCCAGTCCTTAGTCAGAGCCCAGCTTTGACAACTATATAATAAAGCAGGTGTCATAACAGTGTCAAATGCTTTTTTCTTTAGGAAAGTAGGTAGTTTCGATTTGAATATGTGTTTTAATGACCGATATCTTGACCACGCCATTTTAATCCTTCTGTTTACTTCGGTAATTCATAAATGAGTTTTGCTGACCTAGGTACACGTAGTTTTCGACGTAGTTCAAAATATTTCATCTTACTGTTACGGATATTTTTTCTCTATTTGTCATTATGCCTGTTTTGCTTTTGCTCATTTCTAAACCATATTTTTTACTCTCCGTGTCGAGGGATTGTAACATACATTCAAGATACATTCAAGTGGTTCAACCACTCTCCGTTTTTTTATGCCTATTGTATCCCAACTCAAATTACGGAAAACTTTGAAATTAGGAAATATTGGGTCACCTGTCTTACACCGCGTTCAATTTGAAGCATTATAAATAATAAGTTTAAATCAAGCTTTACTGTACCGTAAATTCGCACAAATTAGTTACGAAAAGAAAATAATCTTATTTTATGAATTACATAGACATATTTAACTGAAAAAACCTCGCTTTCCTGTCGTTTTCTCCGAATCAAATCCATGTGTGGCGTACTGTTAGTTCGACCAGTTCTTGCGAACTTGAACAATATTTGAACGAAACGATACAGAAGTTTGACTGTATCGTTTCGTTCAAATATTGTTAAACCTTGTGCATTTCGTCCGGCGTCTGCGGCCGTCAACGTGTATATATGTTGTAACAAAACTAATAAAGAAAAATGACACAACGCATCTACCTATGTACTTACTCATTCACCTTGTATTATTGCGGGTAAGCGTAAATGATAGTACGAAAAATAAATCTTCGTTTGCATATTGCCCAATTACTTGACATTTGACCTGGCATTTAATTTTGGCAAATAATTTAAAAACTAAAAAATATATACTAATTTTGTATTTAATAAAATACGAATCATTCTTTAATAAGCCGCGTAATTTTCGTATACCTATTGGCCAAAGTAATTTTGTTGAAGCAATTAAATTAAATATGAACTTTTTCGAATTGAATGATAGACCTTGATCACAATTCTGATGATTATTTTTTTTAAATCTACATAACGAAATTGTTTACAAACAAATTACATTTTTCAACGAACCATTCGTAATATTTTTTCGATACAGGCCGCATTTTTTTGGCACTAATCACTTAACATGCAAATAAGAATACAAATTGTTAAATACTGAATATGAAAAATTAAGAAAATTTTAACAAGTAAAATAAATAACTTTATATTTGATTATAAAACAAATAACAGACATACATAAAAATACATTCGAAATTTGACAATTGTTTGACGTTTGTTTATAATAAAATCAATTTCGCATGTCAATTTTTTTATTAAATTAATCGTGTATGGCCTCTGTAACTGTTAAAAACTTTCATTTTAGGAATATTCATCGATTACAAAATTTAAAAAACATGAAATTTATTTTTTCAATGTGTTTAATTTTTTAAGAATATATTTTGTTTAATTTCGTCTTTTGTCGGCTATCTATCTAAGAACGATCCATATTCGAAATATTGTTTTCGTAACGTTTATATAAAGACTTAATTCGATTTTCAAATCAGCTATATTCATATTATCTTAATCGACATATTTATCTCGTATTAGAATTGGCTTGTAGTTGCATGTCAAAAGCGGAACGATCGATATTCAAAATGTTGTCGATGTAACATTGTATAAAGATATAGTTCGAAATCAGTTTTTAGTTATATTGTTGTAATCGAAATATTTAGCATTTTCATACAGAATTGGCTTTTAGTTGCATGTCAAAAGCGGAACGATCGATATTCGAAATATTGTCTATGTCACATTGTATTTATAAAGATTTAGTTCGATTTTTAAATCAGTATTCATTCTTATTGTCTTTATCGACATATTTATAGCTGGCTTGTATTTGCATATCCAAAGAGGATTAAATATAAAAATCTGCATAAACTATTTCATTTAGGCTATAAATATGGAGATGCGTTACAACAACAAAGTTGTTCGTTACAACAACAAAGATACGATGCGATACGTATTTGCGTTCTTCCGACGGTTGGCTTGCGAAGGTGCATAGGAAGCGGGGCCTTATTACAACTACGCTTCAAGCGTGCCACTTTCGCGAAAAGACTAAGCATCGCGGTTGAGTGCCTTGGCAAGGTCGGTCGTGAACCGCACGCGAGTCGTTGACGTACAAGAATGTTTCGTGCAGGTTTGGAGGATCACAGATTAGGGTCCTGCAACGTATATGCAGACAGTCTTGCAATCTCTGCTCTTTCCTCCGGACGTAATTTTATAAAACGTCCGGATATATTTTCTGAATAATATACACCTAGGGCTCTTTTAGAATTAATTCTATTATATTGAAAGTCAAAATGTAACAAAGGTAAACTTATCTCAATTATTAATCTTGTATCTTGCGAAAATTAACAGCGTTGGCTATTTTACCTCAATAACCTTCGATGGTTTCGTTCGTGTTCTCAATATCGGTTATGCGAACCAAAGATACGAAGAGACTCCAATCGCTTTTAATGATAATGTTATTTGATATGTACCATTAATGTCAGAAAATTAAATCTGCTATTTTAATAGTAATTTCAAAGTAAGTGCGTTTACCGCTAACAACTAACTGCATAATTAGCATTTTATTGTTTGAATGTTAATCTTACCATTTCTTAGACATTAGCATTTAATAATTACTAAGTAGTACATATACCATTAACATATATACTTATGCCCATGATTTTAACCCTAAAATTTAAAAACATTCTTAATTAAAAAAACATTCTATTTCGAGGTATAATTATCTTCATGATCCAGGCTACACGTGTGCTTTGAAGGAGATTCGACTAAGCAGTAGAGGTGTGAAAGCGAGAAAAACAAATAAAGAAACAAATTCACTTTTGCATGTATAATATTATATACTAGTTAGAATAATTTATATAATTCTTAGCATCTAGCCTAATATTCAATCTAAGGTCCTCTGCTATTTCGTAATATATGACGGAATGTCAGACATCCTTAATTTTGTCCGTAATTTATTATTTAGACCTATCTGCATGAAATTATTTTCAACAAAATTTATAAACTGAGTTTTTAACGTACCTCCGTATCCATGTACTATACATTTTCTCAAGGTCCTTTGAGTGAAAACTGATAGATTTTTCAAAAGAAAATAAGGCTCCTCAAATAATTTTTTTTAATTTCAAAGCCTCGTTTTCAAAATATTGTGCTTCAAAATGGTTTGCAATATATAATCTCCTTGTAAGTTTTGGGTCGGCGCAATAAAATGTTACGTTTTAAAAGGCATTCTTAGAACAAGTTGTTCTTTACGTCCAAATTGATTCTGCGGAACCCTACTTTTGCGCCATCCAATACGCACTTGATCAATTTTTAAGTATTATATGATATTATAGCTTGAAATTCAATGTGATGGAACTGACTAACAACCCATCCATGTGTAGACATTTAGTAAACGACGACAAGACAATCTGCAATACTCTGGGTGACAATTATACGCATGGACCTACGAACTCCCGCCTAAGCAAGAAGCCAAAACAACTTTCATGATGAGCAACAAAAGTGATACTTTTATCACTTCTGTCTACGAAATATAAATAATTTTAAATTCAAAGAGTCGCAGCGAGATAAACGATGATCTTTTCTATCCCGCTCTAACTACACCTCTCCTCTGACCCGTCATCTTGTACACATATCAGTTATTATCAAAGACCCCCACCAGTGAGCCTGCCGTGCGCCGGTGAGATATCCGTATCTTTATGGTTACACGACAATAAATACTGCTAACCAAAATCGATGTTTTATTAATAGTCCTGATTTTTTAAAACTATCATTAAAATTTAAAGTGAAAATCTTTATACTAAATGAAAATAATACATAATGTCATAATTATATAATTATTCTGTATTACAGCGGGGAACATCAAACTAGAGATGCGACTCAATTTTACTTTTCTCAAGTCCAATTATCTATTTAAAAAAAATCATTACAACTTATTCAGAACTATGATCGAATCTTCTGTAATAATCTGGAGGAAGAGATGATTGCATGATGTAAGATGTTATAATATACAGGACCAAATAATCACACATTAAAAAAAAGTCAAACGTTTCTAAACGAACATTAAAAATAAAGGATGCCATTAAAAAAATAATTTAAATGACATTTGCAATACCGAGACCACGTTTCTCTCGTTCAAATCGAGCAAAAATTATCCCACAAATGTGTTTTGACGATTTTATTCAAAACGTCATTTAGTTTATGCACAGATCGTCACGTCGCGTCGCGTCGTCTTGTTATAAAAAAAAACCGGCTCGGACGGTGAAAGTCTTATGTAAATGGATTCCATAGTAGCATTCAAGTGTAGTCGGAGGCCGGACATAAACATTTCAAAGATTAATGAACATGTGGTTAATCAACGCCAATCTCTATACTCTTCGTATAAACTAGAGATAGTAATGTAGTACACTAATTACTCTACATAACGTACATTCACCACGTTTCTCTTATTAAAATTTTGAGGTAAAACAAGCTAATCAACTAATATGAATGATATTATTTAAGTACTGATAGAAATAATATTGTTGATATAAATAATAAGTAATATATAAACCGTTTTTTTAATAATACATAACCGCACTTTTAGACCATACCGATCAACAAACAATAGCTTATAGAGAATTCCTAGCCGAATACAAAACTAATTGGCTATCAAAACTTCCTTTTACGGACCTTCTGTATAAATAGTTTATATACCTGTTATCTATTCTTGTAGAAAATAACCAAAGAAGTTTATTTAGCGAAATAAACTTCTTTCTTTTTCCTTTGATGCGATTAAAAAAAATTAATCACAATCTAAAGAATGCTTAATGAGTTATATTATGAATATAATAAAGTAATTAACCTATATTCGTAAAACTAATTTATTTTTAATTGACAACAAGGTAAAGATGAGTGACAATTTTTTAAGATTGTGAAAAACTTTCGAATAAAGAGGTGTATAAGTCGCACACTTTTATTTTGAAAATAAACTGTTAAACTTCTGAATCGTAGATTTGAATAAATATAAAAAATGAAACGCGCAAAACCAAATAATGGTAAAAATTTAATTTGGACTATTGATATATTAAATTTATACCAATAATAGGTATTATTTTAATTTACATGTTTTATTAATTTGATTGTAACACGAACTTTCGTTTATGGCAGTGGTATTTCATAATATTGTAAAATGTGGTCAAGAGTATTTCTATAAAGAATTTTACACAACAAAATATTTTCGTTACTTTGAGCGACATCTAAATGTCAACATTCTGATTTTATATGTAGATACATCGCATGAACAGTAGATGACGCGCTATAAATCGTAGTCTAAACACAAGTTTAGTAGAAGCAGCACTAGATGGCACTAACATTAATTTATTACGCCTAATTAAACTGCAATTTATAAACAATGATATAATTTTTTTCTTAGTTTAGTTATTTATCCTAAGCCAATTAGCAGTAACTAAACTTCATTTAATTAATATATTTTGTCAGTGGACTCGTCAATCAATATTTTGATGAGAATGTCCTGGATTAATAACTCCATCTAGTGGGACAAATTTGTATCACACGTTTGTGCGATGCTTTCAATTTCTGTAAATGTTATGTCTAAAGATATCACATTCGTTTTATTATTTACCTACTAAATATTCTTGATAAAAATATCAATTTACTTCTATAAATTACATTAAAATAAAAAGTAATTCTTTCTGTAAGTAATTGTTTCTCTCATTCAATTCAAGCAAAAATTATCCCATAAATGTGTTTTGACGATTTTTTTCAAAACGTCATTTAGTTTATGTACAGAGTTCCTTTAAAGGAAGATAATTTTTAAAATTTCACGATAAAACTCTAAGCAAAGCAATATAAAGCAAGTTCCTCCTAATAATATGTATTATTAATTTGATTTCAAAGTTCCAGTGTAAGCGGTATATTTTATTGAATTGCTCGCTAGATTGTTATGCTGGCAGTTAGCACTGAATGTATAAAATTAAAAATTGAAAAAGATCTTCATTCAAAGCATGACCAAAAGGTCGTAATTAATTTCGACATAATACGTTGAAAATCAAAGATGGATTTATATCCATCTTTGATTTTCAACGTTGCCTCATAATTAGTCAGGGACACTTGTTTCTGATGAACTATGCAGTTGCAATTTTTTACATTTAATTTTATTAAAATGTTATGTAATAGATCGCTTCTTACCGATTTATTAAAAATTATGTTTATTTTCATAGTTAGAAAAGTCAATTGCACATAGTCTAAGAATTAAAAACACCATAATTGGCTCACTTAGCCAGTTTTCTGATTTTATTATAAATTGCCATTAAACCAGCTTCTTCGTAGTAAAGTATATTTCATATACATTCTTTGTAGATAGTAAACAAGAAACAATGAGAAAATGCAAAAGTACTCAGTATGGTGATAAATGATTAATCTAGGATCTCATGATATTTCTGATTGGTTTCCTATTCCGACCAGCATAAAAACGTTTGTAATCAATATCACGCGGAATATTGTCTATATCCTAACTGATAACTAGAACCAAGCATATAAGATTCTTACACTATTCCTGCAGCATAACTGTCTTGATTCCAAACAAGTAACAACATAAAAAAACACTTGTTTACTCGTTTAATCAGTTATCGTTGCAAAATAAAATATGTATTTCAAGTTTAAGATTAGAGATGGCGCTAATATGAAATAATACCATTTCAACATTTTAAAAATGTCATCATTTTAATATTTCCTTATTAGTTAAGCACTAATTACGGAGTCTATACTTTTTAGTGTTAGTTATTTGTGATATTGCTTTTCAAAATAGAGATAAAATAATCATTTAATATTATAAAATATAAATGTAGTGAAATTAGCAACGGATATCAATTTCAAAAGTAATTTCGTAAAGAATCTTATTAATTTTTCAAATAGGTTAACACATGAATTACGTTGTAAACTAGTATTAATATGTTTTGTCTTATTTTCACAGAATAATTGCGTGCGGTCTGATGCTGCATTCGACCATCTTCATTGCCCTTTTCATGAACTTCTATATGCACAGTTACAAGAAAGACAACCGGGTGCCCAAAGAGAAGATTCAATGATGAGATTAATTAATAAAGATATTGTAAGGCATTGTACCAAGTCAATAGTAAAATAATTTAAATAGTTAATAATATTTGTAATATATTTTCTTAATTTTTAAACTTTATAACTTCATATTGTATAAAGTAATGAAGAATAACGATGCTCAATAAATTATTTTAATTCCTCAAAAACGTGTTTTTCTAACATTATAAGATTAATTAACAATTTTAATCAATTTGTGGTCAACTCAAAGAGTTCTTCTTAACAATATCCTATATAACTATGCGGAAAAAATTAATGCCATTTTATGTTTACTTGATACTTGATAATTTCTCACTATTTATATAATTTTAAGTTTTTAAATACCATTCTTATGTTTGAGAACATGCTAATGAACTATGTATAATGTGAGAATTTCAAATAGAGTGGGGGAATGGACAAATGTTTGTATTTGTGCTGCCTGAATTTATTTGTTTTATCACAATATTTGCGAACGGTGTGCTCAATCCTGCAGTTTGGTCTAATCAAGTTTTGGGCAATTGGCCAAATTTTTCCATTCACAGAGTTTTTGTCGTTGTTTTTAATTTATTTAGTAATGTTGTTTTTGACACGTTATAACCTAAACATGTATAAAATAACAAGTAATTGCAAAAGTAAAACATTGTCAGTGATGGTAATTTTTTCATTAAATAAGTCACGTGTGACACTTGGATCTAACAATAATAATTAACGACTTTTATGGTGCAGGTATCTAAAAGCATACATACTTCAACGTCAGCCACCTAGACTTCAATGTCCGTCACCTAGATTTCAATGTCAGTCAACTTTTAAACATAGAGGGACCGGTAGTAAAACCCATTTACAGTCTCATAAGTGACAATTTATGAGCTGTGGTGCTGTTCTGTGCCATGGTGAATCTGTGAGAGACAGTAATACACAGCGTTTGGTGAAAGCAAGCACATCATTCATTTCTTCAATGGCAATGTGGAAGTTAAGGCAACCCTCTAAGTCTGAAATTATTCTTATTACTACCCAGGTGACTAGTGATAATTTAAAATTAGTTTGAAGTATATATGTGTACACTCTTTCGACTATATGTTCATGCATACACTGTAAATCCATTACATAAAATATTATGAAATTTCAAAATGAAAGTTTGGTTTATTATATCTCAACAAAAAGTAATACAATTAATCAAGGTACGCACCTAAACTCTTGACATAGTTTTGTTGTTTTAATGATAGCTTGCTAGTGCTGGCAGCGAAGATGTGTGGAGAGAGAGTGAGCTATATTACCATAAAAGCGCAAAAGGCATTTTCTACAACTTGTTGTTGTTGTTGTTGTTGTCGTGTCCACATAAGATGAAGAATATTGCATATGGAAAAATGGTTGCCAGAGCCTCAAAAAGTTGGGCTTCTTCCAGTCCCGCTTCGATGAGCGGCCGGGAATCGAACCCGAGTCCTCGTGGTGTGCAGTCATGCGCTCAACCCAACACACCACAGAGACGACTTGTTGGGAGTCATATATATTTACTTACTACAAGTGATCAATGACAGTTGTCGGGACAAGGTCTGGAGAATACAGTGGGTGATAGATAGTAGTTGAGCAACATTATTTGTGTGATATGTGGTCGAGCATTTTCTTGCAAGGGAATTGGCTTGTTTCTATTCACCAATCTCAGCTGCTTAATCGCAGGCTCCCTCAACATTTCATTTAACTGCTTACAGTAAATTTCCATTGTAATAGATTGATCATATTTCATTAAGATGTAGTGGATAACACTAGCATTGGACCACGAAATAGACACCATTAGCTTTCTTTGGAGTATGTTTCAATGTCGGAGTATGTTTTGACACTCATCTTTATTCAACTATTATGATGAACGCTTGCAACTGTCCAAAACGATTCATTTTCAATCTCTTTATGTGTTATTTAAGAAGATTGTGGAAATCTAAGCAGTAAGGTAAATCAGAAAACATGAAAATTCTATGTTTGAAAAAGTATTATTATACTTTATAAGAATATTTTAATAAAATGTTGTCAAAATATTACAATAAAACATTTTGTTTTGAATTGATATGGGTTGAGATGGCACCAAAAATTTTGAATTTGTTAAAAAATTACCCATTTGCTTAAAAAGGCTCATAGGCAATATTCTTATTAAAAAATGATAGAGACACTTCTTAATATATCTAAATATAAAAAATATATCTTGGGATAATTGGAAAAATATAAATTAGATATAAAAGTTTTACTAAAATCTGGAAATAGATTTTTTCCAATAATGGAATACACCAGAGAATATGAAATGACATCCATATATGTATTGACCTTATGTATGTACCCTTTTACATCTCATTCATAAAAAAAACTCATGACACAACGCTGCAAGATTCCAGTAACAATTCACGTGAACAGCGTTAAAGTCAGACAAACCTAGAGGCCACTGAGAATCCAGGTATATTATTGAAATTATTATATTTTAGAAAACTACAATTGTAAAATTTGTTTTTATGAAATGTTAGTGTTATGTAATAATTTGAATAGAACTAATGAACACAAAAATATATTTTTAATTATCGTATTTTTTAAGTTATTTGATAAATATTAAGTGAATGTTCTGTTGTAACACCGCCTATGGATGATGATGCTCTCCGTACAGCGTCATCTACTGGCCCTCTATATAGGTGTTGGCAATGTGCACCACCTAGTGAGTCGGCTACATGGATTTCATACAAAATTCCAGTCACTTTTTTGAAGGGATGTATGGTAGGTGTCCTGTACTTGAATTACCTATTGACTTTTTTGAATGTGGTTTCATAGATTTAATATTTAGAGATTTTACCCATTTTTTATCACACAAATGCATTGATTTAAATGATATAACATCTCGTTTTAATTTTTCATATATAGATAGAATTCCATTGTATTTTATTTTTAAAAAATTATCTAAGTCAAATAGAAAAGATAAAATAAACGGATTTTAAGAGGTAATTAGTATTAGAATCATTTTCACCTAATTGGTATTAACAATTTTGATAATTTGAACTATGGTGTTAGACTATAACCAGTATATAGTTTATGGCAGAAATCAAATGCAAAGGTGATGGGTTTATTAAAAAAACACCAAAATTATATACCTTTCATCAAATTTTATTATAAAATGACAAAGAATAAATCTAGAATTTAATAGATATTACCTTTATGTTAATATGTATATTATATATTATGTATGCTTATAATAATAATTTATTTATAAATAACACCTTGAAAAATGACTGCAAGTCATTTCACTGATAAACAACATAACGAATAGTAATATCAATAAACTAATATTTTATGTCTCTTCGAAATATCGGATTTTCCAATAGTTCTTATAAAAAATACCAGCCCTATAAAGAGTACCTTAAAAATTAATAATAATAATGAGTAAAGACAAAAGATTTATAAGAGAATATATTATGGATCCTGAAATAAATGACTAAAAGTTGGTCCTTTCTGTGAAAATATTTCTGCATTATAAGTCATGGATACAACATATCAGCAAGTACAACATTGTATGTTGAAACAACAATTCAGTGTAGTGCAGAAAATTTTAAGCAAAATTTTTTTTTATATATTATACACATGGAATAAGTAATTATTTAAGAAACTGAAAGATTTTTCTTTATGTCCGATAACTTGTTAATTTATATCATAAATGACACATTTTATGGAGTCCCACTATTCATGGAGTATTTTTATGTCTATGAGAATAGTTACTAACAAAATACTAATTTCAGAATTTTAGGCCGAATTATTTTGTTGTGAAATGAATGTTTTTCTTCATTTGTTTTAATTAATATGTTGAAAAATACTTGTAACAATAAATATTGGCATTTTTAAAAATTTGCAAAACTTTTCTTTATTGACCTTTAATATTTGTTATTGGATCTTAAAGGGATAGTATTCAGTAATTAGTAATATTAAAATAGACAAGTCACTAACAAATAATCATAGTTCATTAAAAACGTATATTGTGATGTAATACTTGAAGGAAAATGCGTAGCTTGTCTCGATAAAATATTGTGCCCAAATATTCTCAAAGGAATATTACGTTATGTTGTGTAAATATATTTTACTTAAAGATTATAGTTAAGAATAAGAGTATGTATAATATTTATAATGTAAGTAGATAGATACTTAACACGTTAGAAATTACCTTCAGTAAGTATTTAAGTTAACTTTATGTACATTTATTTCTACTTTCCATAAGTCATACTAATGGCATTGATTGTTACGTTCTTTTTAAATAATTGGAAACAAGACTATAATGCTTAAAGTATCTTTGGCTCTTGCAGGTACCGTCAATTTATATTATGAGAACCCCAAAATTAAAGAAAACAATCAATATAAATATCTGTCTCGCCACAACTTCCATACTAAGATTCACAGTTTTATACAAAGACTTTGGCTGGTACTATTGATTTCTTTTTTAATTTAATGAAATATTTCTAGCCAGTATTTGCCATTTGCCAGACAATATATATATCAAATATGCAGGTGAAATTTTATATTATAACATATTGTAATATATTAATACGTATGGAAAAAAATATTTCTTTCATAAATTTTGTCTCGAAGCAATTTTTTAAATACCTACACAATTTAAGAAACATTGGTGGTAAACATATTCTTAGGCTATATTACCAATTTCTTATCTACAATGTACTTTGCAACAATTTCATATATTTTATGGACAAGACATTTCCGTTTTATTTATTAACTGGAATTAGGTATTGGAAAAAATTAAATTTTGTATGAAATTAAAGGTGCAATGCTGTTAAATTATTAAGAAGTGATGAAACAGAGGTATTTTAAATAAATATACCTATTGATATGTTAAAACATTGCACCTACCATACTTTAGAGGTACTGTGTCTTTTTATATAAGCGTATATGCTTGTTGGAATATTAGAGACATTTGCATCACTGAAATAATGGTTGAAGTATCAATTTTTAAAAAAGGTAGGACTTATTATAAATTCCGGTAAAAGCATGTAAAAATAATTTGGCACCATGTATTTAAAAAGAAATAATTTAAAAGAAATAATTGTTTCTATTCTTCACGGTCTAGTTGAATGTTAATTTCATAAGATGTTGTCTCATACTCCTTATTTTAATTTCCAATGTCACTACTCTAAGTAAATAATATTTCTAGTTGTGGATAATATGCCCAAGTGCCTAGATTTAACGCAATAACATTTAAATAAAATTTTGAACTCTTTCCCACTACATTATCTGGTTATAAATCAGTACTCAAAGTAAGTAGCCCAAAAATTGTAACTAAGCATTCCTTTACAAAAAAACTTTCCGTAAGCCAAAATTTCAATATCGGGAAATACAACTCTTGAACTTACTACTGTTGAAAAAAATTACACAGAACGAAAGATATTGTCAAACTATGGGCATATAAAAAGATTAAAGACGTACCTTAAAATGCATGTTACAGAATAATCATTTCCAAAACAGGATTTAACTTGTAAAATTTACAAAACTCCGCATTGATATTATTTCAATATACAATACAATCTCATTTTATTTCTTGTTCCCATAATATTTCAAATTTTATCTACACTAACAGCAAGGGCACGATTAAGTGCTATAGAACAGACACGTTAGCAGAAGCAAAATGTACTTGATGTTAAATCAATACACATTCTGAATAAGAGAAGTGGTAACTAATGAGCAACGACATTTGAATTTCCTGTGGCAAAAATAAATAGCTCCTTCACTATGATTTATGTTAATAATGTTAAACAACACAAAATGTGTTTTGCTGAGGACATTTTCAGATACATATTATAATATTCTCACATTTTATTATATGTATTTTATGATATTCAATTGTTTAATTATAGATTTATGTAGATGGTAATCCTTGCACCTAAATAATTCTAAAACAAACAATAGCTTTTAGATCTCAAATAATACTGAGGAGTGATATAATTTATTAATTTCTATTATTCAGATATGATCGAACCAGTTTTAAAAAAAAAGTTAAATCAAATATTGATTTTTAAATGGCATGCTAATTGATAACTTTCCTGCTAATGTTTGCTGCATCTATTTGGTTGATAAGAAAAGAATGAACAACTATTTTATTCTTGCCAATACTATACCTTTTCAGGCGATATAAGGAAAGTGGCGATTGCATAGGCAATCATTATCTTAATGTTTAGTACGATAAGATAAGAATGAAGCATAAAATTGAGGCGAGTAGGCATAAAAGGAGATGAGGAAAAAGGAGTGAAAATAAAAACACAAAATTAAAATACATAAAATCAAAAATTATAATTAAGAAATTGTTAATATTTAAAAGTAAAGATTGACATGAAATAAAAGTTTGGAGGAAGTAAACAGGATAATTAATGTTAAGATAAGCATTTACATAATATTTGCCGTAACGAACACGGGATTGCATGTAACTCATGTGAAGGCAACAACGCGTAAGATATTCATAAGGTTATAATATAAAGATATAACTACATATCATACTATAAGTATCAAATAATGTTACGCCATTTATTTCACTCACTCACAAAACACATTGAACAATTCATTTAATTTGCAGCAACATTAAAATGTTATTTTTCAAAAATAACTCTTTGATATGTTACTTCTTTATTTACTAACACTTTATTTCTACATATAGCGCTACGGAGATAAAATAAGTGGCTAATAACGTTACTTTCAATACAGGAGACACAGAGTGAAGGTTGACAAATTCACACATTCACACAATATGTAATCGGTAAGATTGCTTTCAACGCAGGGCAATGTGGTGTAGGTTAAGAGTCGATGACAGTGTGAGTGGCTATAAACGGTGAAACATAGAGTTGGAAGCGAAAAATTGTGAAACCGCAAAACAAAAACAAGTGGACCCTTTAACATTTAAACTACCATTTAGTAGTAAACTAACAAATTTCATTTGATAAACAAATCCACTATGGAAGGATATTTTCAAACTATAATATTAAATAACATATGGAAACAAGTTTCACAATGTCCAATAATAATAATAATTACATAATTCATAATAAACATTGCGCTCAATAAAATTTTCAAATATAATCAACTATAACATTTTTTTCTAGTTTTCAGTTTCATTTTGTTAAAATTACATTTTCATCATAATGGTTTACCTAAAATAATGTAGTAATATTGACTTTAATTTGGCATCTCATCCTAAAACACTGATCTATTAATTAATTAATTATATTTAAATTTATTAATACTCGTCTAAACACAAAAATGTTACCATTACCTACAATAAATATCTATTGGAGGATAAAGTTATATAATTAATTACAGGTGTTACGTTAGGCCACTTTACAGCTAAACCTACTGGGTTAATGTGCTCACGGACAAAATACTTAGGTTATCAATTTAAGAAGAATCCATGATAAGAAGTGATCGGAATATGAAGAAGGCAAAGAAAAGATATAAATTAAATTAATTTTTAAATAAAGAAGAAATGTTGCAAGCTCAAAAAAATACTTGTGACATACACATTCAACCCAGTTAGTATTAGATAAAAATGGTTTTATATTGAAAAGGGCTCTTCGGATACCACAAGTTTGTTTACTAAGAAGCGCTATTATTTGAATGAAACTGTTTATTTAATTTCTGTTAAAGATTTATAATAATTATTATCTTCATAAAAGTTAAATAAATTTAAATTTTATATGATATTGAGAAATTCTTTTAACGTTTTACATGCAACAAACATTGTTTTCTATATTACAATTCGTCCACTTACTGATTTTAAATGTGGCGAATAGCCAAAGTTCATTCCATGCGTTCCTTTTAATTCGATAGATCAAATATAAAACATTTCCAAAAACATGCAAATATCACCGCACCCTGGTCACCTAATTTTTTTATTCTTCAAAAATTATCGAGATACCTGTGAACGTTGATTTTCCCCCTTTCACAGTAACTTTTCAATTAAAAATTCTCTTAAATCTTATAACATATTTCATTCTAAATATTACTTTATTCACGTTACTAAGCTCTATTTTTTTTTATATTATATTTACTGTCTATGTCAACTTTAGGATATTTGTATATATTATAATATAATGTATTACACTAATGTAAATATGTAATCTTCTCAAGAATTTTTTTGTATAAACTTTTAATCAGAAATTATGTTATTCAATATTAAATAAGCTGAATGATATGCTCTGAAGTTAAAAAACTCACAGCTGTGACAGATATTTTTTACATACATACCTATTGGTCGCATGAAAGTTTGAGATTAGAACAAAAATGTAATCAAAAATGTTCTTGAACAAATTGATATTCAATTTGAACATCTCAAATATAACAATAATTTACTATTATATGATTTATAGCATGGCAATTTGTTATAAATAAAAGAAAAGGTAGGTATACATAAAGGGGAATAAAGTAATAAAGTAATGATAGCTGTATAGTGAGATTATTAAAAAGGCATCACATTCATGTTAACTATTTTGCCAAAGATTAAAAACTATACAATTGAAGTATGAACTTTGAAAGATTGGTTATCTAAATATGATAAGAAGAATATCTCGGAGAACAAGTGATCATCAAGACAACACGGGATAATTTTAGAAGAGTTATAAGCCAAATATATGAAAGTATAACTTAAACAATATAAGTGGAGGAATACTGGAGTAAAATAATTTAATTGTTGCGAATACTGTCGGCATTTTAATTACCTTATTATTATTATCAGATCTTACACTGGGCTATAAATATTGGATAAAAGAGAGAAGTTAAATCAAAAATGAAGCCAAAGACAAAAAGCTCGACCTTAATTGAAAATAAATATCTTTGAAATCACATCTCTCTTTCATGATCGGACTTGGCATCGGCCTTTTAACCCACCAAATCTGATATTAACATATTGCGTATCGACTGTAAACTATAATAAAAATAATTTAAATAGAAATTATGAGTTACAGTAATACTTTATAACTTGTGCAAGATTACGATAACTTATATTATTTATTGATAAAAATAAATGCATCATGTCACTATATTGTTGCTCTAATAAATAACAATGCTTTATGCTTTATTAACTAGGTAAATTGTGACAGTTTACGAACTTTTATACTTATATAAAAAAAAGATATAGAAATGAAATTAATAGCTACTATATGTTTAACAATAATATTTATGCGCTGCCCCTATCTATAGCAACAATAAAGACTTTCGCTAATATAATTTCCTTAATGTAGAGAAGATGATATATAGTATATTCCAAATAATACAAAAAGTAATATTAAACTAATATTGCACACACATACACACATTGATGCCTTATATGCGGAATTGTTTTACGTGTTACGAATTGAAAATGCAACCCGCTTCTTGAATTTACAGTGCGTGCATGCGTCTGTTAACATACTTATCCTCTATAACAACTTTCACCTCTGATAGTTCAATAATAATATAATATGAAAATAAAGCAAAATAATAAATTGAAGAATATACGCAACAATATTTATCTATGTAAAATTAAAAGAATTACTTATAAAATAGGTGATGGTTAAAACAAATAATAAAATATCCAAATTCTCATTTTCTTTTTTTTTCTCTTATTTAAAATTTAAATAGCACATTTATATACTTATTAGCTTCTTAAATGAAAAATTTGCAACATCTTTTTGTGACCGTTGTTTCAAATTTAATATAATTGAAAGCAGTTGAGGAATTGGGTGATAATATAGGAGAAGTGATCAATAAATTGGAATGATGATGTTATAATTTGATGTTATATATCATAAATTAGCACTGATACTCTCAACTTACATCTGTTTTAAACATTTTATGAAATATATCATTGCTGAATATTAATAATCAATATAATTTTAAATAACAATTAAAAAAATATACTTTAAAAAATGATAATATTTCAGTTTTCAAAAAATACTGGCTTTCAAATAAAGATATAAACAATAATGTTAACATACCCATATGAATTATTCAATATACATAAAAGTTGACATATGTGTATTTCGAATGATTAAACATTACCATTATTTGTCTATACGAACTACATTTATATAAACATGCATTTATTTATTAACTGTCAAATATGTGATTTGGCATATGTCAACATCGTCCAACGTACTTTACGTAATACCACTATAATTAATCTTAAATACCTAGTGATATCATTCTTCCTGTGTTAGCAATATGATTATGTTTCCTATATCACTTGTCGCAATAATTTTATCAAAGAATTAAAGTCTCCATCAATTTTTAAACATTGGATACAAAATTCTTTACTCCATGATTATATTAGTTCATACCCTATTAACCGACGCACTTAACACCCTTCACGATTATTCGTACATCGTATCGAAGAGTGCGCTGCCTTGTGCTTTATGGAAAATCACCCTGTTTCCAATAGCCTAAGGATATGATATAAGTATAAAATATAACTCTTAGTCAACGATGCATTTCACGAAGCAGTTGAGATTTTACGTGTGAAACTTTCGAAACAGTTCAATCCAATTTTTTATTAAAATTTCGCATCAAATTTAGATTACAAAAACATTAAATAGGAAAATAGTTTTTGCTTGGAGAATAGGGTATGGTTCTTTTTCTTTACAATGAGTGATTTAGAAAGTGAGGGTAATATCTGTTTCAGACTAACATACATATGTGAGTAGTTTCAGTTTAATAGCACTGAGTATATACCTACACTGTATTTATACACATTTTGCTATCTCGAGGAAGAAAAATTAAATCCCGCGGTATGATTTCTATATTTTATGCGTTCCGCAAATAGAGTTCCCTTATTTTTCAATCATGAATTATTGATTTCATGTTGGAAGATATTATCTTATTAGTATTGTGGCCACGGCCATTTACAACGCTGCTTTTAACATTTTGTTGTCGCATTCGTACATTTATGTAATTTAGCTACACTATTTTTTTAAATTCTCTAAAAATTCTTCTTTTCAATCTCAAACAAATTTCATGTAGTACTCTCTCACAAAAACTGGATTTATATTTAGTTATATATCTTTTGGTTTCACTTTAAATGCTCGACTTCGAGAAGGAAACTCTCAAATGATTCGATTCCGACAGTTGGAAATTGTGCATCTTAATGAGCGCAGCTACAGCATCATCTATGCTCGGTAATTGCACTAGTGCCATTTTACGGTCTTTCCTGAAATAATAAATAAACATTATCTAAATAACATAGTAATCAATCTAATTGGAAAATCATAGCAAACAGTGGTGTCATAATGAAGAAAAAAGTACGAACAGAAATGATATGATTTTTATATCAAAATATTCTGTTAACTTGTTCTAGATTCTAAATATTCTTTTATCGTTTGTTTTGACAAGAATAAGATATGGAGTAGAATGGTACTCTATAGTAGCATTTGTTTAATGGCAAATTTTCTTCCTATCTCTTGTATTCAAGGACGTGGTCCATCTCTAATAAAGCTTAGTAATATTAATTTAAAAAAATTACTTTTGCTGTTATTCTCTTGTGTGACATCCTCATTCGTCAATCCACTTCAGAGTAGATTTGTTAAGTGGCCATGGGCAATATGCATTTGTGTATATGCAATTGCATAACCAAATACTTGAATTGTCAAATTCCTTTTTTTTTTTAAATATACCATAGCATAAATCTAAGTCATCTTTTTGTATTTTGGAAGCCATTGTAAAAAATGTTTGAAATAATTCAACATTGTTAGGGCATTTTACTACAAGTACAATGAACATTTTGGCTTTTGTTTTACTTAATAAAATACTTACGGGAAAAATTTGAAAGCTTTAATTGTGAATCCCCTTTTGGTAAAGGCTTCTTTTATGTCATCCTCTGAAATTGTAGATCTGAAAAATATTCCCATAGATATTTAATAATTTAGGAGACTTATATATATTTTAACATTGGCAACTTAAACATATAAAAGTATCTAAATATTCAAATAAGATTCCATTACTAATTTTTTTTGTGCTTTTTAATACAATTTTTTACAATAATACAGTATTCTATTGCTTTCATTTGAATTTTTGGTCAATTTCAGGAATATACTTGGTATCTTTCATTTTGTCTTATCTTTTTATAAAATAAGACATTAAAAATTTTCTAAAAATTGTATCTATAATAAATTATTATTTATATTTATCTCTCAGATACAATTCGTCAAAGTAACTTAAAAAATAATAGTTAATATAGAATTAACACTTACGGAATGTTAGAAAGATGCAATGTTGCGCTTGGAGGATAGATGTTCTGGTAGTTTTTACTGCCTGGCTTCTTGAATCTGTGTAATGAACTCTGCGAATAATCCCTGAAGCATATAAGATAGTTTTTATTTAAACATGCATATAGAAAATTGTTTACAGGGTGGAAAATGATTCTTTATTAAGGAATTTAGTTTAGATTTTAGAGTCAATATGTGCAATACAATTTAGCTAAGTGAAATTAATTATTCATAATCTACTTTTTAATCCATTATTTATTCTTAATTTTTGTAATCCAAAGATATAAATAGAACTAAATGGGCTCTGCTCATACTGATGTATAAAAACGTCCATAATAGATTATGTAGAGGAACACATATTAGCACCAGTGGCTTACGATAACCGTTGCAAGCAGTCGGGTATCATGATAATTTGTTATATAAAACAGTTCTTAGGATATTCTATGAATTTATGTTCAATACAAGTAGTCCACGCATAAGTCAAAAACTATTAAATCAATCGTAATTATTTACAAATAATTATATTTTAAGGTTTTATTATTTACAGAATAGCGTCGAGACTAAAAGATAGAATCTTTACGACAAGTCCGTGTGATAGAGACGAATATCTTTTATACACCATGTGTATAAAAGATATTCGTTTTTATCAAACTCTGGACTTGTATCTTTATATATTTAGTAAAAACTGTTAATAACAAAATCTTATGAAAATATAGATATAACTAATTCTTTAAAAGAACAAATATTTTAACATTGATTCAATAGTATAGATAGGGGTGGAGCCTATCTATAGTATTGAATCAATGTTATAGTATTTGTTCTTCCAATGAATTAATTATAATTATTACTATTCTCATAAGATTTTCTTTATTAACAGTTTATACTTTCAACCAAAAATTGCGAAACCAACGATCCGTATGCATTGATGTAATTAAAAGCACTAATATGACCTTTTAATAAAAGTGTTTAAAAAATATATGTAATATTATCTTATGTAATTTTCATAATATCCTGCACAGTTTATTAGCAGGCTTCTGAGAATTAATAAAACTACATAAAATAATAATACATATTAATGAAACAGAGATAATATAGATCAAGCATAAATAAGTAATTAATTAATAAGTTGAAGTTGAGGGAATGAGATTAAGCTGTTGATTTGATTACGGTCAATTCAACAGCCTAATCCGTACGGTCGTAAGCCCCTTATCATTCCTATGAACACATATAGATACACAAATATTATTTTGTTAACTATTTATACACTATAAATAGCACAAAAAATTAAAAAATAGTTAAAAAAATGTTTAACTACTCACCTTGTTAGTCCTGCATCTGGTTGTCCTTCCTTTGGCAACTGAACAGTTTGATGTTTGCTCAACATAACTCGCATGGCTTTGCCGAAAACGCGAAGTTTATCCATGTGTGTCATGGCTGAAAATTAATTGATACAATTGTTATGTTTTATTTATGTACCAATATTTTGTAACTCAAACGCGTTCCAGAGAAAATCTTTGGCAGACAGAGGAACAACGAAGTGGTCCTATAAGGGTTACCTTTTTGCATTTGAGGTACGGAAACCTATTACCCCTTATCCCCGATTATAAAAAATTGTAACTTAAATCAAATTGCTAATATTTTAAAAGTAATGTGACAATACTTAAATGTAGATAATGAAAAGTTTCATAAAGACGTTTGTTTGATTCTTTCGTGATACGTTTTTTTATTATGTGTACTACGTGAAAAAAATCTAATAGTTTTTATATATTCAATATATTTGAATATACTTTCTTTAAGTTCTTTACCCCGACCTAGGTTTCGTTGTATTACAACATCTTCAGGTGGGCTGTTAGCGAAGATTATATAATTAGAATATATTATTTTCCCCTTTATTTTTTTTCTACGATCGAGTCAGGAAATTGACGGACTAAAGAGTGAAAGAAAATTGATACATTCTAAATTTGAAAGCGATGGGGACTAACCAATCAACGTTGGAGGAAACGGAAGTATGAAAAAGATTGTCTGCGATTTTGTTGTAAGGTGTGTAATCTAATAATGCTCAGAGTGTCTTTTGATAGTGATAATTTAGAGTGATAAATAATAATTTCACAATTTGTAATGAACGCAATGACAAAAATTTTAAATCGTACTGCAGCAGACTGTAAATAGTTTTTGTAATTCTTCTGACAGAACGTGATAGAAGTAGATTGCGAAAAAATCGAAGGAAAGTAATACGACGGCCAGTATTGAGAAATCGATTACGAAGTTGTGATTTTCATCTTTGCCTAATTAGTATAGCAATCGATACTACTTATCGATTCAAAAAATTATCGATGTTTTAGTACATATAAAGTTACAAATAGATAAATAAATGAAAACTTCGTTCTCTTATTAAAATTTAAGTTGTCAGTTATGCCAATATATATTTTTTATTATACGCGACAACAGACATTAAACGCATTTGTATTTTGAATTATATAATTGTAGCAGTTTGGACGGTGTCTATTTCTTGCATACTCTTAAAAATTATACATAACTTTTTTCGATATAGTTACCAATTTAATTTTTATATAATAAAGCATTAAATGTTACCAATTTAATTTTTATATAATAAAGCATTAATGTCATTGTTTCGTACCTAAATGCGCCTGGTGTGGCTCGGCCAGTTGAATAAGCGCTGAATCTTTTTTATTATACAATATTTTCACTCGCTGCACATCGCCGTAAACACCTGTATTGATAAAATTATTCAGATTAGTAAAATGCCCTTCCTTATTACACAAAATATTTAAAAAATAATAAAAAAAGGACGAACAGTAAAAATTTCCTAGAAATTTCTAATCCATATATAAATAAGAACGATTGAAATATACAGAGATAAGTACAATAAAAAAATGTAAAAGTTCTAAGTTGACTTACACGAAAATAACAAAGAAAGTGAAAATGGAAAGATAAAATAAAAGTAACTCTAATTTGGTCACGTTTACTGGAAATCTATGTCAGAAAATTTACAACCCTCTAAACCTTGAAAACGGAAAAGTCTACTGAACTTATGCAACTTTATCTCGATGAAATTTAAACTGCGTTGATATAATTAAAAGCAGTAATATGATCATTTACCTTTTAATAAAAGTGTTTAATAAATATATGTAATGTTATCTTATGTAATCTTTCATAATATACTGCACAGTTTATTAGCAGGATTCTGAGAATTAATAAAACTACATAAAATATTAATAAAACATGTTAATAAAACAGAGATAATAAAGATCAAGCATAAATAAGTAATTAATTATAATAAGTATAAAAAAAGCATTTAAGGAATATTTTAATCAAAGAAACACATTAAAAATCACATAATAACTATAAATAACACTAATATTCATTTATATACGGGTAATGAAACAGTATCAACGGTTTGAAACTACAACTACCATAAACAATAAAATAATGCATTCGAAACACAAACTGTCACGGCAAATTTAAGAAAAGTAGTACATCATCTAAAAAAATATGCGATAAGTTATAAAGTTAAGCCGAACTTGTTAAAAGTGAAGAAATATGAGGCGTTAATAAAAGTCGTTGAAATGTTAGACATCTAGCCGCCGGACAATTTGTGTCCCAACACGAAAAACACACAGGGACTGAATGAAAAAATTTAATCTAAAAAAATGGAATTTGTTGTGCACACGTACCGAAAAGGGTAAAAAGAGCATCAGGCGTGACCATCTAAAACAAGAGGACAGAGAAAGAGACAGTATTATATAAAGTTGTAAGATATGTTTTATATTCACTCTATACTAAGTACGCACGTACAAAGTCTTACACCACAAAAGTATCAAGTAATAAATAATGTTATGCGAGTACATTACAATGTTTCTTTTTCCTTGCCAGAACAGAATATTAATAGACAGAAAGGTACAGCAAATATAATTCTTCGGTAGCGATGATATTCACATATTATTTATGTACCATCGAGATCGAAAAAGTACGTGTATGTATTTATGTGATATATATATATCTTAAGGCATACACCAAAAACTAAGAATATATTTCAAGGAGATTAAAAAAAACTTTATTTTGATTTCTTAAAAGAGCATGGTTTTGCTATCACCACCAAGTATACCTTATATTTTAATTTCCTTATTACCAATTATTCGTAGTGTTAAAAAGCGAAATTAATAATAAAACGTAGGTGTTAAACCCGATTTTTTCTTTTTTTTCAGTTAGACCATCTCATCATTAAAGTACCACTATTTAGATGAATGTATGTCGTCATGATATTTTTAATCATTCATGATTTGTCATGTAGCAAGAGTGATAAAAAAATTCATTCAGTTTTACATTATTCATTCGGAGTTTATCCATTATTCAGAAAACTATATTATTTTTATATCCATTAACATATTACTTAAGATCTTGCAACAAAATCAAAAGATCAGCTTACTAGTAACTTCTTTCGATTGCTATAAATACGGTCGGCGCTTCTTAGTTGGTAATTAAATATAATTTTGAATTATTTCTCATAATCATTCATTTATGTGTAAAGTTAGGAAAATAAATATAACATCTTCTAGTTAACATAAAGTTACTTTAATTTTTTTTAATTCAAAGATTAAATGTTTGCAAGAAATAAATAATAACCATTCTATAAAAAATATATCGAAGGTGGAATAACTGAGCGATAACAATTGTATTATGTATATTGAATTCTTTGAATTTCAAGTGTTGGTAATATTTAAGAAAATAATCTAATTAACATTAATAACATAAATGGTAGAATTATAATCGCAGATATGAAATTTTCATTAGGAGAAATGAACAATTTTTTATTGTACATACATTTACAGCTCCAAAATACAATATTGGAATGATTTGTTAATCATTTTCAGGCTTCTCCCTCATCAGTTTCAGTTTAGAGGTGGAGAATCCTAGAAAGATCTTTTCAACGAGAACTTGTTATGTTGTATGACTTGTATTTTAAAATGTTATGACATACTTTTTTTTTAACTTACAAAACTAGTATAATAATGAAAAAAATATATATAAAGTCATTCACCTCCTCATTGAGATTAGACACGAGTAGTACAGTGGCTAATGGTAAAGCGGGTTGGCCGGAAGCGAGAGCTCTCAGGGCGGGCGAGGCAGCACCCAAGGCGCCCTGCGTCAGGGCGAGCGCCCCGAAGCCGGGCAGGCCAGCGACCGCGCCTACGGCGCCCACAGCGCCGACGCCCACGTTAGCGTAGGGCGACGAGAGAGGCGAACCCAGCCCGAGGAATGGTGGCGCCAAGACGCCGCCGCTGCCTGTGAACGGCGAGAAGACTGATTCAATCATTAGTTACCATTTTGTTCAGAACTCTAAAATCTAAATCCACCTCAGTGAGGCTAGTTTTTCTGATTCGAAATAATAATGAAATTCCATTTTTAATAATAGATTAAATGTCTATTATAAAAAGAGCATTTCTAAAGTTATAATGCTTTAAGCACAATAGTCATTATTTTTGTTTTGTTTTATTTACTTGACTTTCAGTACTGATATGCAAAGTTTAAATTTTTTGAAATGCACAGATTTCGAGTGAAAAAATTAAACCAAAATTTGGAATTTTTATTTCTTAAACTAATAAAGCAATTCTCATGATATTTACATGGTTTATGGTAGCAAATAAGATGAATTATTGGGAAAATAATTGTTTTGAAGAAAAAAAATATATAATTTAATTACCAAAAAATATTTTACTTTTTTACAAGATAAAACACTGTTTTATTTCTTCTATTTTGTAATGTTCTATAATATATATGTTTATGGACAAGTATTTCATTTAGCACAACACAGTGAACGTATTATGATAAATTTACGAGAAATTAAATTCAAACATACAGGACATTAGATCAAATACATCACATAAAATAAAGGTATTTAAAAATGAAGTTATTAAAGAATTGATTAATTAATTACTAGTTAGTATTGTGAGTAAAATACGCTAAGATTTTCAGACGGTCACGGAATTCCATCTAAATAATCACACTTATATTGATATTTACACTTGTATCTTCATAATCTGATACTTCGCTAAATCAAAATATTTAATATCGATTACTACATAATATAATATAAACAGTATAAGGGCGGATCGAGTGATACAACATCAAGTGAGATCTGACGCGAACTGTCAATTTCTAGTGGTACGTACAATTGTGAATTGAGTAAGTCACACGACTATTAATACTACATGTAACAAGCACGGTATCAGTCGTCCAACTGAATCAATTTTTGATCGCAAAGTAGTTGTGTCAATGCACAATTAACGCGACTAGACAACTGAGTGACGCCTGCAACTTCAAACGTGTCGGCTCCTATTATCTAATTGGGTATTTGACTAAATTTTTTTATTTCATTAATCATAACTTCAAGGTGCAAGCTGATTTTTTTAAAAAATTTTTGAAATTTTTTTTAATAATCTTAAAAATTGAACGAGTTATAAAAGTTTAAATTTAATCTTTAGACAAGGACGGGAATACTGTATTGTGAGGTCATTTTCAATATTGCACATTATAGTCTACAAGAGGAAAAGAGACAGGGATATACCCAAACCTATCCGTATCTTCAAATTTAAAAGCCTTAGAGTAAAAGCTTTAGAGTAAAGTTTTTCAATAAATTTTTGAACTTTTTTCAAGACTGGTTTTTAATTAACTTATATTTCACACTATTGTCCGAAAAATATCAAAATTTAGAATGAGTCAACTACCGTATTAGTCGTTGGCCAATCATGAGTTCTGTCATATATTATTTCACAAAAATGGTTGATTTCGGTGAAAAATTAAGAAAAAGCATTTGCGAGACGAGATTTAAGCAAAGTATTTTCTAGTCACTGGTGTCATTTAAAAATGAAGTGCCGTAAATAATATTGAAACTAATTTAACAACATGATAATTGAATTCGACTCCTTGAAAGACGATATAAAAGCATGATTACTTAACCTCATGATGAAGCTTTTAAATAGTCCGACGAAATAATTTGTTAGAAGGCAATTGAGTTATGTGATACGATTAGCGATGATCTTTAAGGAAATGGAATGATAGAAAAGCTATGTTAGCAATCTAGTTTTAACACAGGTAGAGCTTTATATTACATTTAGTTTTATTGTAGTCTTAATAAAGTACAAAATATAATTTACTTCCTGATAGAATTATCGAATTTGTACATACCGTATTACAATCAATTTTCATCACTAAAAAAAATTAGAAGCAGATAAAGCCGACAATAATAAAGATATATTGAAACTTCTAGGTAGCAATTACGGTCGTAGGTGGGTAATTTCTAGCAAGCATGTTTGCAAAATAATAAAATATAATCATAATGACTTGGGCCACTTTTCGGTGGACAGAGCTATAGAACGTTTCCATAGGAAAGTTTTAGGGGCTGTGACAGTAACAGGCGCAGATATGACTGTCGATAGGTGGGATTAGTGGTTAAAAATTCTTCACCAAGGCTTAAACAGTAAAATCCACGTGAAACGACTAAAGCCGTACCAACCGAAGTCGCTATTCTCGACATGAAAGACTCGCGTAAGAAAGTTAACGAAGTATTAAAACCTGGTGCACAAACGCAGAATAAAGTATGATAACATACCAAAGAAAGTAAAAATGTTTAAAGAAGGTGAATTACTAATATAAAGATACAGAATCAAAGCAATGACAGAAAAATCAAAACATTAATAACACTATTCAAAAGTTAATTTCAAGGAAGTAAAATACTGGGTAACCATCGAAATTTAATCATAGATCTGAATTAAACTGTATAAATAATTTGTGTCAATTTTACTTGTATACCGGCTATTAACTTTGTGCCATTTAATGGGTGTTTACTAATAATATCAATCAAATTTAGAGAGGGGAACTGACAAATATGTTATACGATATGTAACATCGGTTGTGGCGACTTTTCAACTGTTGTGCCATCTTTAGTCGTGTAACTATCGGCAATGTTAAATTATATAGTAATGGCGATAAACAAAAGATTAAGTGTCTGTAATTTTGGAACTTTCAAGCACTTTTTACGTTTCCATTTAAATTACTAAAATTAAAGTAACATTAAAAATGTTTGTCTGTCTATGCGAATGGTTTTAACTTGGACATTATCGAAGCTATTGACATGGAATTAACCAAAACATTGTAGATAGTAACCCAGGGATTAATTTAATTGTTGTTTCATCGTAGTATCTAAAACGATTCCAAACTTACGTCGATAAAAAGGTTACCTATAAAATATAAGAAAATCTCCGCCGTATGGTGGGCAGCGAAGGGATGCAGAAACGCGGGGGAGCGGACAAAGAAAGGGGGAAGGTAGCCCCAGTCGGCCCGAGTGGGATTTAATCTAACCTAATTATTTATGTCTAATATAAGAGCATAAAATAAATGCATTAAAATACTGCACTTGCATTTCGGATGAAGTCATAAAGAACCGCCAGTGTTTAATTAAATCTGGTCATTTCGTAACAGCGTTTAAGTAAAAGTCCGTCAAGTAAAATAAGACACACTACGAGAGCAATGCGCAACATAGGTACGTATAAATTTTAAAATAATATACTGGTACATAGTGACTATTTAAAAACACGTATATGGTCTAATATATATCTTTCACAAGCGTATGAAAATAACTTCGCCGTCTAAACCAGTGTATTAGTAATAATGAGTACTTTTACGTATTTTGATTTTATCTATCTGTAGAATTTACCATATTATAATAAACAGTTTTAAAGATATAATAATAATGGCTTATAATAAAGATATGCTATTCGACGGTACTCATCCAAAATTAGTAAGCATTTACTCGTAAGGTCCACAATGTTTAATTATTTAAAGTTTTGTTATGTAGCCCGGATCTCTTAAGAAATCTTTAAAAGCTAAAAAGATTAATTATGGTTATATATTGGGTATATTTATTATTTTAACTCAAGACGAGACATTATTTAAGAAGCAACTTTATTATCCGTCTTAATACTTATGTTTATAGCGCAATAATAACACTTAAACCATTCCATACTAATGAATAGATAATACGTTAATAATGGATAAAATCGGGGCTGCCAAATTCGTTCTTTCTTTGGACAGGAAGTATTGTGTATCTTATCCAGCGCGACAATTTTAAGTCATGTCTCAATTATCCATATGAATATATTTCGAAATGTTTATACAGATTGGTTTATATAATTTTTTAAACGACTTCTCGCGTTTGATACTCATTTTAATAAATATATTTAATGCCAAGACAAATTACATTATAAGTTCATGTAGATAAGTTGATTAGGAAATTGGCCTAATAATGTATTTAAGTGAAATTGTATGGAAAAATATAAATATTGAATATATTTGGTAAAGAACTTAAATAATACTACATCACGTAGTTTCATTTAATTGTGAAAAATATAAAGTACAAAATTTACGATTGTTTACATTTTAATGTGATAATGCATTATAACATGACACGGATGGGGGGGGGGGGGGGGGGGGGAATTTCGAGTGTGAGAACTGACGCAGTTATTTCAAGCTACACAGACGACGGGGCGAGAGCAAGACAAATCATTCTCGTACTACACGTTGCTCTAAAATGAAGGTGGGGTCGACGTGAAGCATGTTTTTGAACCCTTCTTGGTTCACTGTCGTTCATCGCATAAGTTAGTGGGTTATGTGATTACAGTGGTACTATTCAAATAACATCTCAGTTAGTGAGGTAAATTAAATAAATGCCAAAGACGGCAATGAGTAAGTATTTGTATTTATTATGCGAGTCCAAATTCAAAACTTGACCATTTCGAAACTATACATTTATAATATCTTTGTTGTTTACTGAACGAATCCAACGTGGATTAAAATGAACATATACTGAAAAGAAAAAAATGTAACTGAAATATAATTTAAAAAAATTGGACAAGGAGAAGTTACATTTCCAAAATTAAAAATTTAACGTTTCATTTCGACTTTGGAGGCCCATAACAAATGCAAACAGTTATCCAACGCTATCGTTTGGTATTTATTTCGTTTAACCTCATCCGACGAGCAACAGTGAACTGAAACGTGCCCGAAAACATGTGTCGTTTCATTATAAAAAGGGTCGAGGAGATGTTGTCACGCACAAATCTCGGCTGTGTGGATAAGAAACAGCGACGTCCAATTTTTTCGGTGGATCCCTTTAAATATTTGTACTAGTAATTTCACACTCTTGCCGGTCATAGTATTCTAAAATCTAAAGTTTATAATTTATTGTAATTCAATTTTGCAAGCAGGTGTTTTTTGTAAATCGAATTATGATCCTTTGGCTTCCCATATACGTAAAAGTGGAATATTTATTTTTGTCCTGTGACCTATAAGAATGTTATTTAAAACATGGATATGATTTTTTTAAAATTTAAATGCCCCAGTCATACGGCACAAATGATTAAAGTTTATCTCTCCTCTCGTTGTATTTCTATGTTTAATCTGAATTATATTGAGCTGGCTGTTCCTTTAGCATGGCAGCTTAATGTAAAGACAAAGAAATTCAACAAACTAATATTATTCAAAGTTCTCATATTAAGTCCAGTAACTACGACTCCCGAAAACCTTTTTTTTCTGGAAGTCTCTTTCGTCGCCATTTTGAAGGACCATATGATGTTAATATTTAAAAGACAAGATAAATATGTACATTAAGTGAAGAAATTTTCGATCGAATTTGCGTTAGGTGAATGCAGGAGACTAATCTACTCGTATATGTATATTCTTTTTACATTTCTACGTTGCGCTTCGACAGTTCGCATGTTTGAAATAATTGAATTGAAGGCAATATTCGATATTTTGTAATTTATATTTATTTGACAGTAATCATTAAATAAAGAAATTTGTCCCTAGTTGGCCACCACTGGCCTAGATTTTGGCTGGACTGTTAAATTTTTTATTCATTCGTCTTTTCCGAGCTGAAAGCGAAACAATATTAGATTTCCGACAGTTAACTTAATTATAAATATGCGCGCATTAAAGTTGACGGAAACTTGGTTAACGGAAACTTAATTCCAATTATTCGCGCTGCTGTAGGGGGGAGGGGCGGGGGTGGCTTTATAAATATAAATTTGTTTTCGGATGAAATAAAATTTTAATTTAATGGCAATTACGGCGATTAAACTGGAACTTATTAATTTTTACCTTGCTTTATCGAATTTCGGAGTTAATATATAAATCTCCTGGTCTATGTTGGCGGATGTTTTATTTGATATTTAAATTACTACTAGAGGTTTAAAGTATTAAAGTTATTACAAGAGATTTTATTCTGTTGGAGATAAATTGTACCATGTTTATAGATTTTTTCTAACTTTCTCGTCTTTCTGAGATCATAGACTTTGATAGACAGAGATAATATTGTAGCTACTAATATAAATGCATACCTAAATTAAATACTTTTATAAAAAATAAGAGCAATGGCGCCATCTGGTGAAGAATTATAAAACTATGTTTTTAGGTTGTTGTTTATAAAAGTAACAGATGTCGCTGTTAATTAATAACTTATAATGAATGACTTTCTTTGGATCGTCAACAAAATATTGTTTTTCAACATTCAGTTTGGATATACATATTTTTTTTGTTTTATACATTTTAACATTAAGATTAGTAATATTTAAATTTAGTGTTAAAATTTTGTGTCTACATCAAATAAAGTAAAAGAAAATGTAAAAGACAGTTATGCAGGAAGATGTAGAAAAAAGTTTAAAATACGTTTAATCGCAAAAGTATCGCAGGACAGTAGTAGAGATGAAAATGATGACGATTTAATCATTTCCCAGTTACATAAAAAGCCACTTGTACAGTCGACAGGCAAACACAATTTAGTCCCGTATGTTCATATAAAAAAACATTTCATACGCCAATAGCTACAAATACCCAACCTTCGTTAAAAACGAAATTCAGGTAAGAAACTTCAAACGTAGTTCCGGGAAAAAAGAAAAACGTTTATGGCACCTATTACATATTAAATACGGTAAAAAATGATACACTCTCCATTTAGGCGCACATATGGGTGCCCTCAATAACTACAGCACATCGTAAATATTTAGTCTCCCGAATAGGGGACGCGGGCATTGCGAATAATAGATAAGGGTAAAACTTATTCCATTTCTTTTATAGAAATATTAAGCGTTCTAAGGTAAGGGCGTTTTATTCCCAGATGTATCGGAGGGTTCGCCCCGGTTAAGCAAGTTTTGTTCGATTTGAATGTCAGTCCGTCGAGTCACCCTGCCGGAGATCAATGATCGTTCGACTGTTACTTGCATAAAACGGAAAATGGAAGATTAATCGCGACGGGTGGAAGGTTAGAATATTGTAGAGGAACAAATTGGGTAATGTTGAATTGATTTTACGTAAATAGGCGGCTGCTCAAACTGTCACCGTGACGTTGAATTTCTTTTTCAAATGACTGTTATGATTTAAAAATATCATCCTTGAGCAGCTTATTTGTTATTTAATTATTGTTATTATAAGATCCAAATTTTGCAAGAAATCGGTAATTAAGTTAAATATTTGGGTATTGAGACGGTAAACGAATAACGTCATTTTACATTTATAATTCTGCAATTTATTTTTACGTGTACTGTTTATATTTTATACTATTTATATTGTGTTACATTGTATTATTTATAGTGAAAATGTAATATAGGAAAACAGTGCCTGAGAAATAAACATTTCTCTTTTAAGTAATCAAATAGTTTTTTTTCAAATTCGTTATTTTGGAAAATAATAGTGTCATTTAATTGAAACTTGATCCGCGGTTAAAATTATTGTACGTAGTTATCTATGTATATAGCTTAGAATGCATTACGCTATATGAAAAAAATAAATATTTATTTTTAATAACAACAAGATTTTTGTTAACAATTGCGCTAAAGTTGAATGAATTAAAGAAACATTTATGAAAATTAAATGACCTTTTATGAAGACGCCATAAGTATCGTCGGCCAATGGGTTGAAATGTAATTTGGAACGTTTCTCTTTTCTACAATAAGTGATAGTAAAAACTTTTTACGCAAGCGCTGTATTATGTTAAACGTTGTTTTTAATCGCGTATCACTTGTGTACTTTTGTTAAAATATGAATTTTCAGCTATTTTATACTTTGAAATCATTTAAACAATTTTGTCCATGAAGAAAATTAACCTACATTTTGATTTAAAGTTTTTGTGCAATTCCACACAGATCTAAGAAGAAATGTGCCTTCCAGAGCGTACCTTAAACGTATACATACACACACACACATACACACACACACACACACACACACATATATGTAATGAAACACATTTACACGCGCACACATGTGCATACATATATTGGTCCCTATGATTATAAGGAATATTGATGGAAGCACGTTCAGAGAAAATATTGGTTGATCAAATATAATAAAGAGGATTTTCAAAGCTTACCTAGCCTGTCCCTTGCAAGTCCCGGTCTGGCACCCAACAGAAGATGAGGAAGTAATTCGTTGCCAAGCAACTGGTGGGCATCGCCATCGCCTGCTGGAAGCGCGGGGTTAGTATAGTCGCGCGATTTATCGTTGTTATACTTCACGTTGAGGCTGCTCATCTTGGAGTAGTCGATGCGCAGCGTACAGCAGCCGTTGTAGATGTTCTGCCCGTCTAACGCCTGGTGAGTGAAACAGGAATGCGCGTGTTAGTTACTGTTGGATGAAGTAGCTATATTATAAGAAGATGTGTATGGTAACTTTTCTATGTACCGATGTTAAGTGAGACTCGGCCAGGTTTGATGGCCTGTGCTTGTTGATCCATAATCAAGAGAATGTGGCATGTAAATACTCAAACGTTTTTTTTGGATAACAATTAGGGAATTGTTAATAAATTACTCGCTTTAAAAATTTTGCAAAGACCAATTTTACACTCCTATAAATATAATGATTCATAAAGATTCTGCAAGAAGACAAAAATTGTGCGAGAAGATTAAAATCAAACTGTTCATTTTATTTTCATATTTACATTAGGGAAAAAACTTTTTCCTATTTTTAATGGTCTTAGTTCAAGTCCAATGTGGCCTATGCTACAGCGACTACAATATAGTACCATAGAATTATACTATTAATTATTACATTACTAGTATTTTTTTCAATAATATCATTCATAAAACTTTGTTTATACACATTTATATAAGTAGATTTTTAAATATAAGTTCTAAGGGGTCATCATACGTTATTTACTAATGATATATCCCATATTTGTATGTACATAATTGAACAGCTGCTAATTCAACATTATAGGAACTAGAAAAATCTCCCCTACTTGTTTATCATAATTCGGCGTTCGAGATTACGTATACGTAATTGTGAGAATTTGGAATATTGGAGTTCGATTAAACAACAATTAAAAAGTGAGGTAACCACTTCAAGTGTTGCCAATAACGCGATATCATACATCCAAGCAATTAGCTTTTATCTTTTAATTATAAAAATAACCCACTCCCACAGATTCTACGTAAACGGCGGGAGGCGCACAACCAGGAATACAATTAAGGCCGGCAAGCGGAAGAGAATCAATTTCCAAGCGGCAAGCCGAGATGCGCTTAGTTACAGAAGCGGAACGCACCTCTGTTTGCCCACCTGTGGCGGCGTCACGTACGAGGCGGGGGGACAGACGGCGCGGCGGTGTGTGGCCGCCTTTATAGAGTGCAGGGTTGCCACTTCCCGTAAAAAAGTTGCAAATTCAATTGAATTTAAGATTTATTGAAATGAGCTTTTAAAAATATATTTTCCTAATGAAAATACTGCAACTACTAAATATAATTTGAAAAAATTATATTTTTATTTTGATAATTTTGGTGTCGCATACCCACGTCTATAACATATAAACAAATGATGCTTTATGCAAAAGCATAATGTTATTGAATTTCTGCAAGTATTAAAAATATTAAGTACACACAGGAAAACCACTTGTAAACTGTATTTGGTAAGTATATAAATATATCTATAATTTATCATTAGTTTCATCGAAATTAAACCAAGTTATGTTCATACAAACAAAATGAGAAACACAAGCAAAATAAGATTTAAACGCAAACGTAAGACCCAAGAATAAAATTCTTTGTGACAGAATGACACTTACGCCTCATAACATGTATGCTATTGTTATTGGGTATTTAACTTAATTTTTAATATTTGACTTAATTTGATATTTTACGTACAATATTTTCACAATATTGTACGTAAAATATCAAAATTTAGGATGAGTCAATTACCGCGTACTATAAGTAATGAATAATTTATTACCACCGGTCACCTACCCTCAACATTTCGGAAATATAACAAAAATAAATTATTGTTAAATATAAAGCTGCTGTGTGCAGTGTTTTGTTCTGCATAGTTTTATACATTTTCTTGTAAGTATATTTTACTTTTTACACTATATTGGAACACAAAGAAACTTTTCATAATTCAAGCGCTTTCGTTTATTTACTTTTGTCCCGTACAAAGACGTCATAAACAAAATGTTATATTTTGTTTGACGTTTTTCTTAACACACGCAGTACTAATGTAAATACTATTAATCTTTACTTTTTAAACAGTATTAAAATTAGAAATATATATAATTTGGAATCGTTAACGTCACTATGTTTATTCACTAAGAATTAAAATTGCATAATTACAATTTAAATATTTTACTGTTACAAGAGTAAATTACTTAAATTATAATTACACAATTTTCCGTTAAGAATAAATAGTGTAAACGTAATAAAAGACAAATACTACAGTCGTGCAAAAAAGTTGTATCATATTGGTGGCAACCTTTACACTTTGTGACTTGGCTTCAGATTAGTGCAGGGAAAAAGTCACATTAGAGGCGGTAAAATCGTTGCATTTTAATTAATTTTTAAACTAATCTTCCATAGTGGCGGAGCGGATCTAAGTGGCAATTTCTATGCGTACTTCGTTTGCCGCCAGTTATTTATGGTTCAGAGTCAGAGTATTATTTATTAGAAATTGATGTGAATTCTGGAGTGGAAAATATATGTATATTTTGGCGTTTCATATGAGTATTTTTATGACCTCAGCTAGAAATTTATAGAATTAAATAATACGAGATATCAATTTAGGTACAGTCAATGTAATAATTATGTAAATATATCAAACTCGATACATTAATTTATAATAGTTATATTGCTTAAGATTTATATTAATTTTCATAACTTTAAAGGTTCTTCATTAGTAAATCATTCTAAACAAATTATTCTAAGTCGTAGGTATATAGGCAGTAACACGTTAGTTATGTTATTTTAATAACTTTAATTAGTTTAATGATTGTTAATGAATAAAATATTTAAAGTATTTATTCCGAATTATGATTCATTTTTGGGCGAATTAATTTTCTTTACTTTTTATGGGCATTGATCTTGAATTATCACTGTAATTTATTTGAAAAATTTCTTTCTTCAAAAATTGTCATTATTAAGACATATTAAGATATCCAAATGTGGACATAAAATTGTAATTTTAATAAGATTTCTCGATTTTACCATTTGAAGAAAATTCTACTAGTCGAAAACAAATAAAAAATAGATATGTTTATATGCAGCACGGTAACAAAATTTAAAATAAAAAGAGAACATGGTTAAACTTCTTTATTCTAACGTTTCTGCTCCTTCTGGTATATCACCCCGATTGTTTCGAGTAACGTCAATGTCAGTGTCGAAACTTGACAAAAGTTAGCTAAGTGGAACCACTCCATTATTCATCCACTAAATCCTTAGGGTTGATCATCACCCACCCCACAGACAAACTATAAAAAAGTATAGAGTCGTTTTAAGAAAATGGATTATGATCGTGTGAAAAGTTTTCGGCGTCGATATTAGACATACTTACGATCTGACAGCGAGTGGTAAATATTCAGTAGTTAATGGAACATGACAACGAAGTACCGAATAAGTTTTGAAAAGTGTGGTTTATATTTCTATACGATCATTAATTCATGAGATATTGATGATCAAAGATAAAAAGACGACTTTACATTCAACGGACGATATTCTCATCTCAGCAGCAAATTGTCGTACATAGACAACGGGTCTTGGTATTGATTAAGTCCGAAAAAATTTTCCAAGTCTAGGCTGAATTGAAAAAAATAACAAAAAAAATTTAAAAATGTTTTCTCAAGATTTTTTATTGTGAATTAACCGTTACCGAAAAAAATGTTTAATAATTAAAATGCTGAAAACTTAAAAAAATAGACAATTTAAAATTTTTTTTATTTTTTCTATTCGGTTATTTTTCACAAAGTTACAGCGCTATAAAAATAATTTAAAATTTAAGAGATTTTTTGCTGTCTTAATTTTTTTGGAGTCGTCTATAATTGTTGAATACATTTTACGAAAGGCTATGGGTATAAATAACGGAACGAAAATTAATCAAATAATTTAATGTTACCTACATGTAACATGAAATTGTAGGTTACGCCGAATAAATAAAAATTAAAAACAAAAAGAACTTTTATCCAAATCTGCAGTGAAAAAACTTTGTGAGATTAATGTTTTTTCAAGGTTTTGTTTACAATAAAAACAGGAAAAAATACTATTTAATCTCGATATTCTAATAAATCAATTTTTCATTTGGTATAGAGAACCCGAGATCTATCATAAATGACAGAAAATGTGTTCGTTACATTCCTAACGACTAATTTAATACATACGAATGTTTAAATGAAGTTTATAAATTGTTAAATACAATAGAAAGTCATTTATTAGTCTATCCTATTAATACTATGTGATTAAGAGGAAAACTTTGCTTATAGTTTCCAAACTGCAATAGGCTTATAGTATGTACGTATGGCGTACAATTTTTGAAATCTCGTTAATAATTTAAATGTCGTTGGAGAAAAAAACCGCTAGTTTAGGCACTTTAGTGTCGAATGCGGGCATAATTATTACAACTAACCTAATAGTATACATGAGGACATTGTAGGTTTTAAAAAGGTCTAAAGAAAATCCGCGTCAGTTTTTATATACATTTTATAGATTTGCCTTGTCAACTGTTTTTAAGTTACGAAAGGGCTTTGAAAAAAAATGGTGATATTTAGGTCAATTTACTAGTCTTTGAATGAATATGATAGTCATCTTAAAGCATTTCCGATAGAACATACATGACCAAAAGGACCATTCAATATTAGGTAACATTAAATTGTTTGGTTACCTCTTGTTTAGTACTTCAATATTGAACACATGATTTGTGAATGTTCTCTAAACCCGAGATAAACAGGTTTTATAACACCACGAAAGGTGGAGTAGAAGTAGCAGGGGAGTGAGCCGCATCTCAAAAAAAACCCTCTCGTTGTCTTCTATGAAATGCTTAATATGGCTGGAATTAACGCGTATATTATACACGGGTCTAACACAGCGACTATTCAAAAACGTTGCAATTTTAAAAAACATGGGCAGATTGCTTGTTACCAAAAACTTGAAGTGTCTTAAAGAAATACCTCAATTTCCGAGACAGCTACGCAAGAAAATCAGACAATTCAGTGGAGAACCATAACAAGCAGCTTTCAGAGTTCCAGGGGCAAGAAAAAGGTGCCAAGTATGTCCTTATGCCCGTCATCGCATGGCAACAAATGTTTGAGACGAATGCCGTAAATATATTTGTTCGGGACAACACTGGATCATTATGCCAGAATTGTGTTGCAATCATAGAAAATAGCGATATGTAGTTTATAAGTGATTATAAGACTGAAAGTGAAACTGATTGATCTCTACGTATGTACCAAATTACAAGCTAATTGATAAAAGAAGTTTCCTATTTTTTTAAATTTTACTCTTAGTTGAGTAATTTTATGGAAAATTTTATTTTTCTTTCAACTTTCTGCTAGATTAAATTAGATGTACTTTTTATAATTACAATAGTAACTATGTAGTTTATAATGATTTATAAAATATGTAAAATTTTCCTACCACCAAAATGAGTAATTTTTTCACTAAGTAGCTTTATTTTGTCAACTTATCTGTTAGTTTATAAGAAAATCATCATTTTACTGTATATATGTTACTCTGTGAGGCAGATGATGAATTTCCAAAATGTCATTTCAAGATATTAATTTTATGGTATTTTAGTCCCACAATGAAAAAGTCGCTTCAAGTTGCATTGTAGCGTTTAATTAGTGAAAGTAGTAAAATTATAATGTTTTACTTGTATATTAAATAGAAGTTCTAAGTTTGGAAATGTCTGACAAAAGATCAAAGATTTTTCATCTGAAGAATGTTTAGAATGTCATGTCAATATATCAATGAAGAGCTCGAGTACGACTGGTTTAATCAGGCATCTTGAACATATCCATAATATTTCTGTAAATACTCCAAAGGAAACAGAGGCATCAATTAGCTATGACACTAGGTCTGGTGGTGATAAAAATGAATGAGAACTGAAAATATCAAAAAGTGTTACTAAAAAAAGTTTAGATCAAGAAATAAACAGGTTTTAGCTGCAAAAGATAGTCTATCCATTTTAACTATTATTTAAAACTAATCTTTTCAGCGGGAAGGGTACTAATTACCAAAGAATGGATCAAAGGAAATAAAACTCATAGTGCTATTTTATGAAAAAAAAACAAAACGAAAATAATATTTTTTTCGATCACTTACATGTTTAAGCGTTGATAAATGAACGAGGTATTTTAATATTTATGTCCACTATGTAGACGGAAAAAAATTATAATTGAGGCTAATTGATATTCTGAGTAAATGCGGGGTAACTGAGACGAGGAAAATTGTCGAAAGACGCTTGAAGAATTCGATCTTCGTTTTGAACATCATGTCACAGCTGCGACTTGTGATGAAGCAAATCATATGCTCAAATTTGATCGCGAAAGATCTGCGAAAATTGTCCGCTGCTTCAATCATGCTATCCGTTATTACAACATTTTCCAAAAAATAGCGAAATCACTAGTGGTTATATGGATGCATCTGGCACATTATTCTTTAATTCTGGTCAGGAAAGTAACTTCTATGATAATGAATGCGACATAGGAACCGTATGAACCCGGATGGTTAAAAATGAATGCATAAAATAGTAAATAAGAATTAAATAAAATGTTGAGGGAGACAATGGTAAAATTGTTTAGAAATAGTTCTTTAACAAACCTTAATTTGCGGAAACTAAGAGTTGATCTTACCATTTCATATGATTATGCGTTGGAAATCTACAATAAAAGTGGTTGAAATATTCTTGAAACTGATTTGAATATGTCTTCAGAGTGGAATGATGACGATATGTGTACGCTACAAGCTTTATTAAACGTCTAAGTTATCTGTTGAGAAATTATCAAGAAAATAGGACATAATTCTGACACGAGAAGCAACAATAGACGTATTGGTTGACAGGTTACAATCTATGAAAGATTATCTGACTACTACATTTCTAGAATCTCCAAAAAATAAAATGAATGAAAGGGGAAATGTAAACTTGATTTCTTTAATCAGTTATCATCGCAATCCTTCCATATTTAATGACAATAGAAAATATCTTTAACACACAATTTACATATATATATATATATATATATATATATATATATATGTAAATTGTGTGTTAAAGATATTTTATATATATATATATATATATATATATATATATATATATATATATATATATATATATATATATATATATATATATAATAGATTATTCCACAAAGTGCTCTCTTCACAAAGAATTCAGCTACAAGGGTAGAAATTCAAAGGCAAAAACCGAGACCTTTTTTCAAATAGATCTACAACTTTTGAGACAGTTTGTACTAAAAAAAAATTGTTCAGGGCTGCAATAACTGTAAAGTTGCCTTCGATCATAATTGAAGGCTTTTTTTTCATTATATGAAAACACCCTGTCGGAAATACGTAATCGATTATCAAGTGACGAAATAAATGCTCTCGTGTCTCCCGTAAGATATAGCACCAACATAGTAAATTTAACAGCATTCCATGTCGACAGCCGATTCAATAATCTAGTTTTTTTAATAGGTTTATTTAGCTTGGATTATTTAAATGATATACATCTAATTCGACTTTTATAAATAAATAAAAAAAAACTAATTAGAATCATGGTCATAGAAAGGTATCTTTGTTAATTAAAGAGTACATGCTCTTAAATACATAATAAATATTAGGTTTGCTAGTAAGTTTTTAGCAACAACTTCGGAACTTTCCTAGAAAAATTCTTGAAACTTCTAGAATGTTTTACTGTAGGGTATAAATAGGCCAAAGTGCAGTCAGTTGACAACAGTCAGCGCCGAAGCTTTAAGTGAATTGCATAAAAGATAACGCATTTAAATCGATAATAAATACGGATTCCATTACTTTAAGAATTTCGTCTGAGTGATGATGAAAAGACTGCCACAAATAATATATGTTATGAGATGAGCGAGTCCACGGTATCTTATGCGACGGCAAACATTTGATTCAGAAAGTTCAGAAATGGGCACTACGATCTTAAGGACGAACCGTGTCCTGTTGAATTGGACGTTCAACGATTACGACGCCTCAGTATTCAGGAGGATGCTCGACTGACGACTCGTCAATTGGCAGATGAGCTACACTGCAGTTATGGCACCATAGAAACACATTTGTACGAATTGGGAAAAGTTTCAAAATACGGTGTGTGGATACCCCACGAGTTGTGATTATATCACTTCCAGTGCAGAATTGATGCTTGTCAATAGTTTTTCAGATTGAAACGTAAGTTCGACTGACTGAATCTGTTAGTAACTGGGAATGAGAAGTGGGTTACATACGTTAACCATACACACAAACGTCAATGGCTGGGTATCGGAGAAACAGGAGTTTCAATATCCGAACCTGAAATAAGTGCCAAAATGGTGATGTTCAGCTGTTAAACATTATTAGCCAATCCAATATTATTGATTGCAAATTGTCTTTTGCAGCGTTTTTTGTATTTTTCATAATTTATAAATTTCTCGACTCCTCGGGGAAATTCAAGAATTTGCAGCCGAGAATTCTCGACATTCGAGAACTAAAATAAGTCGGGAAATCAGAAACCATACACCAGGAGGAAAGACATATTTTTGTCTGCCTTGTACGTCTACGAAAAGTGGGACGGAGTGTGTATATATATATATATATATATATATATATATATATATATATATATATATATATATATATATATATATATTCACACACACCCTTACAGTAATTAACTTGTGCCATATAATTACGCCTTTATACTTTATTTTAATATATACTTATATTAAATTAACTTATTTATTACTATGAAAATTAAAGGACACGATGTGAACTAAGAAATGACATTCAATATTTTTATAAATTTATTGGAAAACCTTTGTTGCATTCGTGGATAAATTATTTGGAAAAATAAGCAAGACATTGTTACATTTTATATTTTCATGTCCTTTTACGTCACCAGTACATAAGAGCCAACTCTGCAAATGGTCAAAAGGCAAAAGGAATAGTTTAAATCTATCTGCTGGTTACATTTTTGGTATTGAAAATATATATATTGTTCTCAAAGCCACAGTTCGAATTCATTAACGAGAGATTTAAATCTACCAAAGGATGCTGCCAGATATCTAAGTTCAATGTAAAAATCTACTTTCTTAAATTTAAATCACAAAGTAATCGTGAAGAACGTGCTGAAATATTTTGAAACTTTAGTTTGCCGAATAAGTCCGAAGTTCCATTTCGCTTATTTTCATCTTAACAATTTCGGCACGATTTAGAAGCAAAGGTGAAAAAGATTTCATCAAATGAGAAAGATTTCATTAAAACAGTTATAAAAGAAAAATCATAAAATGAAAAATCAAAAAAGCAATATCCAAAATATTTATTTTATTACATTATATGCCTAAGCCCAAACGCCAACTTTATAGGAAACGTCATGAGACTGTAGTTCTGTAAGATTTTAAACGCACTCACTATAACGTTTTCACATTAAACATCTTAATATAAAGTTTGATCTGAGGCCTGAAACACTTCCATATCCCATGATAATGTTTGATAAATATACCGCACGAGAACTTTTACACTAAATTCAGAAAATGTCGACTCGAGACGCGAACCAGACACTGCACGAATATTGCACCCCTCATCAAAGCGCGACACCTTATTGTCTGCCAATAAACACGAGATGAAGTTTACTTCAGTCGCCGCATTAACGACGACACCCAGAGTGTTTGCTTTAAATTAGCCGATGATGCGTGATCCGTGAACTCACGTGCGCACATAACCTCGTGCCGAATACGGTTTGGTAAAATTTGATCATGTCTTAGAATATAAAGCGGACGGGAGATGCTTATAAGGGGGAGCGAGTGCGCCGTTGGTAGTGGTGTTTAGTTCATATCTCGCCAAGAGCACTCGCTTGAAATATTTAAACAAGTTGAGTCGCAACACTTGTCTGTCGCGGTTGACTCTAGGAGCGTAGTTAGAAACCGTCTGCTCTGCTATTAGTTACTGTTTGAGGTAAATTAACAATAAAAAGCTGACGTTTATAACAAAAACAGTAACAAGTGTATAAGCATAGAATGATCGCTGTAGTTTGATGATATAGACGAGAAGAAGTGTGGGTTTAAAAATGTATTTACTTATTTATTTACTACACGTTTTTCGTTATATTGCGGTTACTAACATATTACGAAAATGAAGCAAATGATCTGTATTAAACAACAAAAATAAATATAATAAATACATTTGATCTCAATATATTCATTTTCACTACGAATATATCACAATCTTGTATGTACTCTTGTGAGAACACACCAAGAGATTTTACTATGGCACAGTGTGGTGCCTCGGTATAGAGACCAGTTCGGGATGGTACGACGAATTAAAGTGAACAATGAAAATTTAAATTCAAATTTAACGTAGCAATTTTCTACCAGTATTTACTCTAAAAAGATAATACGATTAGCGTACTTTGTTATTTTGGTATATTAGCTGTCGAAGGATTTACTTCTCTAACTTAAACCAATAAAATTCGGTTTATGTAAACTGTGTACCGATTTGCTACATGTTTATGTAAACCATAATGAACATAAGATTTGAGTATTTTGAAGTGGCGCTCTAACGTGAAACGTAATTTAAACAGTTTTCAAAAACCTAGTGCGAAAGTTTTAAAACAAAATAATAAAAAGGTAATAATCCACGGGCGACCAGTAGCCGTACCGGAATGCGATGCACCTATTAACGCAGACTTATTCAGTCGCTGGTTGGCATGTACGAGTCACAAACAGGGTCTTAGCGGCCGCGCCGGAGGCCGTCTATAAACAAGCCGTCCAAAGGGATCGCCTGATTCAAAATCAACAAAATAACAACTTTTGCTGCGCTAAAGTTCGCTCTACTTCGTTTATTAACGAGCTACAGTGTAGAGCATCGTAGAGAGCTCGTAGTCCGCACTGGTGTTCTGCCATTTGAACTGTAGACTTAATTAGTGGCGAAAACTGTTTTAAATGGTTGTCTATCGTCTGACTATGTTGAATACGCTAATTACATAAACAGTATTTATGTACATCAAAAAAATTAAAGGGACAGCCATTTTCAACCGAACTTTGTAACGACATTCAGCGATTTGTCAATTTCATATCACTAGAACATATTTTATAGCCTTTGAAGATTATTATTTACTATATAAAGAACAGACATTTTACTGCCAGTTATGACGTGTTTTAAATTCCGTCATATATTTATACCTAAGGGACTTACATAATTAATAGTTAAATACGATTTTAAACATCCGATTTTTTCCGATGCGAAGAGAGATTTTTTTACGTAGTTTCCTGGTGAGAAACAAAAAAAATTTTTTTTTTCAGAAAATTTTAATCAATTAAAAAATCATCAATTAGGCAATAATGTTTTTTTTAATATCCCAATCCACTTGCAATTACGAAAACAAATTATGATTATTTTTATAAAAATATAAAAAGCATATTTTTTTTATTTTATTCAAATCGGCTACAGAAAAATTAATATGTTTGAATAGGTAAGATAATCAGTGGAAAATAAATTAATACACGGGTGGACAAAATAAATAAAGTTTTAAGATTTTCAAAAACCCCGAAGACAGAGAAAGAGTTCGTAGAGAATTACTGTAAGTAGTCTGAAAGAAATTTTTTCTTATCATCTTTTGCGGCCAGTCATGTGCTACTTATCATAAAAATGGTGTGATTTTATATATATCGTATATTAATATTCATTATTTGAGCCAATAAACTAAATAGAAAATCGGTTTAGCGCATCTAGTATTCGGTACACCCAAAAGTAATTTTCTTAATCTTTTTACAGAGCGACAGCCCTTGAACTTAAAATAAACTAACAGTAATAAACTTAACGGAGTATGAAACAATTATTTAGAAACTATTAATAAAAAAATATAAACTATACAGCGCTAGGTTTTTAAATCTATGCAATTGTGTTAGATGTGTTCTTAGCTCTTTGTGAATTCTATTTTGTCCGACAATTCCAGCGAGTTTCCGGTATTCGTCAGTTTTCTAATGTACCTATGTTGTTTTGAAAAACAACAAATAGATCATTAAACCTATTAGTTAGTTTTCTCATTTATTTAATTGACTATTTAAATAATAGTTATTAAGGCTTTTAATTTTCGTTATCTGTATGTAGGAATGCTATTTTTATTCTTGTAGCACCCGAGCTCAACACCATACGAACTATTGTTACTTGGGTCTGCTGTCACTTAAATTGCATCATGAGTTGAGTTTTCTCAATTATTTAATTGACGAACTAAATAACAGTTATTAAGGCTTCTAATTTTCGTTTTCTTTATGTAAGAATGCTATTTTTATTCTTGTAGCACCCGAGGTCAACACCATACGAACTATTGTTACTCGGGTCTGCTCTCACTTAAATTGCATCATGAGTTGAGTTTTCTCAATTATTTAATTGACGAACTAAATAACAGTTATTAAGGCTTCTAATTTTCGTTTTCTTTATGTAAGAATGCTATTTTTATTCTTGTAGCACCCGAGGTCAACACCATACGAACTATTGTTACTCGGGTCTGCTGTCACTTAAATTGCATCATGAGTTGAGTTTTCTCAATTATTTAATTGACGAACTAAATAACAGTTATTAAGGCTTCTAATTTTCGTTTTCTTTATGTAAGAATGCTATTTTTATTCTTGTAGCACCCGAGGTCAACACCATACGAACTATTGTTACTAGGGTCTGCTGTCACTTAAATTGCATCATGAGTTGAGTTTTCTCAATTATTTAATTGACGAACTAAATAACAGTTATTAAGGCTTCTAATTTTCGTTTTCTTTATGTAAGAATGCTATTTTTATTCTTGTAGCACCCGAGGTCAACACCATACGAACTATTGTTACTAGGGTCTGTTGTCACTTAAATTGCATCATGAGTTGAGTTTTCTCAATTATTTAATTGACGAACTAAATAACAGTTATTAAGGCTTCTAATTTTCGTTTTCTTTATGTAAGAATGCTATTTTTATTCTTGTAGCACCCGAGGTCAACACCATACGAATTATTGTTACTAGGGTCTGCTGTCACTTAAATTACATCATGAGTTGAGTTTTCTCAATTATTTAATTGACGATCTAAATAACAGTTATTAAGGCTTCTAATTTTCGTTTTCTTTATGTAAGAATACTATTTTTATTCTTGTAGCACCCGAGGTCAACACCATACGAACTATTGTTACTAGGGTCTGCTGTCACTTAAATTACATCATGAGTTGAGTTTTCTCAATTATTTAATTGACGAACTAAATAACAGTTATTAAGGCTTCTAATTTTCGTTTTCTTTATGTAAGAATACTATTTTTATTCTTGTAGCATCCGAGGTCAACACCATACGAACTATTGTCACTAGGGTTTGCTGTCACTTAAATTGCATCATGAGTTGAGTTTTCTCAATTATTTAATTGACGAACTAAATAACAGTTATTAAGGCTTCTAATTTTCGTTTTCTTTATGTAAGAATGCTATTTTTATTCTTGTAGCACCCGAGGTCAACACCATACGAACTATTGTTACTAGGGTCTGCTGTCACTTAAATTGCATCATGAGTTGAGTTTTCTCAATTATTTAATTGACGAACTAAATAACAGTTATTAAGGCTTCTAATTTTCGTTTTCTTTATGTAAGAATGCTATTTTTATTCTTGTAGCACCCGAGGTCAACACCATACGAACTATTGTTACTAGGGTCTGTTGTCACTTAAATTGCATCATGAGTTGAGTTTTCTCAATTATTTAATTGACGAACTAAATAACAGTTATTAAGGCTTCTAATTTTCGTTTTCTTTATGTAAGAATGCTATTTTTATTCTTGTAGCACCCGAGGTCAACACCATACGAATTATTGTTACTAGGGTCTGCTGTCACTTAAATTACATCATGAGTTGAGTTTTCTCAATTATTTAATTGACGATCTAAATAACAGTTATTAAGGCTTCTAATTTTCGTTTTCTTTATGTAAGAATGCTATTTTTATTCTTGTAGCACCCGAGGTCAACACCATACGAATTATTGTTACTAGGGTCTGCTGTCACTTAAATTACATCATGAGTTGAGTTTTCTCAATTATTTAATTGACGATCTAAATAACAGTTATTAAGGCTTCTAATTTTCGTTTTCTTTATGTAAGAATACTATTTTTATTCTTGTAGCACCCGAGGTCAACACCATACGAACTATTGTTACTAGGGTCTGCTGTCACTTAAATTACATCATGAGTTGAGTTTTCTCAATTATTTAATTGACGAACTAAATAACAGTTATTAAGGCTTCTAATTTTCGTTTTCTTTATGTAAGAATACTATTTTTATTCTTGTAGCATCCGAGGTCAACACCATACGAACTATTGTCACTAGGGTTTGCTGTCACTTAAATTGCATCATGAGTTGAGTTTTCTCAATTATTTAATTGACGAACTAAATAACAGTTATTAAGGCTTCTAATTTTCGTTTTCTTTATGTAAGAATGCTATTTTTATTCTTGTAGCACCCGAGGTCAACACCATACGAACTATTGTTACTAGGGTCTGCTGTCACTTAAATTGCATCATGAGTTGAGTTTTCTCAATTATTTAATTGACGAACTAAATAACAGTTATTAAGGCTTCTAATTTTCGTTTTCTTTATGTAAGAATGCTATTTTTATTCTTGTAGCACCCGAGGTCAACACCATACGAACTATTGTTACTAGGGTCTGTTGTCACTTAAATTGCATCATGAGTTGAGTTTTCTCAATTATTTAATTGACGAACTAAATAACAGTTATTAAGGCTTCTAATTTTCGTTTTCTTTATGTAAGAATGCTATTTTTATTCTTGTAGCACCCGAGGTCAACACCATACGAATTATTGTTACTAGGGTCTGCTGTCACTTAAATTACATCATGAGTTGAGTTTTCTCAATTATTTAATTGACGATCTAAATAACAGTTATTAAGGCTTCTAATTTTCGTTTTCTTTATGTAAGAATACTATTTTTATTCTTGTAGCACCCGAGGTCAACACCATACGAACTATTGTTACTAGGGTCTGCTGTCACTTAAATTACATCATGAGTTGAGTTTTCTCAATTATTTAATTGACGAACTAAATAACAGTTATTAAGGCTTCTAATTTTCGTTTTCTTTATGTAAGAATACTATTTTTATTCTTGTAGCACCCGAGGTCAACACCATACGAACTATTGTCACTAGGGTTTGCTGTCACTTAAATTGCATCATGAGTTGAGTTTTCTCAATTATTTAATTGACGAACTAAATAACAGTTATTAAGGCTTCTAATTTTCGTTTTCCATATGTAAGAATGTTATTTTTATTCTTGTAGCACCCGAGCTCAACACCATACGAACTATTGTTACTAGGGTCTGCTGTCACTTAAATTGCATCATGAGTTGAGTTTTCTCAATTATTTAATTGACGAACTAAATAACAGTTATTAAGGCTTCTAATTTTCGTTTTCTTTATGTAAGAATGCTATTTTTATTCTTGTAGCACCCGAGGTCAACACCATACGAACTATTGTTACTAGGGTCTGCTGTCACTTAAATTACATCATGAGTTGAGTTTTCTCAATTATTTAATTGACGATCTAAATAACAGTTATTACGGCTTCTAATTTTCGTTTTCTCTATGTAAGAATGTTATTTTTAATCTTATAGCACCTGAGGTCAACACCATATGAACTATTGTTACTAGAGTCTGCTGTCTCTTAAATTGTATCATGAGTTGAGTTTTCTCAATTATTTAATTGACGACCTAAATAACAGTTTTTAAGCCTTCTAATTTTCGTTGTCTCTATTTAAGAATGCTATTTTTATTCTTGTAGCACCTGAGGTCAACACCATACGAATTATTGTTGCTAGGGTCTGCTGTCTCTTAAATTGTATCATGTGTTGAAATTGTATCTTACCGAATCCTAAATACCACATGGCGCAATAGTATATGGAGACATCGAAAATAGAACGTAACACCATAATGACCTGCCTACCTATTAAAATAAATCAATAGTATTCCCGTCGACATAACGAAATGAAGCCCTTAAGAACGTGAGCCCCGAAGACAAGCCGACGGTTGGACGAGTTAATTGGCGGAATTAAGAGTAAATGAAACGCTTCGGCCGCGTTTATAAGTATTAATGCTTCTTCAGCCTTGTGTGAGAAGCTGCGTTGGATAAGATTTCGATTGCGAAGCCCTGTTGCCAGACAGCCGCTCATAATGTCGTGATTTGTTGGAAGTAAAACGTGGTGGCTTCATATAGACGAAGAGTGTATAGACTAATAATAAAGTCGAAGCTCTCCCCATTATCCGAAGCGCTGAAAATCTCGCTTTTATTTACCGCTTTTCTGAGATGTCACATATCCGTAAAATTAGTTTCCGAGCACGGCGCTGTCATTACTTTTTTCTTTTATCGCTTACGTAATTTTGGTATAAACATAATATAACCAGTATATACCTTCTTAAGCAACAGAGTAGTAATTCGCAGAAATTATATAAAATAAAGATGCGAATTACAAAAGATCTAAATTCATAGACCAAACAAATTTATGCAAAAGAATAATTTAAGAAGCATAATGTATGTTCAAAATATGAAATTATAAATTATTTTTCTTTGATGATTGACTAAATACAAAAAGAAAGGAAAGCAAATGAAAATAGAAAATAAAAAGATGCAGAATAGAATATGAATAGGTAATGATAAAATAAATCATAAAAGCCAACTTGTAGCGCGTATACTCCGACATCGTAGAAGAATAAACATGAAACCGAGCATAATTAATGATGAGCCCCACCGTTTTGTCCCGAGACGTTTAAAATTTTTTCTGCAACTCGCCCAGACTTGGTATTAATCGCCGAGACTAAATACGAAAACTGTGTTGCCACAATCGCGATTATTATTTCAAATTTAGCAATCGTTTGTCTTAATAATTCACTCGGAAGATTTATAAAAAAATTAAAATTTTTAATAAAACGGATCATTATAACGAGACATTCCCATTATCCGGGCATGAATAATGCCCGGGCGGCGCCCGGCCGACGGGAGGGCGTGAAGCGAAAAAACTGGAAGTGAATTAATGAATGTTAAACTGCTATCTATCAAAGGAATTTGACACTTAAAATTCAGTAATGAGTGAGGTGAACGGAAAATATAAAAAAGGTTGACGGAAATGGAATTTTCAAAGGGTTCCGCTGATACAGGTTGCGTGGATTGAAGATTTGTAGCCTTTATACACTTTACAATGATGTAGGTAAATAAAAAAGAATTTATATTTGTTTTTCTAGATTTTACAAGACTTTTTCTACTTTCACCTCTTCAGTACACGAAATATAAAGGTATATTTGAGATACATGTATTAACAATTCGATCAATTTGGAAGCAAAGATTGTCCTTGTTTTAATTGTATTAAAATTAATAACAAATGCCTCATTACGCAACGTGGTTTGGCATAAAATGTTGCACAAGTAACATTTTATATTTCTTTTTAATCATATGAAAATATAAAGCGCTTGATACGACAAATAATATGAAAGAGAAATTCACGAGGTAACTAAATGTTGACGGTTTAATGTTATTTTCTCTCTAAAAAATTAAGTATAAAAATGTATTTCCGCTCTTATATATTAAACGTCCCGAGTCTTAAACGAGTGTAATATAATGATTGAGAGAATTCCTGAAAATGGTTAGTCGAATAAAATTAAATATGTCATATTAAATTCATAATTCAATCTAAAAATTAATTTAATCTATTTGATCACGGGCGGTCGAATTACGTCCCGCCATTCCCATTGGTTCTGAGAAATTTTAATAATTTTGATATTAATGACACTTAATGTTAAAATCAATTTTATACAGTTATTATTATTAGGAAGCTACAAAAATTTTTTTAATAAGTACTATAATTCCAATTAGCATTTAATATAGGCATATCATTTTTTCTAGTCTACTTCAATATTAGTAAACCTATCAAATAAAGAATATGAAATCAGAATAAATACAGTTTATTTATTAATAAGATATTCATTTAATTTAATAATATTAAATAGAAATATAGTGTATTTTCCACTTTGTATTTATGGAAGATATCATAGCAAGGTAATTATAATTATCTTAATTATCTCATGCTTGTGCTTCATCAAAAATTTTACTGTTGTGTTGCTGATATACTTATCTGTCGCCGATATTTTCATTTAAGTATTATTTAGTAGAACAATTTTTTGTATCCTAACTATGTTTAGTCATGTCTGTGTTTTATATTGCTACCCTAAAGTATACTGTGATTGTTTCAATTTGTTATTTTTTCATTATCTACTATAAAATTATCTAGATAATTTAAAATTATGTTTTGCATAGTAATTTTGTGATGAGTGAAATAAGTTAAAGCTCAGCATGGCAACAGACTGTATATGTGACCCAGGAATCGCAAACGATGGGCGTGCATATTCGGATTGTCTGAATAATTTGATCGTCTTTTTTATTATAAATCGAATGATTTTTTTAATGGAAAATTCACAGATGGAATAAGGAATAAAAGACTATGTACTAAAAGGATGATACATTTGAAGATTTTTAGTACGTAGTAATGAAATTATGTTAGTACTGGTGATGATTACTGTACTCCTTGACTCTAACTTAAATAATGTATAGTATAAAATACTATTTATTCATAAAATATCATATTTTTGCTGTCCTTCTTTAAGTGTGGATGCTGTTATTCTAAATAATGGCGGTGACGACAGTCCGTGCTAGCTCTGTGATACTTTAACCAGGAGATGCGCTTAAATCTGAATGCGATATTTTGGATAACTCGTGATATATCCTAGATATTCTAAATTGCGTATTTTTATGGACTCTATAACTTCTTATTCTTTCTTAATTTTTTCAGGAAACTATAAATGAAAATCGAGGTGAAAAAAAGAAGTGGAAATATACTTCAGATACTTAATAAATACACTAGGAATAAGTGTCACAATGTTTAATAAGTTATCTCTTTATATATTAATTCAGGAAAGTTTTGAACACTTATATAAAATATTAAGTAATTTCGACCGAAAACGCTAGAGGCTTATATTTGAAAGAGTTTGCTATATAACTAAAATCAAAGGTTTGAGTTTTGTTTTTAAAGTATTGTCAGGGTTAAGTTTAGATCTTTCATACGCTTAACTAGAATAATTGTGAAGTTCGAAGATTTTTTATGGTTTTTAACAGTTGAATAGTCTTTTGATAACCAATTTATTATAAGAGTTCGATAAATTACAGATGAAGATTTTTTAAAATATTTAGTTTATATAGTTTTTATTCCCTTTAGTGCTTGAAGTGTATTTATTAAATTAATATTAAGTACAAAACAGAAATATTTTTTTTTAATTTTTCTACACAAATTGTTATATATTTTAAAATTCACAACGATCGTAATAAACTTTTGTCATAAATTTTAAAATATACACTTTCGGTTAATTATGGTCGCAGATTTGTTTTTATTCCTTATAGTACTTAAAGTGTATTTAGGAATAGGGATATTATTTATTTACATCGAATTCTTTTTCAGTTAATAATCAGTACACAACAGAAATATTTTTTTAGAATTTTTCTACAAAAGTAACGGTAATTGTTATATATTTTAAAATTCACAACGACCATAATATACTTTCGTTGTGAATTTAAAATATACACTTTCGATTAATTATGGACGCAAATTTGTTTTTATTCCCTACAGTGCTTAAAGTGTATTTAGGAATAAGGATATTTTATTTAAATGAAATCCTTTTTCAAATTAATTATCAGCATATAACAAAATTTTTTTTTAGGATTTTTTTTACAAAACTAACATTAAAGGCCAACCGTAATCAACGATTAGTTTAGTGCCGAAAGCCTTAATTGAATAAACTAAGTAAAAGCCCTCGCCAGCAATACCCGAACTTCCCATCGCTAATAAATAGATGATACCCACTGCCTTTACACAGAATTAATAGCCGTCAGACGTACAATTAACCATTCGTTTTAATTAATTATGTTTTATGGCCCAAATATGATACAACGGTCGGTTTTCAGCGCAAAACTATTACGGTTTTATTGTTCAGAGGAAGCTTAAAACGTTCATTTCAGGTCATGATTAAACTTTTGAATGATTCGTTTCTAAAGTTTAATGAAGCTCTCTAATGAGAAGGATGTTTATTTGCCCGTGTTTTTTAGATCAACCAGATGGAACACGAATTAAGGAAAACGTGTCCAAATAAGGCTCTTAAGAGGATTCAAAATTTCTTCATCAGAAGAAACATATATATATATATATATATATATAGCGTTCTCATTATATCATGTTGTGGATAGTCGAGAAAAAGTTTAAGATAGTACATTGTAAGATATTATAGGATAGTTAGAGATAAATTATTCGCTCATACGGATGTTCGAAAATGTTTAATTAAATTGTCATCTAAATGTTACCTTTAATGAGACATTAACCTGAAAACTAATTTAAGTTGAATACAGAAATGGTTTTTGTAATATGATGCGTAACTTATGCATCATACAATTCTCAACAAGTAGAAATTAAGAAAAAAAGTAGAATTAAGTCAGACATTTATTTCATTATAAGTTCATTTCCTATTTTTGATTTAATTATTTATACACAATATATTTTAAGTGAATTTTTACACAATATATTTTTCATTTTAAGAAAACTATTGCAAACTTATGATATATTTTCTTTTTTAAGTAAGGGAAACTTACAATTGGTCTCTTAGCAATTTTGGATAGCCGTATTACATTCGCGATATCGAATTTTGATGAAAATATCTAAAAGTTGAGATAGCAAAAACAATTTTAAAATTAGTGATTATAGATATCAGGAAAATTTGTATTTTTTCACATACCGGACGACCGTGTGGTCGTCCGAGAATTTGTGCACTGAAATTATTTCTTTCAATCTGATTTAATTTCTAGAATGATCGTTTCTTACTGCGAAAGATATACAGGTATTTTACGGCTAATAAATTCTGATCAGCGTAGAAAAGCTGTAAAATAATACACGTTAATCATATTACACAAAGTGTATATTATACTTTTTAAATAAAATGTTTATTGTGTTCAACTATTTACTACTTTTTATTATATTTTCTCTCAAGAATCACATTTACTCCAGGGCTTCACAAAAAACAGTCTTATATATATATATATATATATATATATATATATATATATATATATATATATATATTTGCATACGCGTGTGTATGTCAGTGTCTGTCAAAAGACTTTATAAATAATTAAAGAACTTTATAAAGGAATATTAGTTTTGCACAATTACTTTTCTTCAATATTTACATTAAACTTTACTCACTTATAACAATTTACAACTAAGACTTGCATATAATTTTTTTACGTTTAAACACTTAACTGGGGTTTTAAAAAAAATTTACCATATCATTGTTACTCGATTACCATAAACCTGATTATCGTCCCACCGGTCGACCACCGGAAGTCTGTCCTTCTACGCCGCGCCTTTTACGCCCAAAATACATTCAGGGCGGAAAAAGGGAGCTAAAAGAATTAAGTCTTGCGGTTTTATAGATATCTATTTGCAATTCAGATTATTCATTTATTACGCGAAGAATTCTTTTCGTAGGCCGATTTTCGTTGAGGGTATTTGTTCATGCACCCTTTTAGGGGGCATGGGGTTGGTGCACACAGTTTTGACTGGTACAAAATCAGAGAAATTTATTTATTTCCATTTTTAAACGATTTATGTTAATTTAAAAAAATATATATTGATTGGTCTATTAATTTATTTGGAGTTTTGGAGAGCAGAGATGGTTGTGTTCACGGCTTTTCCTTGCCACTTCTAATTCGAAGTTTACAAGTCATGTAAAACGGGTATATTTTAGACAGTTTCCTGTTTTTGGAAAAACTGGCTTGAGCGTACTATTACGCAATTAGTTTCAATATTAAGTCAAACGCTTAATCGGTTATCTCTTAGTTAGTATCGCAAGATAAGCTCAGCTTTGAAATCAAAATCGTGTTCTTTTAAAACCAAAATAAAAATAAAATTCTTTAAACGCTTGTTATTTTCAGTACAATGGCTTCGAACCACGCGTTGAAAAGAAGTTCAGCCAAATCATCAGTACAATGCGGATAGGCGTTGTCATATAGTATTGCGTAGGTTAGTGCCCCCGCAAAAATCAAGTTGTATGATGAAATACATCTCTACTTACACTGCAGTCAAGTGGTATAGCTTGAGTTCTTTGTACATATTTAAATATAAGTTCTATTGACACATATTTCTACTGTTCTGATTTATACAAATATTACTAATATGTGATAATTAATACGACACTATAAATAAACACGTACGACAAAAATAAACTTTCTAAGTTAAATGAAAAGTGTGAATCATTTTAGCGATTATATAAAGGTATAAATTTTAAGATTAAGAAATAATTAGATAAGTATTTCCCACCTCACTATGGCAAACCTTGTAGAATATATAATCGAGACAGTTTTACTTGGGATGGTGGTAAATTCAAATTTTGTATATATCTGATGGTATCGACGTCAGTATGACAATAGTAAAGAAGTAATCTCACGAATAATTGTCTTGTATTATACTGAATCGAGCATGGGCACGTTAAATATAAAGTTAAATTTAATTCCTCTATATCCGCGTCGACGTCGATTGCACTTACCCGCTGAAATATATTTCAATAAATATTAATACGTAGCTTCGCAACCAAACTGTTGGGACGCTCAAAGCACGATTAAAGGTTCATGTTTCCGCTGCAGTGGCGCACGCGTAACGAAACTAAATGCACTCAGTAATTGTAGAACGAATTCGAATGAAATAATAGTTTAAACTAACAAAACGCCGAAACCGCGGAATTAACATTAAATGCGAATCCACAATTATTTCCCACTTTACAATTTACATTTTCGTAACAACTTTTCTTCAATTAGTGACAGAGGAAACCGTCGGCGGGGAGGAGACGGGATAATCTCGTAGAGGCAAAAGACATACACGGCGTCCGCGCGGAATATCGCGTCGCGTCCTGTGCCAACGCCGCCGCGTAGCGCACGAGGCTAATACAAATTCTACCCGCAGCTATGAAATGAAGGAAAAGTTTCGCGGAGCGGCGAAAATTTCATACGTTATTGTCAAGTTTTAATTAAAAATTAAATTGTGTGTAAATAGAGGCGGTGGTTTTGTCGAGTCTCATCTCGGGCTTTGTTGGAAAAAAGGCAAACTCGTTTTTATGAGACGAGTCGGGAGTATTTGCTTTGCGTTATAGAAGTCGCCTGCTTGCTGTGCTCTAAATAGGGATGTGGCGCCTTAGCGGTTTTCGCTTTGCGGTTCAATCTGCTATTTGCGTATGTGCGCGAAAGTTTGCCTGATTTGAAAGGGGCTGAACCGGTTTTAGAATTTATATGACTCCGATGTTGGCGATGGTTTGAACGTCATGTTCGTAGACAAATATGTACCCTACAAGTAAGTCGAGTCTTTAATTGTACGAAATATTATCTTTGCAATTTAGTCCTTAAAACAAGGGCATATAATAAATATCAATAATTGAAAACTGTTCTCAAAACGATAGGGATTTCGATGTTGACTTTTTAATCTTCCCAATAATATATAGTTATATATTTTATTCCTTTCATTCAGATATTTTTTTACTTTTTCGCTTTTCACACCTTGTACATATTTGAATTTCTTTTTTTTTCAATTCATAAACTTCACAGAAACCTTGTTCTTCACCCATATTTATTCTCCATTTCATAAGGTTCCTTATAAAGGATTCGTATAAAGGTCCCGACAAGAAACCATTCTATCTTCATCATGTATCCTCATCCGTCTATTTGTCACAACTTAGCTGTTTCTATGTAGTTTTAGAGGTATAGGAATAAACTTTTGGGAGTAGATGTTTAAGATTTAATAACGGTTAGTATATATCTGTACTCTTATTATTCAGCTTCCAAAATAAAAATTTAGATTTAACTTATCATTTTTAATTTTTAATCTTAGATTGCCAAATTTTAAGCATTAAAATGACTTTAGTTATTTCCCTTTTTCCTTTAATTTTTCAGCAATGGACTGGAAAAATCTAGGTAGTAATTCTAGTTATGAAGTAGCGTTTGATCAGAACTTTTAATTTCCCTTATATTACATAAACAACTCAAAAAGACGTAGAGCTTTTAATTTCCCTCATTACATAAACAATTTAAAAAGATGTAGAGCTTTTAATATCCCTTATATTACATAAACAATTTAAAAAGACCTAGAGCTTTTAATTTCCTTTATATTACGTAAACAATTTAAAAAGACGTAGAGAATTACATAACCATTCTTTATGCGTGTCCCGACGTGTATTTGGTTAGTTTTGTTTAATTCACAAATCATTCATCGATCTTAATTTTAGGCATAACGATTTAGGGGATATATTGAACAATATCCAATACAAAAGTAACGATTTAAGCCAAAGGTTTATTATATAAATATACATTGTTTTTAGGATTCGTCTTTTAAAGTGAAAAGGGGGTTCGCATGGTTTTTCCTCCGTCCGTATGTCTGAGTGTTAAGTTGAAATTATGTCAGCATACAAGCTGACGCCTATTGCTTTTCACGGCTGTAAAAGTTTCATCTTTTTTGGTTCAGGCAGCAGAAAGATACGACCCTTTAAAATGTATTTTTCCTTTACTCTTATAATATTTACTCACTGATTATAAAAACATGTAGGGTATTTCCGGTCGACATAAAAGAAAGTTGACATATTTTGAAAGTTGACATAAAAAAAACAAAAATTAATATCTATATATATATATATATATATATATATACAAATATATATATATGTATATATATATATATATATATTTACATATATATATATATATATAATGCAATATGTCTTCACGTCCTGAAAAATTTAAATTTTATAAATAGTTTAATAGAAATGATATGTACGATCAAATGTTTATAAATTCCCAAATGTGTAAGGAACACCCTCAAGGCGAGTTCTGCTTGCACCTGATAGGTTTTTTCACTTATAAGCATATGCGTTTTTAAAAAACTTATATTATTTAAATATTAAATATATATCTCTATACTTTTTTCCATACTTAAGTTTTATAAAATTTCATACCTTATTTACTTTATTTCTATATTTTCTTGGAAATTTTTTCACAGACACGGTACAAGAGGAAATGTGTACGCCTATTTAACTTATTTGGAAGGAATTTTTCGAGTTAATATCCTGGTTATTAAGTGGATTGCCGAATAAATAAAATAAATTGTAATAGCTTTGTTTTTAATTAAATACCATAAATCGAATATCGGCGATTCAGTGACTTCTTTGTAAATAATTACAATTCAAACTTAGCAATCTATCTGACGAGAACAGAAATGAATCGACTACGAACTGAATTAAATGTTAATTTAGCTCGCCTTCCAGGCTAAGCGCTTCCAGAAACTCTGCAATCGGGACCTAATCAAAGGAATTCCAGCAAATATTTCGGAGCACATTACGCAAGACGGACGGCATCGCTATTCGAAACAATGAGTGTATAGACGCGACGATGAACGGCTAATTAATAAATATTTATTCGACAAACAGATGTCGTCCCATTGCTTCAATTAAGATCTTATAGCGACAAGAGCGCTGATTGATGGGGCGCTCTTTCTCTCCGGCTGTCCGTGCCCTCCGAGAGTTAATCTCGTGAGAGCTTCTCCTCACTTTTCTTCACTCATTACTCCATTTAACAAAGCAGTCGTCGGTATACAAAATATTTACCCGTGCCCATACAAATAAAACTTATTTCACTAAGTAGCTTTGCGTAAAGAGCTTGGATATATAGTCCAAAGAAATGAAAAGCGTCGAAGTTGGATTTTAATTAGAACGTACAGAATTTAAATAATAAAATGTACCGAGAAGGATTGTTTATTTGAACGGGCGATGTGTCGAATATTGTTTGAGCGTGCGCGTTTGTATGAATACGACGGTTATGAATAATTCCGCCCCTCGTATTTTACAGACGTTTACCCTACGCGACGCCGAGAGTTAAGCTTGTATTTTATTGAATTATTATTTGCACATACATATCTCTATACGTTTTTTCCATACTAGAGATACATTCTTCTCATCGGTAGTAATCTTTACTCTGCCTTAAATATTGGTTAAGAGAGATATTACATGTGATAATACAATAAATGAATCATTAAAATTACTTAGTTAATATTATTTTTGTGAACTGCGAATCGAGTATTTTAAATATTCAAGAGTTGTCTGAAAAAGTTAATTTTCTTTTCCTTACTTCACCGCTTCCGTTAATATTTATACGTAAATAAATATATAAAATTACATATTACTAAATAATAATCAAACTTGTACAATATGTCCTAATTATGTTAAAATGATTAGTGACTCCTGTACTATTTTAACATTTGCTTATATTTTAACATCTTTAAAGAGAGTTAAAATGATTAACTTACTTATTTGGAAAAATAATTGCTAATGTCTGGTGACCATACCTATGTTTCGTTTTTCTTATTCATTAACTAGAAACATATGTCACGTTTTCTTATTCATTAACTAGAAACATATGTCGCGTTTTCTTATTCATTAACTAGAAACATATGGCTCGTTTTTCTTTTTCATTAACCAGATACATATGTCTCGTTTTACTTATTCATTATCTAGAAACACATATGTCGTTTTTCTTATTAATTAAATAGAAACATACGTCTCGTATTTCTTATTCATTAACCAGAAACATATGTCTCGTTTTTCTTATTCATTAACTAGATATGTATGTTTCGTTTTTCTTTTTCATTAACTAGAAACATATGTCTCGTTTTTCTTATTCATTAACTAGATATATATGTTTCGTTTTTCTTATTCATTAACTAGAAACATATGTCTCGTTTTTCTTATTCATTATCTAGAAACATATGTCTCGTTTTTCATATTCATTAACTAGAAGCATGCCCCATATTTTATACGTTCACTAGAAACATATGTCTCATTATTCTTATTCCTTAACTTTCTATGTTCACTTAATTGAAATCTTTTATAACGCCAGCATATCCAACAGAGTTACATAGTAAGAATATATTTTTATTTTTTTCAAATTCGCAAGAAATTTTGCAGCAATTGCTCCAATACTTTGATATGCTTATAATGAATAAACATCAATTTTCTGAAGTGTGCCATCATTATTAGTTATTGTTGTTTTACAACTAATCCATTTATGGTTATTTAAATTCACAATTGATAATTGAATAAATAATGATTCCAATTGATAGATGAATAAATAATGATAATAAAAGACATGGAAACTAATAAAATATAATAAAACAAAAGAACAATTTAGAGACACCGACGCCAGCCGGAAATGTAGAACGCCGTAGCTATTGCTTTTCGAAAAAAAAACGAACGTAGTTCGGGATACGCACAAAGCGGTTCTCGAAATAGGTCCGTTCCATAGCTTCCACAGTTCCATAGCTGTTTATAGTTTCCGAAGTTATTGACTCAAATTAATCGAATTTATTTAATTTTAAAATTCTCAACAAATGGTGCCAGTTAATCTTTTTACATTTTTCAGATTCATAGAAACTAATTCACTATGAAACTTTATTTATTATTTCACTATGAATATTTCGCAGAAGGGATTTAAAAATAAAAAGTAAATAAAACACCAATGTAATTTTAAAAAACTTAAATGTGGAGGTACGTTCAATTGTTTTACTACATAATACGTATCTAATACATATTAACTGAGATTTTCACAAAAAGTAAATTTTCGTACACATTGGTCTAAAACCGTAGATTTTGTGAGTGACAGGCGGATCGAAGGATAACAAAATTATAAGATATGTATTAGACATTAACATTAACGAAGATACAATATAATTAAAAATAAATTGAGGGACGTGAGAGGCCAGCCGGAAACGTAGATATCGCTCCTTATTACTTTGTGCTACTTTAAAACTCTTTTTCAATCTTTAAAATAACAAAAAACAATTGTACTTTAAGACGTGCGATTAAGATAAATTTTCGTCCGTCATTCCTCCTTTTTCTACAAACTTAAGGAAAACGAATTGTAAGTAGAAACTCTTAACGAGTTCTAACTAAAGATACATTCCTTACTTTTATATTTTCGAAAAGTTATAATTGTCACAATTTTAAAAATATAAACCTAATAAATACGACCTCCAGTATATCTATAAATTTTGTGGCTTTAGCATGTATATGTATATATACATATATATATATATATATATATATATATATATATATATATATATGTTTTTGACCTATGAATATTTTTGGAGCTTGCGGACAATGGTTAACCACAACGTAGTTAACTTTTCCAAAATCGTCACATCGTCCTCTCCGACATAGGTACATAGTAAAATAGGGTGATACAAAGCCTGTTTTTGTTCTATAATATTTACATAAATATCTATAGAAATGTATACCCTTTTAAGTGCGCAAGTATAATCTGTGTATGCATGACACGCAAGTTTATAAGTTACCTTGTAAGATATTTAATTTCGTTAGACATTTATAGAGCAATTTAGTTGTTAATTTTATATATCATACAATGGAATTTGCGTATTCCATAGCTAAGTACTGAATTCAATATTAAATATAGTTAATTAGCGAGTTGTTAAAATATTTACTCAGGTTGGAACGTTGCTTTGATTTGATTAATTAGTCTGCTTTTGTGCCTTTGTTTGACTTGTTAAATGTGTATTGACTACCTAGGTAAAAGATTTTTGACTCCGAATCGACTGCTATACGTGTATTTGTATATCTAACAAAGTAAAAATATATAGAAAGCGAACTTTGTTTAGTTTATCCTTTATAATTTGGAAATTATTGAAATATTTAGTAACAGCTTCTTGTCGATATTGGATAAATTTTCTTTGAAAACTACTTGATAACTTTTTGGAAATACTGGTAGCTTTGAAATTTATATTATTATGACTTACAAAAATGCGGTAATAAATATTGGATTATAAAACAAATGCCATTTCCATAGATCCGCATAATTTATTTTACACTAGTGTATTTTATTTTACACCAATGCTCGCCATAATAGAGGCAAAAGCTTTTTGCATATTAGCTACGTATAATTATACGAAACAAAATCTAATGTTCTTTTTGTTTTCCTTTGTTTCGTACATAAAAACAGAATACAATCATCATATGTATTAATACGCTAAGGTTAAGATGTTACACTCCCTTTTTAGAAAAAACCTCACAACTAATCCACATAAATTATATATCATTTTATAGATAATTGCTTGCTCTACCGGCATCCACAACTAAACAATTTATTATTGCTATTGTTTTTGCAAATTAATTAATTATTAAGATTATATATACAAAACAGCAATGCTGTCATCTAACGGCTCAACGTCAATATGATTGACGGTCGGTAAAATTTTTGTTTAATTTCAAATCCACTCACGTATAAATAAAGTGGCGCTTTAGCTCAATGCTTTTGATACTTGCGCCTCTATATGTCAATTTTATTAAAATAGAATAAATAATGGGAAGACTTCGCACGGGTCACGCTAGTTTATTATATTTCCTCAACAGAACTCCCATTCTTCGTACTAATGGATTTATTATTATTTTACCTTAAATAATATATTATTATTTTAGCTTAAATATATAAAATACATATATTGTCAAACAAGTAATTCTATTTTAATTTTAAATAACAAATTTACAAGTGTTTGGGGGATTGCAAAATTGTAAAAACTATAATAGCAAAAACATAAACAACCGATTATTCTTTCACAAGAATTTCCAAAAAAACAAAATCACGGTTAACAAATTATGAAAAGTATTTTTCGCTTTAATTTTTTTATAAATGTACTCTTTCTTGGTGTTTTTTAATCAGTATAATTTTGATTTGCTTATAAAAGGAATATTTATGAAATCATTCCCTGAGGCACGTTGCTTTACATGATTTCTGGAATAAAAAATAATAAGATTTTTTGTCAAATACTTAATGTATGAGTATGGATTTATTTAAATTTCGCGTATCAAATTTCAAGTCAACATTTTTAAGAAATTATCCAGACAGACGGACGAACAAAGCGTTTCTTCAAAAGTACACACATTTTCGAAGATATCATAGAAATAAATTTCTTCATGCTGTGATTTATTTTTCGGGAAGGGTATATAACGATATACCCTTTCCGAAAAAAAAAATACTTCACATTTTACTATTTGTACTGATTTTAAAAGACGTTGCTACGGCGTAGCGTCTACGATTCTGCAAACAAGAGGTCTAACAATACTTTGCAAATGAAACGTTGTTACATAAGTCACTGTCGTGGTAACATGTACATTGCAGATTAATAACGTTATAGTGGTAGAATTAAATGAGTTTCTGTAGATTATAATATTATGTTATAGCGAATAGCTTATACTATTCTTTTATGCTAATATATTCTTAGTATCATTTATGAAATCACTTATATTGTATATTGGCTTTTGTTAATTTTTCATAAAAGACAAATTTCATTAAATATGAGGTAATGATTCAACTTCGTAAAAATAATTAATGTCGAAATGAGTATGTCAGAGCATTAGAAAATATATATACTCTTATATATATGACGAGAAAATTTCTTCCTTCTTGCTTCAGAATATTCCACAAAGTTTTACAGTAGGTCTAGCGAACTATAGATATTAATTATATACATATATATATATATATATATATATATATATATAAAGATATTAAATATTGTTAAAGTAATTTAGATATAAGTTTTTTTATATAAAAACTCACACTGACTTCTGAAGGTTGCATAAAAATATTTTGTATTATACATTATTCTATATCAACCAGTGAGGTTCTGTCTTTATTGCAGAAACATAATTTGTAATTGTAATATTATTCTACATAGGTATATAATTTTTGTGTTTTCAATAATCCGTGCTACAACGAGACCATAACGTAGTGTTCGTAACAAACATTTTCATAATCGGTACGACTTCGAAATTTGCATGTCATATATGTATGTAATATATGTTTCGTATGTATACATGTTACCTTGTATTTCTGACAAGGTAGCATTAATAAAAATAAACTATTGGGCCTATATCTGTCTGCGACATGTGATGCGCCAGGGTACGTTACATAAAACAATTCAAACTTTTGAAACAGTTGCATCCATTTGAATGGATTAAGTAAGTGCAACTATTCAAGTTTAACCAGCACAAATAGGTTAATCGCATCAAAACTTATTTCTTTTGATTAGGAAAAGGAAGTCAAGTGTAATCTATACTTGAACCATTAGTGTTCCGTACCATCAGCCCCTCCCCCCCTTTTAATTAATAATAATAAAAACTTTCTCTTTAAAACCGATGTTTCAACAGTTATAAGGAAATAAACAATTATACATGTTTTATTTGAAATTATATTGGTATAAAAATGAATCGCGCTAGAATGGTTCAATCCCAGTAATTTCAATCTATACCTAATTTTCAATATTCATAATTTTTTTTTTGAATTATCTGGGTATTCCTTTTAGAGACAGGGGTGGGGGATAGCAACTTTTCAATATTTTTCCCGAAAAATATAACATATGTTGTACTGAATTTGTAATTCAACAAGGTTTCATTTGACCCCCAGAATGAAATCACCATTCAATTAAACCTCAGAATGAAAATTTAACATTTTATATTTCACGTCTATAAATGGATTGCCATATATATCAGTACTAAATTTTTACGTCGAATAATTTTGGGAAAATTCGTCTATGAAAAACGGATGGAGGACAAACATTGAAGTGATTTCATAATTGTTCCTTCCGTTTTGGAAATTTTGCCACGAACACTAAAAAGATCCGAAAAATTACTGAAATTCTCTTTCTATGTCGTATTAATTAATTATGAAATAAACTTATCAAAATCTTTAAACCAACCAGGAATGTTAACGAATTATAGTAATTAAACGACAAGTATCCCGCCTGTTAAATCGCAGGCCGACCTAGCTCACAGTTCGTTGGCTGAAGGGCGGATCTTAATATCTACGATACTGTAACAAAGCTAATATCCAGTCCGCGCGGCTACAGTAAAATCTGTTCTTAAAGTTTGATATTCGCATCAAAGGGCAAGTTCGTAAACTGTGTTCAACTTTTAACGAACTACCAGAGTAGGCCTTTTGCGATAGTGGAAATGCACGGCATGATGTATTAGTACTTTTATTTGATATAAGTCGCTTGCAACATCAAATTCTTGCGACTTGCCGGAAGAAACAGTTTTCCTTCGGAAAAGCTTCGGTAATTAAATTGTAATAACGTACAATTTTAAATGTTCATGTAGATTTTTAAGATATAAATCTTTGCTTAATAGCATTTCCAGAGAGTATTTATTTTGCGTAAGTTGTGGAACCTGCTTATATATATATATATATATATATATATATATATATATATATATATATATATATATATATATATATGTATATATAATTTTTTTTTTCACATAGTATTCATACAGTATATATAGGTTTTATTATAACTATAATGGCCGTGGCGACTACACGTACATATTTATAATGGTGCCGTTCTCAACGATCGTTTAAATTCTCTTCGTGACAATCCTAAAAATCATATGAATATTTCTTGTTTTAGATTTATATCTGTGTTATTAATATATTATTTTCGTCATCATCATTAACATTTGAACATATTTAAATATCTTAGAGGAGGCGTTTTATTTCTTCTAGAAATATTGGAAATATTAAAAAAAAAATTTAATTTTTTATAACTAATAGTATCCAACATTTTTTTAAGCATTATTTTATGTAACTTATACCACATAGGCATAAAACAACCTATCTCCATTTTTCGTTCATAATTTTACCGACACTGTTAGGTCTCTCTTCAAAGCTATATATACGGATAAAATTAAATTTTAATTTCGCCTTTCTACTCCACAAACGTAAAAAAAAATATTTATAATGTCAATATGTACTATGAACAGCATGCACATCGGACTAATAAATAGTTACCTAACAATATTGAGACTGGTTCTCCTCTTTTAAAATATCTTCCATAATCTTGTAGAAATGTAAATAATTATCACCTACAGTACATCATTAAGTAATTTCTATGTGGTTAAAATCTAATTTGATAAAAGTTTAATCGAGAATCCGCCGTTACAGAAATGTACGTACGGAACCACGGAAAGACGCCAGCCGAAACAGTCGCTACGGATAAGATTAACTTTTAATTTCGTCCTTCCACTCTATAAACGTAAAAATTACACGGCAAAACTCGCACGTGACACCAAATCTGGGCCGCGCCAAGTGCGCTCCGCGGGAATCCTTTTTACAGTGTAAATAAAAGAGATTACGGGGCGAAACGAAAGGTGGAAGCGGAGGGGAGAGGGAACTCGAACGGCATCTTCGAGTGGCGCCGTCCGGGCAATCAGCTAATGAAACCTTTAAGTAATTAAAACGATACAATTACTATATAAATGTATGAAATTCATACAAAAACCAGGAGCGCGTGTCAACGCGAAAATGATTTTATTTAATAAAGATTCCAGCTACGCAGAGCCCGCAGCCAGATCTCGCCTCTCAATTACGATGTTTCAACTTTCTATTAATTAAAAGGCTTTGTGTAGAACGGCAACTTATGGCCAAATTAAACGTCTAATCCCCATTCAGGCCGGAACATCTCATTAGATGTCAGCTTTTTGAGTCGCCGATTCTGGGCCCGGACGCGGAGTATAATATTAATTATTATCATTTTCCGACGATCTTATTATTTTAATAATTATTAAGATTGTCGGCAATATATATTTTCTATGAAATACTTTGATATTAAGATTTATTAAATTTCATTGTATTGCGGGAGCTGGTAAATTCTAAAATGAAAAAAATCTGCTTAAAGATGGAACATCAGCATTCGTAGTGCTGTGAATTTAAAATCAATAAAGAGAAGAGAAATTAACGATATTTGTCTTGTGTTTAATTAATTTCTAATTATGACGAAAAAGGTGCGTGACCTTTCGAAATATGAAAGCGTCAACTTGCTGAAACCTTGGTGTTTAACTTTATAAATTGCTTTTATTAATATTTAAGGTTAATAAATAAAGTTTAATTATTTCGCACTATTTCCTAAGTTTCATATTATGAAAACAGCGCTGTTCATAAAAATGAAATACTATGGATCGACGAGGAGTTCATGCTGGTCGGATAATATTAAATATTGATATGAGAATTGAAGATTGGATAGTCTTTGCTATACTAATATGGAAAACTGACAATTAACTACGAGCATCGTAATAAAAATATTGGGTTATCTTTGTAACTATTAGTAACTTTTGCCTGATTAGGTTTATGTTCAATGACATTTAGTCCCAGATAAAAACGATAGAACCCGACTTGGTTGCCGGTATGTCCTTCAGCCACAGCTTTTGAGGTCGTACATGTATAATAAATTTCATAAAATAAGAGCCTTTAATCAGCAGAAACTAACCTTTGCTTATTTGTGAAAGTACAGTTTATAAAAAGATTTTACAAAATTATAACGAAAGGTCACAGTTTCATTACTTTTTCAGGTTTAATATATAGAAATCAATATTGTTATAAGTTTGTTTTATACCATTACACACTTTAACTGTCATAAGTAGCAATGGTTAAGTTTCACAGTTTAAATATATTTCACAAGTATCCTGTGACTTCTATTTTTTTTTGTCACTTGTATTTTAGTGTTTCTTTATTTATGAAATAAAGGTACGGAAATATTTGATTCGACTTATATTTTATTTTGTTGTTCATTACCCGTATACGTTGTAATGCCCCTCTCTTCATTGCTTCTTTTCTTTTTAAGTCTATTCCGTAACTACATAAAATAAATTTGAAATATACTAAATTTGAAATATTCTTAAAGCACGATATGATTTTCCTAGTATGATTTATTCAGGTATGTGCCTGTTTTATTTAACGTTTCAATGTTTTTGAGTAACAAACTTTTTTACTTTAATAGCATTATAGAAAAATTTGACGAAAAGAAAATATTTTATAAATGAGAAAGCGAACAAATTATTACGTATTTATTTTATTTTCGTCATATTTCTGCAACTTAAGAACTATTATGTGAAATCGATAGTTTTACGATCGTTGTCAACGGCCAAAAAATAATCTTACGAGACATGTTAATGAAAAAATTACTGGTTCTTTAGAAATTGCACTGGGACAAAATAAATGCTGAAAATAACAAATTAATCTTTGTATTATATAACGCAAAAATTAATTTCATTATTAAGGCATTTGTATTAAAACAGCTCCACTCTTTCAATTTCTCCAAGATGAAATTAGTAAAATATTTGAAAATCTATATATTTACTTATAAAATCTAATCACCCACTAAGTGGATAAGGGAAGACAGTAGAAACTTACCGACCGCAAAGTAATCAAGTGGGTATTTCTACTGATATTTTCAATTCCGCAATTTTAGAAACATTACTTTGGTAAATTTAAGAAAAAAAACAGATCTAAAATTTATAAGATTTAAAAAGAAAAAATAAAAAGTTTCAACGTAAATTTAATTTCGCAGTTGTTTTTTAGGAAAATTGTTTAGGTGGAAATTGAGGCTACAAAATATCTGTGTCAATCAACGCTCCCACGTGACAGTGGCGGAAATAACACAACACGATAAAGCAATGCCCGTGCTTAAAGATATGACTACAAGACAAAACAAGTCATTTTCCAATTTGTTTCAGAAATAGAAAGTTTGACTATCTACACAAAGTAACGACTTCTGCCACCATTGTCTTGCCTAGTGTGAACGAGTTATGCACAAAACGACAGGACAATAACTGCTGAAATAAGCATATCAAAATTGTCTAATGATATGCATGAAAATTATGTCCATGAAATTTGAAGTTTATCAATATCTATAGCATAGTATGAGTCTCTGGAGAACTGACTGCGTACAATGCATATGATTCCTATGCCAGTTTCTTATGGAAAGTTTATTCTTATAATTTTTTATTGCATCATTTTACGTAATATCCTTTACATAAAATAATAGTATATACGTATAATTAAAGTTAAGACGTACCCGAGTAGTATGCTTAATATTCTTTGTTTGATTTGAAAATTGATCTATACTGCTACGGCATAGAATTGGTCTATGCCGTAGCGGCATAGATAATTTTTTATGGCCGAATTTAATAAAGGATAGCTCAGAAAAGAATACTCCTTTCTGAGCTATCCTCTTCTTGTCCTCTTCTTCTGTATTGTGTTAAATGCTTTGTTCATGAACCATGTGATTACATAATAATACAATACCTTATCTGTATGTGAAAGCTCTATAAGAGACTAAGTTAGTGCTAGCTTAAGTATATCATACAATTTATTTCGGTACTTATTACGCTGCTTTCTATCGTCCTTTATTTCGTATAATTTACTGGTAACTATATATTTGTTAAAAAGTAATTTTATACTTAAATTAGATTTTACACGCTGTTTGTTACGTGATTGACGAAGATAGTTGTGCAAGCTTTTGCAAAACTAATTAAACGCTACGATTCGTCCACAGTTAAGTCAGGGTAAATAATTCTTTGCTTACATTTTATAACTATTCTCAAATAAGACAAAGTACATCATTAAAAAACAAAAGTTTTCAGTAAAACAATTAAATTGGTCGTGCTCTCAAGCTTATCATGGATAAGTGGGGGTAAAATGTAACATAGTGCCAAGTGTAGTCTGATTTTAACATGATAATATATTAACATGTTAAGATCAGGCTACACTTGGTAAGTTTATAATTTTGCTGTTATACTAATTTGGATTTAGTATAACATTTTTCATACGCATGTGACTACACTAAAATCGATTTAGATTTTGAGTTTTAGAAGATAAACTTTTTTGCTACGAAAGCGAAAACGAAGATATTGTTTTTGCTTCTTTAATAGTAGTTAAATGCATATATTAAATCAACAATATTTACGGGTGTAACTTGATATAAATTGTTCCTCCCAGCTTTGTGAAGCAAAACAGAAAGATATTATTCCATACTATAATTCTTTACCGATCAAATCACTAAAAAATATGGTAACTGCTACAAATCGGAAAAGAGGTTGTGATGCCTTTAATTTAGAAAAAAAATTGACATAAACCACGGTATGGTACAATACTGTGGTTTATGTCAATTTTTTTATAAATAGACGCAAGTCATAGTATAGTCCCAAAATATTACGTACATTTGCTAACGGTTACAATAAGCCTGCGCAAACTCTGGTAAACATAGCGGTAATCATAGCCAGGTATGAGAAATAATTGGATGTTTGAAATCGTAATACGAGCAAAAATGCAATACCGCCCTCTCTATATGTCCGTATCGTATAATTATGATGCACACGGCGCACACGTTTATGCAGAAATACGATAGTAGATGCATATAAAAACATTAATTAATGGCCACAGTTTGCGAGGCACAAATAGAATTGGAAAACGGAACCGACTCAGTCGCGTCGAACGAAAAAGTGGAGTATTTATAAAGTGAAATTTGCGCGAGATTTCGCTCATCAACATAATTTTAATGATGGTTAATGAATCGGCACGGGAAATGTATAATAATTTTATTGTATTGCATTATTTTGGATATTTACCTCCGCGACTGATATCCGATTGTGCTATCCACTTAAAAACTTCATAACACAAATACTAAAGATTCAAAAGAGTGTAGTCTAGTGGGATGAATTAAATTCGGCTACATTTTCAATAGCAGGTCCTCAAGATTTGTTTTTACAGAGTGGTAGTATCTTTAAGGGATGCTTTTAACGATGGGTGTATCCGATGTAGGAAACGATATTCCAAGTTGTACTCGGTCATTAACGTACTAATTGGTATTTGGTGTAAGTTTAATTATAAATTCCCAATTTTCTGCTAAGACAATAAATCATACTTTCCCATTTAAATACATTCATAGATAAAGCCGTCTTCAGATATTAGCGTTTATAAATCTTTTACTATATAAACTTTAAGTTTATATAATCCGTGTAATTATATTTGAGTCCTACGTACTTTCTTTTGAAACAAAAAATGTATTTTTATATTTAAACTCCGATTTTCGATGTTATTACAATATAAAAACAAAATCTTTTGTTACATCTAGTCAATGCCTGAAATTGGTATGTTACCAAATAGGTCTAGTTTACGACTGAAAAGACTTTCGGCACTGAAAGCATATGTTAATGATTTGCGAATGTAGCGAAGTTTTAATAAATAAATTTATGTTATTCATATGTTTTATGGTACTAAGATTCTTCTTAGTATAAATAATGCTGTACTGAGTGTATTCAAATACATGGAATCTCCACATATAAATAGGAACATTGAACCTCTAAAATATTTCGAAAAATACTTAACACCGCTAGTGTTCTACAATTGAGAATCTCAGTATAATCATTATAAAAAACCCCTTTGAATTAAAAAATATGTTGAAAATATTTAGTAAAGATATTGTAAGTACTAAATTATGACACTACGGACAAACTTTTGATATTAATATACTCTCAGTTTTACCTACTCAAATTGTCTATTGGTAATAAATTACTTCTACAGATATTGGCATAAAACATCCCATAACACTCGATATACGTGCATACATCAAATACCTTCAAACATTGTCTACCCGATTGTTATTAAGCGTACCTTAATAAATACACAAAAAGCGATCAAAACAAGAGAGCTTTCACAAACTTCACTAAGCCCCTTTCGCCAAGCACACAAACCGAATTTATCAACACAACAACCATAACCAGGAATATAAACAAGTAATATATGCCAGCGTTTGTTCAAACGGGGAATTTATTAGATAATTGATTGGAACGCCGAAGTTGGTTTATAAAGTACATAAAACGTTTCGACGGAAGTGTTTATGGGAAATGACAATTATTTTAAATGGGAAAAATATTTCATCGACAATTTGTTTTACTACTTTAATGGTAGCAGATAACATCGCGATTGGAAAATGCACTTCGTAATGAAGTTTTTTGAGGAAACTTTCAGTATTTATCGAAGGATAGGTCTAATAGGAAAGTGCTTAAACGTGTTCCAGTGCATTTTTACTGAAGACGTATTAGATAATAACAGAGAATAGAGAGAGGCAAATGTGCAAACATATTTTATTTAAATTGATATACACAAAAATTCAGTTATATGGCGCGGCCAGGAAAAAAATTAATTACAAAGAGTCTAGGTCTATGGACGAGTGCGGTTGAGGTAGAAACTGGAGTGTTTAAAATTACATTATTGCGACAAAGAAGACCTCATAATTATGAAATTAATAAGCAAATTAAAATAAAGCTCGCTATTATGGACGCCGGCCTTACGGCCGGTGCGGTGGACTCTCTTGTAGCAAGGTAACTTGGAGACTTGTTTTGAAGGTACCTGAAGCCAAACTTTTGCACCTTATTTTTATTTAATACTAGCGTTTGCACATATATATGTAAACAATTTTTATCTGTTAATGTTTAAACTATTTTCATGACTATAAAACGTGAGAGGCAAGTTAACTCCGCATTCAAATATTCAGTAAGATTAACGTCGTAGTATAGAATTTATGTAACTTTTCCATTATTTTAAATTACTAGCGACAATAATAGAATCTTTATCATTAAACAATTTTTATCGTATCTGGTTTAAAGAAAAATTTGTTGGTCTATTGAAATGCTTAGATGCAAGGATAATATATTGATAGATTGATTTAATTTGTATATAGATGCTTGATAACAAAGCATTTTTTTTAATTCTCGCAACATCTAGTGTTGAGTTGAGAAGTGTTATCTAGCCTGTTTTGCGATAATCCAAGATTATGACGGTAAGAAATGACTTCACAGTTTTAAGTCCGAAAGTTCCTCAGGAATTGAGACTGGTGATTTATCATAGATTCGAAATAACAAATGTTTAATACATTCAATACAGATTTATTTGAAGTAATCCTTCCCGCGCTATATATTACAAGTTATCTCAGTAATAAGTCATTCTAGTAATAAACTTTTGATAATAAATTGCAAGCTATCCCAGTAGGTCTTATTCATTAGCCGCCAATAGTTTTTCTTACACATCGATAGATCTGAACAGTATAATTGCAACAGAATGTTAATGAAAATGTAACAAAATAATTCCTACTTGCCGTATTAAATATCTTCCGCAATTATGGATCATAAAAAACACAGTTGCACTGAGCATGTTCAGAGGCGAGGTCCTTTTTATATTGCGTGCTAGATCATTAAGTTAAGCAAAAAGAAAAAGTTGGTGAAAAATATTAATATAATTCTTACCGTTTTGGCTGTTTGTGCGGATACTGTATCAGGATACTGTATGAGGGCTTGGAAAGAATCTGAAATGGAAATGGAAGATTATTTCAAACATGATATTTGTGAAATAGTGATAATTAAAAAAATTACTTAAAAATAATAAGATAAGAGGGCGTGTTCTTCATTATTTATTAATGCAAAGTAGTAAGATAAAACTTATTTCAAAAAAATATTAGGAATAATAGAATTTTTATACTTTTCTTCAAACTTTGTCCTGGAATTTTTCGACTGATTTTCGAGCTGATTTAAATATTTTTATTTCAGATTGATAGCGACAAGTGAAACGTGGAACTATATATTTTACACGTGCGAATTTACTACTTTAATTGTAACTTTGCGTCTGCTGTTGCTTAGTCACATATAACCCCAAAAAATTGCCAAGGATATATGTATCTATTTTTTAAAATTTAGTTTTACCCAATTTATAACTGAAATTCCAATTTATAACTGAAATTGAAATTGAATTTATATATATTACCCATCTTCACTGCCATTCGAACTTAAAGCAAATCTGAATGATTCGTATTAAATAACAACGGGTTTATCACCGATAAGTCTATAAAAAAGAATAAGACTCCATTCTTAAAATTTCCGAACCAAATTGGCGCCATTTCGTAGGATACCGTGTTTGTCCATCGCATGGTATATATTAAGTGTGGCGGTCTTCGCATCGTGACCCAGGTAGAACTATTAAAGTAGGAAATTTATAACTGAATTTCATTCATAACACGTTCTCTTAAATTTAAATATAATCACTATTGTCCATGTCCACTGCTGTTTGAACTTAGCGTAAATCTGATGGTTTGTTATTTAATAACAATAACGATAAGTCTATAAAAGAGTTTATCACCGATAAGTCTATGAAAGATAATATGTCCTCGTTTTTAAGCTTCATGAATCAAATTGTCGTGTTCCGTAGGGCATCGTTTTTCGTCCATCACACGGTACATACTATTTGTGGCGATTTTCGCACTGTAACTCAAGCAGAACTAATAAAATATAAAATTTGTAATTTATATTCATTCATAAGACATTATCTTACATTTAAACATTCATTAAATATAAACATTCATCATTACCAATTATTACTACTATTTGAACTTAGTGCTAACCTGAAGGTTCTTTATTAAAAAAAGTGAGTTTATTGTCGATAAGTCTATGAAAGAAAATAAGTCCTCGTTCTTGGACTTCCGAACGAAATAGTCGCCATTTCGTAGGACACCACTATTTTGGCCATCGTATAACATATATTATTTGTAGTAGTCTTCGCATCGTGACGCACGCAGAACACATAAAACGAGAAAATCCTGCACTTGACTTCGATTTGAAATCATTTTCTTTCATTTTGATAATTCTTTTGAAGATTTGGTACTATCATTAATCGAGTATACACTTCATTTTATTTACACCTTCTAACAATATATGCTGGTACTTTCACAACTTCTACAGAAAGGTCGTGATCACAACCTTATTGGCTAACTCACTAATTTCCCGGAACGTGCTTCGTTCATTTTATCCTCTTATTCGATCTTCCATCAATTCCCATCACTGTTCCGTTCAGTTTTTAGATTTACTTCGAGTCATCGTCTAAGCAAAATCATTATATGTAATTAATCATCTCTAATACACCACAAAACAAGAAGTTAGCCATGTTGCGGATGACGGATAACGATTGATCTACCTAATACCAATAAGTTAGTTGTACTCTGCATTCGAGGTATTAATATTACATGTACATATATAAAAAAAACACAAATATGTATTTCTTTATATAATTTTGACAAGAAGTATAATAAAATAAATAATAATCAAAACTAAAGATATATAATATAACTTTCAAACTTAATGACGTATTATTCGTTTTTCCTTCTTGTAATTAAATGAAATACCTTGAACTTTTGTACAATATTAACCTTTGTAAATTCTTATATAAGATATTCACTGCGAAGTAAGTAGGCATTAAAGGGAGAATTTTTTTAATAACAAAAGGGTTATTAAACAAAAGTTTGAATAAATTTTAAATAAAATGTTTAATAACAAAAGTTTAATTAAATCTACCAAGACTACTACAGGAGTTCTATATACACTTATAGACACATAAAAATTTAAATATTTAAAGTTAAAGAATGTTTTTATTTAGATACCGGCAAATGTTAATGTTATTTTTACTATGAAAATATATTGCCCAGGACGTTACTTTGAGTTCTTAATACGATTAACTTTTTAATATGCGATATCAAGGGAATGCCGCAAAACTTGATACAACTCATAATAAATTTCTGCTGAAATAGCAAAGGCGCAGATGAATGAATTAATTAATCTATCGCGAAATCATAATAAGAAAAGTCCTAAAAGGTTGGAAAGATAGAATCACAGCGGCGGGAAACCGCATATTCAACTTTCAGTACGCTGGAAATATTACACATAACGAATAAGAACACCAAGCTAGACGGCTAATTTATAGAGACGGGTTAAGACTGTTAGTGAGGAATTTGGACTTTTCACAAAACGATCCAAAACAAAAGCCATGTTTGTCGATTGAGCAGGAACCATTAGACAACCCGGTGGACTAAGAAATCTGGAAGTGATCGAGGAGTTTAATTATCTGGAATACCTAATAATATGTTATGTCGCAATTAGCAAAGATATGGAGAAACAAATGTATACGGCCGAAACTCATGATCAATCTAATATAAACTTTGGTACATTCCTTGTTTTTGTATAGTTCTGTATGTGGGTTATAAAAGGCGCAAATAAAAAACGCTCTGACGCATTCGAAATTTGGTACTGGCGACGCATGCTTTTGGTATCGTGAACTGATCATCGGACTGACGAGTCCATCGTCAAAGAAATCGGCGTCCGCAATAGGCTAACCCCAACAATTACGCGTCGGGTACTCAGATACTTCGACCATAATATAAGAAAAATATCCAAGCAACTTGGAACGAGACACCCTGCTACTAAGGGTCGAGGAGACAAGGCCTTGGGGCCGAAGACAGGCTTGTTGGGCTGATCAGATTTCAAGCACCCTACAAACGATCATCCATGAGCCCGTCAGATTATCGCAAGATCGTGAGAATCCTGTCGTTGTGGGTCACGATTCTCAGGGAATTATTGAAGAAGAAGATGAAGCACTTTTTAGTATTTGGTTAAAAACAGGATATGGGAAATATTAGGGCCAAATTACAGCTTCCCAGGTAATGATCACTTCTCAGTACATGCGTTTATTTCCAATTACATCTTTATAAGGAACAAATATTTGCAACAATAGCCTTTTCTCTGTTTCCGTGCAGGTTCTTTTTCTTGTATCCATTGTACTACTTTGTTGTTAAACGCAATATTTTTAGCCAAAAAGACATGACGTTTCCAATTTATTATATGATCTGTGCTTACAACTGTCAATAAATATTTCGATAAGTCAAGATGTGCCTAAAATTAGCTAATGATTGATGCGTAGTACGTACTGCGCAGGCGAAAGTATTGAATAAAATAATAAATCTCCGTTCGGCTAATCTTTAATTTCCGAAACTCGATTAGTTAATATTAGTTTAATTCGCAACCCGTCGGAGACATAATAAGATACTTCATAATAATCTAGACTTACGTAATCGCGATTTTATCTGGTTTTATGTTTTGTCTATTAATACGAGCCTATGAGTGTCAAACTCCATCATTGCAATTACTGCATAAGAAAATGCCAAATAAACATATCGATATCTCACTTTAGAGATGCGCAGAAATGTTGCGCGGAGAGGCCACCTAACGTTTACATTTTTTTTAACGCTCTGAACTTTATACGTTCTTATCCTCTGATTTTACTCCTCATAAAACTTCATTTTATTGAAAATCTATTCTTAAGGAGTAAACTCCAAAAAATATCATTTTAAATTTACTTTCCAAACTTAAAATTCTATTTTTCCTTTTTTGAATTTGGTTATTTTCTTCTTAATCTATAAGCATATACAACACAAGATAATGATATTTGGTATTACAACATGTCGACTTCTTGTCAAGAAGGTAGGACGTATTTACATGTCGGTGTATGATGAGAGCAGAATCTTTTGTAGCTAGACCGATGTTGATTTTGTCAATGTTAATAATATTTAAGTGCCTTCGAAGTTTTTTTTGTGATAGCACCCAGTGTGCACACATTCATCGGGACCACTCTAGCTAATTTGAGAAGGAGCTTATGCACTTTAATTTACCGATCTTCATATTTTATAACTTTTTCATACAGTTTCTAGTCAACTCCGGAGTCTCCAGGTGTGATTAAGTTGATGAGCCCTACCGTTTTCCTATCTGTGATAGTAATATTAGCTGTGTTATGTATTATGACCTTTTCGTATGTATTCGAAAATCGTATAGCATTTAGGTGTGTTTATTTTCGACCATTTTGTCTATTTTACGTTTTTTCATCGTCATTTTTAATAGATTTCAATGTATATTTTTACAAAATTGTTATGCCTACGCCCTTGTAGTCGGTCTACGCGATCTTTTCACAATAGATTATTGTTTCGTCTACTCCTTTACAAAACCTGTGTACCTTTCGTTGATTTCTATTATTAGTATTATTGTGAATTATTGTTATCGGATGGGGAAAAATTTGAGGAAGCGCAGCATTTGTTAATATAGTCTACCAAACTTTGATCACAGATGGTGTGACAGATAGATATAAGAATAAATATATTATTTCTTAGCTGCTTTAATCTGTTTAAATTTAAATTTAAAATTAGATTTGTATCAGCAGAAAAAATATGTATAAAATATGCTTAGATATCTAAAATATATAATAAAAATTTATTTCATATAACTTTCAATATAGAAGAGAAAATCTATCATTAATGAAATACACTAATGATACGTTTCGAAGCTTTATGCTCCATTTTGAATTTAAGCGCCTCTTGTTTTATAAAAATATTTAAATACTCATTTCAGGATCAATTTCTAGCCAACCAACTATACATATAATATGCACGTGCTGAATTAGAACTCCAATTTCAATTAAAAAAAACACACGCGAATACAACTGAGCGATAAAACGGCCGAACAGATTGCGAAATAAATAAGTACATTACGTAAATACTTTACTCGCATTAACACTTACAACACACGAAATCATGGCGCGCCCCAGCCCAAATTGTATCCCCCGAGAGGGAGCGTTTTAATAGGGACGTTATTATAAATTAGTAGCCCCAAGGTTGCCCTAACTCAGCGAACTTTGGCCCGGCGCGGCTGGGACGTGTGCGCCGATATGAGGGCCGTTATTTTTTGTTAATACCACGCGATACCCGCCCACCGTAAGAGGTACCTACGCGTAGCGATTTGGCGCGGAAATATGCATGTCTGTTGGGCTTCTTCGACAATGATTTGAAAGTATCCTTGTTGATTGTGGTGATTATATTTAATCGAGTTTGTAATTTTTACAATACGACAGGGAAGTTATTACGAAGAGTTTGCGTGAGTATGGGGGACTATAACGCAACGAAGCGCAAATATGGACAATAACAATTACACAAAAAGAAAGTTTTGATAATTCTATCCTTGACTATTATCGACAGAAAATAAGCTATTATATAAAAATGTTGAAGAAAAAAGGCGGCGCCGTGATAGTAAGTTTGAGATGACAACTTAGGCTAAAATAACGTAACGCACAAATCCGACTATACGGATATCATTGTTATAAATAATTGAAATCATCAAGAAAATTTGGGTTCGAATTTCTTTAATTGTTATGTGATTGATTTTTCTAGCACAGGTAGATTTAATTACATTCACAAATAACGAAATGGAATTGCACATGTACTATATGAAGTTTCTAATCGGTTTACATCGAAATAATTTGTTGGAGAAAAAGGTATTATAGATATTAATTAATTATCTGAATTAAGTATGCATTTAAACATTCCTCGTATCTCATATTAATGCTAACATCTGTAGCATGAGCAGGTCTTAAAAAACATTTGTCAATAGTTATTACTTTACTTTGATTTGGTTTAACTATAGCAATAAATTAATATAGTGTATACAGAGTGTCCCAAATAAACTATACAGCGCGTTCCAAAAAAATAGAGTCAAGCGAAAGTACAAATGTAGAAAATATCAGGACTTTCTGAAAGACCCAATAGTTTAGCGATTTTTGATAGTTTCTGAGTTATAATATTTTTTTCTGTTTTTTTAACCAAACTCATAGATTGAGGACAAAATATTTCTTCGTGAAATAAATAATTAAAAGAAAAACTTAATTTTTTTTTATAAATTAGTATATTAATGAGCCTACTCGGTATAAAAATAGTTACTTACATACGTCTTAACATGGCGCCAAAAAATTAACCGAAACATGAGTTATTCTAAATACCAGATTGTAACTTAATTTTTTACATCATTTAAACAAACTTCTAGTATTTTTTCTAAAAACCTACTTTAATAACTTTCCTATTTCATTAGTGTTTTGAAATAGGAAAGTTATTAAAGTAGGTTTTTAAAACTGAAAAATTGCACATTTCTATCTTTACGGAGTGCTACTATTAAAAGAAAGTAAAAATTCTCAAAAACGCATTTATTTTTAAAAATTTATTTTTCAAAATTACGACCAATTTATTTATTACACACGACATCACCGAAAAAAATACGTTGTTAGATATCTTACTGCCATTATATTGTTTTTAATCGTTTCATCGGTTTCTCCCAGATATCTTGTTTTTTCCATTCTTCAAAACTACGGCTTTCTTTGAGTATATCAACTCCATGTAGTCTCCCCATATGGGAAAGTCTACTGAATTTAAGTCGAAAGACCAAGTTATAGGTCCGCCAAGACGTATCCGTTTCCCGGGAAGTCTTTCGTTTATTAGGAAATAATTTCTTACATTCGAGTTATAATGAAGGATGCGCCTCCGTTTTGTAATATCATATTTCTGCGTGTCTGTAAATATACATCTTCTAGAAACTTAATTTGATTGTCTCTTAAAAAAGTTCGTAAGACACTTCTTTCAAGCAATGAGATTTGAAGGGGATCAGTTAGCTTCTTGTTAATTGATTCTTTTCGAATCTCTGATTCAGAATCTTTCGAAGGCCAAAGCAAAGATTAACACCATGTTGTACTTAGAAATTGGGTACACAATATAAAATTTAAAAAAAATTCATTTCTCTCTTGGCTACTCAATGTTTTCTGAAAAAATTGTACTTTTCCCTAATAATTTTCAGGTTTTGATTACTGAATTTTATTGATGTGGCATTAGTAATATCCTTCTTCCCGGAGTATGTGATCTATCCCAATTTTGAAACTCCAGTTCGGCGTTCTACACTTTGACACTTGTCACTTCAGATCATACTTAAGGGCATATGTAAGGTCTTAACCCGAGTGGTCTGGAAACCGATTGAGTTGGGTCCACCTCTACATTTTACATGCGCCCTGTACAATCTTACTATTTCCGAGTTATTACGCCGCGCGTAACCATAATGCATTTCTGCATAGTTCCATGGTAAAAAACCATGATGACTCACTCACTCCGGGAAAAAATTTGACGATTTTGTGTTCAAAGTAAAATTACAAAAACGTTAAGCGATTGAATAAACCATTATTCTCACTAAGATTCTCAATTTACGTAATAACACTAATCCAGAGAGTTACATATTTCAAAGTCCGGAAAAAAAGCCAAGAAATATTAAAGTTAATAAACCATAAAATAATTGTAGCATAACCGTAAGCGCAAGAGAAGGCAGACGAGTGAATAACCACTTCGGCAAGTTGGGCCGGCTCAAGTACCAGTAATTTTTTATTTGGTTGCTGCTTTCAAATATTAAGTCGAAGTAGAAATTTGTCGTTAGTTGTATGGATCACATCGTAAGTAAATATAAGGTTTCCAGCTGAAAATGAATAATGATAAAAGAACAAATATTATTTTATCTATGAATTAGCAATATCACCCCGCGTTATTACAATTTAAATGTGTTTTGCCTAAATGAGTAAACCAACTAGATTGCCATGTGCCAATTAGAACCCGGAAATTAGGCCCTAACTTTGCTTAAGATATACTTAACCCTCCTAAGCAACAGAGTTGGTCACTGGAGTCGCTATCTATCGCTTATAGATCAGCTCGTACATAGATACTTTCAGGACTAGGCGAGTTTTACATAATAAAATATAAAAAATTGAATTCAAAACATTATACGGAAACGACCTTCCACGTGGAAAATGTTACGCTTTCCCCTTTTGAAAGTTTAAGTACTCACAAGCATACTCTATAATATTGTATATGAAACATATACTTACAATGTAATCGTTCTAAATAATTATATTAATTTTTTTAACGTAACTGGTTTTTACATATATTTTAGTTTATATAGGAATGGTTAGAAGACACCATCGATTTTATGAAAATTTTATGAATACATTCTATTTCGTGGGCACAACCTATTCTCTTTAAATTGCATCTATCGTTAACTTGTATCTTAGATTGATACTTCATTAAAGTTAGAGTACAATTTGCCAAAAATAAATTTGTCTAGAGTTATGTAGATGGACGTACAAAAAGGCTTTAATATTTCTCATAAGTATTTAATATTTCAATCGTATTTCTGGCTCTCAATTTAAAGTACTGAAGTCAGTAACGCTCTCATAAAATTCTTAATATACGACACAACATTTTGAAATTAAATCCCAAACAATTGACGTATCGTTTTGCTGCTCGGATAGGTTATGATGCAGTGATTCTTATTATTATTAACGGAGTGGAGGAAGAAAACATTGATAAGGAAAAGAATATCGTTAACAAAATTACAGTAAAAATATAATGCAATAATCAGTTGTATATGACCAAAAATTGAAAACCAACGCTAACGCGTTTGTTGAAAAAGAAAAGAAGATCAGTGAGTGTCAGTAAATGTCACGTCATGAAAAGCTTAGGTTCAATAAATAGAAAATAAAAGTTGGTAGTAAGCTTTCATTGCTTGGAATGTAGAGATATATCTGAAGCTTAAAGATGTATCTTCTACTTCAATGAAATACGGTATTTAGAACCGTTAGTTAACCAAACCATGGTAGACAGTAGAGCGATGTTTTCTTCTTAATTTTTAAAATTGTGTTGTTATAAACTAGCTTTTGCCTGTGATTTCGTACGAATGGATTTTCTGTTTTTGTTAAAATTCCATTATTTAAAATTGTTTGATCTTTTTTCACTTTCCGTGAGGACTTCGCGGATTTCCTAAGATTGTATAATTTCAAATATCTTAAAGTTCACGTTTGTGTGGTTGACGATTTAGGATGAGGTGTTATTCAAGCGCCTTGTATTGTCGTAGAGTGAAATATTTTCCACCTTCCATGAAAATACATTAAACATTAAACTTCTGGTAGTTTTTTTTATAGATGTTTATGAAGTGAGCATTTACGTTTCTGAAAATACTTACAATAAAAAATATTATGTCAGATGAACAAAACAGTACTTCTCATAGTCGAATAGAAAAATTTTAATTTTTGAGAAATTAATGAGATGCGTTACAAAAAATTCCTTTTTAAATTTATAAAAAAAAATTCCTGAATATTCTCTTGTTCTCATGAAAATATTGCAAAATTCTTTTTTATCTTTTATATGTGTATTGCATACATCTTTTTATATGCAATATATTATTTTTTTCTCTTCAGTTTTAAATAATCCAAAAAAACTTTATTTACATGAATTTCGTAGTTTTTTCGAGCTGACTTTTTCGAAAATATCTTTAATATACAAATCTTTTACGTCTATTGTTTTATTAAGTGTATAAATATTTAGTAACATAATTTATATCGCGTTCTTTTACTTTCAGAACTACTAAATTAAAGAACTAAATTACTTCCAAACATAACAATATTTAAATTTCATACAAGTCAGAAAATTGGCATAGATTATTTCACTATCGCTGCTCATTCCTTTCAGGAGGAAATAATCAACATATACGTTTAACGATTAAATAAAATGCAACTTCCATGCTAGCTTGTCACGTATTCGGGGATACCTGACTCACAACCTTGCTTCAATCCTAATAAGGAAGGAGTCGATCGTTCAAAAGCAATTTACTTACACATATATATAGCAAGGGGAAAATATTAATTCCGCGAAGAAGAACTCGATATCCCCGAGTGATATTTGGCCGCATTAGACCACATTCGCTTCTAATAGATGTGAATAAGAAATCATTCAATTTCGCTCCGAGACTCGCTGAGCTATACGGCAGCTGATAGCTAGGAGAATATCGTCTCGGTTGTAAGTAGCTTTGGCATTAAGTGGGCACCGTATTTTAGATTTCAATTAAAGTGTCTCGTTTAAAGAACTTTGATATAAAGAAGAAGAAATAGGGATTGAAATAAATATAATTCAAGTATGAATATCGCTTAAAGAAATATGTTGACGTTCACGTATTAGGTGATCGGTATGCTATGTTGTTAAAATATATTTAGTAGTAGCATCTTTTATGTACTTTTTCATTGATAGGTTCAGAAAACAATTAAAGATTAATTTTAAAGAGTTTGTGTACTTAAATGTGGTAAATTAAAGACTTAATGTATTAATTAGTAATGTGTACTTTTCGTTACGTTTATTAGGCATTGGTTTTAATGATGCCCAAGAATTTTGAGCTTGAATGGCATAGATTCTACTGTATCATTTCAAAGGTGAAAAAAATAATAAAATAATTAATATACATATACATAATCTGTTTGCAACAATTCAAAAGATATATTACTTGAAAATCGTAGTGCCTTGCGTAAAATTATTTGCTCTTCACGTTCTACAGAGTAATATAATTCTTATTTAATGCTTGGTAATTTCTTTTAATTCATAGCACAGCTTTTTATAAACAAAAACAGTAATTTTTCATAATGAATCACAATCATTTTTCAAAAATTAATAATTTCCCTGTTAACTATATTATTTATGTAGTATATTTTTTATGTTTTAAAATATGAAAGGTTTGCAGTATTTATAGAAACGCGAGTGAAGTTTTTATTAACACCTGTGAAAAAGCAGCCAGTAATTTAATCGTCGACTTCTTTTATGGGAGTACGAATTTTCAAAAGGCTATTCAAGTATACTATTCAAGAATGTACAACTAGTACAAAATTAAAAAAAAAACAACTGTTCAGTTAACGCTTGTTAATCTATCTCAAAGTCCAGAAAAATTCACCATTCGATAGTTTATTTTTTGAGGAAAATTTGGGTTTATCAAATTAGGCTTCATTAGCTGCTAGCTTAGAAATGAACCAAAAATCATTAAGTCGAAAAGAAATTGTACCTTTTGCATAAAAATGAATACTCTGTTTAAATTTCAAAATATATGTTAAAATAACTAATTACCAAAAAATATGTCCTCAAAATTATCTCAGTTTTCAAATAGTTTGTAACACCATTACGAGTATTACAGAGAAAAAAAATTAACAAATATGTAATTAAATTACAAGGTAAATAAATATCGTTTTACTAAAATAACATTTCGACACTTTATATCAACGATATTCACTACAATAGCAATTACTGTGACAAGTTCCATCGTCGCGACTCGTGAGTTTGAAATTAAATCCGGGCGAAACCGGGCTGGGTCTCTAGCTTTTTAATAGCAATACACTATTTTATACATTGCATAAATTCGCTAATCTTGTCTTAACTTTGAGTTTGTGAAAGTAAAGCCTTTAGGAAGATGAATAATAAATATATCTAAATGACTGACTTTATTATCGCTGTTACTCCAATATAAATTCATTATTTCTTTCTTTTCACCCTTTATTAATATAAGTACCTTGTTTAATATTTATTCATTTTACCGTAGCGGTAAGAATTCTCACGTATTGTACGTTATTATTTTAAAATCTTAGAATTTAGAGAGAACCATATTTTTATTAAATAAACCATAAGAATGTAATATAACCGGGTCATTGATCTAATGTATTAATTTGTGTGTGTATATATATATATATATATATATATATATATATATATATTGTGTGTGTGTGTTATTGTGTGTATGTGCGTGTGTATGTGTATATATATATATATACACACACACGCACATACACACAATAACACACACTTAACGTGTACGGACGACATGTAATGCAAGTTCTACTAGTATTTAATTAATTTTTAAAATTCCGTGCCTCAAACTGAAAAACGGATATATATCATACAAGATCATTCACGTGTCTGTCTGTCTAAAAGTCTATCAGAGTTAATTTTTTCAGACAACATGCGACGCATAACCTTCAAATTTGGCATAGTAATACATTTTATTAACCTATATATTTTGCACTTTAATAACATATATATTTTAACTTTGCTTGAAATCTTCATATAAGAATTAAAGATAGGGCAAATAAAATACCCAATTTATTTTATATGTTTATACATCATGTGGGATGTCATTTGAAAAGGGTTGTTATGAGGGATATTAAAAAATATCTTTTTCGTAATTTTAAATTGCGCATTAAAAGAAAATTCTAAAAATATTCGAAAATAGAGCATTCCCCCACTCTCTTATTTTTGAAACTACCTAAAATAATGAAAGAAAAAATGTTCATGAAATCTGATTAAAATATAACAGGAAAACTCTAGCGATTATCATTTTTGAAATATCAAAACGTGATGCCGTTTTGACGCCTGTAAAAGATATAACAGGCAATATGTGTATGTTGTGAAAAACTAATATTTATAAATAGTTTAATAGAAATCTCTATATACTTAACTGTATATAAATGCCTATACGGAACCCTGATGATGATAGTTCCACCAGTACTTGATAGGTTTTTTAAATTACATAAAAAATTTAGTCTTTTTAAAATATATGAAAAATATGTATATATTGATAAGAAAGTCAAATATTGCAATTCTATAACAACCACCTTTACTTTTAAAATTAATATCTTAAAAATCGTGAAAAAAGTGTCACATATTATAAACACAAATTTATTAAATACACATATGGAAACCAGTGAACCTAACCACTCCAAAACTAAATCTACCCCAATACTCTGCTTATCAAGAGAAATTATAAGCACGCCAACTTTCTCATATCGTAAAGTAAACAAAAACTCGCCCGCGCAGCCTCCGAAGATCATCATATTGATATCGCCAGTCGCGAGCGCGCAGGTGAGAGAGGAGAGGATAATATATTGAATAAGTTCACGGGGCTGTTTGTGAAGATACGACGGTAAAAGACGCGACTAAATGCGAGTAGAGCGTTCTACTTTAAGAGAGAAGTGGTACCGCGGAGGGTGATGTGTATATTAAGAGATACTTCGTTGTTTCGCCATATTTGTAAGATGTAAGGTGGGTTTAGTAGTATGTGTAACCCGACTTATAGAATGGAAAGCTTGCGTAACTATATGGAACATTGAGTTAAAACTGGTATGAATAAATCGGCTATGTCACAATATAATATGCACAGGTAGTGCAGAGGATGATGTGTATATTAAGAGATACTTCGTTGTTTCGCCATATTTGTAAAATGTAAGGTGAGTTTAGTAGTTGTTTAACCCGACTTATAGAATGGAAAACTTGCGTAACTATGTGGAACATTGAGTTAAAACTGGTATGAATAAATCGGCCATGTCCCAATATAATATGTGCAGGTACTGCAGAGGATGATGTGTATATTAAGAGATACTTATCTGTTTCTCTGTATTTGCAAATTAAAGTACAACGTGGTTTTAGTAGTATGTGTAACCCAACCGATGAAATAAAAAGCTTACATAGCTATGTGTAATATTGTAGTTGAAACTGGTATGAAAAAATCACAGTGTATGTGTAGATACTGCGAATAGTGATGGGCTATATTAAGAGATACTCCTCTGTTTCTCTGATTTGTGTGGTAAAGTATAACGTGGTTTCAATAGTACGTGTAACCCAACCGTTATAAGTTGTTATGCTTACATGGCTATGTGAAACATTGTAGTTGAAACTGATATGAAAAATCGGCCATATCACAGTATATATGTATATACTGCAGATAGTGATGATATAAAACTTTTTATATAAAATAAAAAAAACGAACTGACTCCAAATAACCACCAAATAAGAAGCGGATTGAAAAGTATCAAATAAAGAAAGTACAAGTACTTACTTTGATCTCTTGCGGTACAATATCGTTTCCGAACATAAATAAATTAACATAATAATGTTTCTGCTCCAGATTTTTGCATTCAGTGCCAAGGCGATAATTGTCTTTCTCCCTCAAGTACATGCTCAGCCATATACATAATAAGCGCTACATTTCGCCATGAAAAAATACAGTCGAATTGAGAACTATCTCTTTTTTTTTAAATCGGTTAAAAGATGAAAATTTTCAACATTTTAACGTTAAAGCGTTTTGTAATTTCGCTAAGAATTATGTTTACGTGAAATGCTCCTCAAAATACGAAACTTCACAAGACATTGGAATCTCACATTATGCGTTATGTTTTATTTGTTGAAATGCGGAATTTTGAAGTTATTGCGGTGTAGCATGGCAGAAGTGAAGTTGACTGAAAGCAAACTACTCTAAATTTCATTTATCTACATACATTTAGGTAATCCGATTCACGAGAAATACTTTGTACTAGATACGTTTTTCATGATTTATTACCAACAGACAGAAGAAAAAGTTATTTATAGCAGCTAGACAAAAATATGTATAAGTTCTTTACAGTACTTTATAGTCGACGGTGTTTATATGATCAATAGATCTTTGAGAGCGCTCATTACACACATAATTTCTGGTATTAAATTACTACTCTGAGTTTCAGTTTTGTAAATATATATTTTTATCAGTATCCCTCCTGACTTTGATAGTTATAAGAAATGTACTAAAACAATACCTTTTACATTAAATAGAACGTTAATTATAATTTAATAATTGTTTTAAGACGTTTCGTAAAAATATGAGGAACACCCGATATACTGAACTTTTAGTTAATTATTAGCCATCATCTTAAACGAAATTTTCATACGTAATACGTCTAATAATTAGTAAATCCATCATTTGATCTGTAAATATAGTTTACTAAAAACCTATCAAGGATGAGTAGTACACGCACTACAGGAAAACATACGGGATTACAAATATTAATTTTTCACATCGTAAATATATTGCCTGCTTTCCAGGAGGAAAAATGTGGAGCATATTTAAAAATTATAAATTCAGGATAGTCGCTACATTTTTCTTCCAATCTTTGTATAGGCATCTAGAAACTCTATTTTTTCATAGTTTTAGGTTAGTTTCAGAAATAGTAGGGGAGGGAGGAGCGGACATATTCTTTGTCGGTTTTTCAGTATATCTCTGAAGATATGGTACTAAACATTATGAAAAAATATTTTTGAAGTTTTTATAGACCTTTTAAATGATAACTCACACTAGACATGGAATTTCCCGCCTTAAAGTTTTTATTAAATATTTTTTAATTTGCCCGCTTTAAAATTTTCTTTAAACATTTTTGAGTAATAACTACTTAGATATGTATAGGTTAATATGTCTATTTACTACGACAAATTTCAAGCTTTAATTAAAAGCGGTTTCCGTGAAAATTGGCTGCAATAGGTGGACAGACAGACACGTGAATAATCTTATATGGGTTCCATTTTTCCTTTTGAATTGCGAAAACAATTATGAAAATAAAATTTGGAATAACAAAACTTTTTTCTCGACATTTTTTCTATGCGTTTGTTCGGAGAAGATATAATTAAGTAATCTGAGAAGAAATAGTTATGTAACATGTAAAAGCGCAGATTAATATTGTGCAAACAATCAATAACAACTAGCACACTAAAACTTTTTCATAAGGATAAGCAAAAAGACATCACTAAAATTACATATTTAGATATCTTAACGCGCTGGAATGCTATCGATAACAAAGAGTCTTAGAAACGACGACAAAAGTTTTGTACAGTTGTGAGCACTTGATACTGGGCCATGTAGCACTTTAAATTTTCCCAAAATTTTCTTATATCATCTCTATCAATTTTACTGTATGATTTTACTATCATAAAAGTTAATGCTTTAAGCCTGTTTATCTTTCTCAAAGTACTCCTTTGGAACCCATTAAAATATCGTTAAAGTGTAAGGACGTAGATTCGGGCTGGATTATAATGTCTTCAGGGCTGCGCATTCGTCTGCAAGTAGTCTTGTATAAAGTACTTCTAATCTCCTTGCGGACCTGAGAAAATGATATACGAACTTTTATCAACCTATATAACCTTTAAGGTAAAATTTGTATGCACACGATTCCTTTGTACGAATCTCTCTTTGGATCTTGACATTTCTCTGTGGGGTTACGGTTTTATTTCGCCCTAGGGTACTTAATAGTTCATTTGGCAAACTGAAATGGGCATCACAGGACGTTTTGACAATATATTATATTACGGTGCCGACTACTAAAGAGGGTTATTCCGGATTATATTGCAAGCATTTATTATTTGGGATGTTACTTACTTTCATTATGATATATGTATTACTTACTATTCTCACTTTATGTGCCATTGCGACACTCGCCCAAATTAAGATTTATCCGGCTAAACAAATGTTACAAACAAAAGGGATTTATCTGATTTCTCGAAAAAATTGTGATATCCTTGAGTAAAATTGTCTGACAAATGCTCTCTTTTATATGATTTTAAAATAGACTATCATCGAATTTAAAATTTGTAAATGTTACATTCTTAAAAGGGTATTGCCACGAGCTCTGTAATGTTTTTAGAAATACTAAGCAGTAACTATTTTATAAAATTTTGCCACACATAATATTGCAAAATTTTTCTACATCCTTCATTTTATAAAAAAACAATTTTACCAATAATGGAATGCGTATCTATTTTGAAAATCCAATATCCATCTCCATAGTATTAAATAAGAGTTTCGAATTATGTTCAATAGACTTTCAAAATATTGAAATTGCAGTCTTTATATTTGCATAGACTTAAAGTTATTTCCTTACATCTTTTCTGCTAGTACTATAACATAATAAATACACCAATAATCTAAAACCTATATTAAAAAGAAGATATTAAGTACACAAGTTTTAATAGAGAAAAAACTGTTAACGATATATATTTCCTTTCATACTGAGTGGCGATGTATTTAATTTTCCAAAATTGTATTAAATTATTATTACTTGGAACCAAAACAGAATATGGGTACCCAGTTGACGCTACTGCACTAAAGAAAAACGAAACTTGTGGAAATGTCTGAGTCAAATAAAAATTGTGTCGAGAGAGCAATAAATTTTGGTTTATCTCATACCATTAGCTTTAAGGCGTTACACGAATTGTCATTAAGGATATAAATAAAAATAATGAAAAACTTCGTTAGACTTAGAATTTTTCCTGACATAAGAAAACATAAATAAATACTCTAGTCACTAAGGACGACGACAAACAATGCTTAATGATTGTTTTGAAAACGAATTTTCTCATTAACTTGACGAATGAAGTAAAGAATTTTCTCCACAGTAAATTTTTTTTAAGCCGATCAAGCGGCACCGCCTATCTGTGACCAATTATATCGGTCGTTTATTCGAAAACAATTTTATGTGCGTGCACGACTCTAATTAAGGAAAAGTGTTGAGTTTAGATGGGTATTTTTGTCGTTATCGTTAGAGTGTCCTTTTTGTAATTTACTTTAGTCACGAAAAGATGCCTTAATAAGTATGACTGCAATTATCCAATTCACGACTGACAGATTGATTTCAGTCTATTTTGTCGTTATATGAAATTATCAGATTATTTATAATTATAAAATGATTATTATTAAAAGCTACCTTGAACAATGATATCAGCATATAGTCATAATATGATTTTTTTTATGAATTTCATCAAGTACATATTTTCGTGTAAATTTTACGTTAGACAGCACAGTCCACACACTACGTTAGATATCATTCAATAAATTTGGTTTATCTGTTTTAAGTGTTCGGTAGTGAAATTGCCAAAGTAGTACACTTATGGATACCTTTGGTGTCCGTCCGTCCGTCTGTCACAGACGATTTTCTCGGAAACTCTTCGATGTAAAAATTTTAAAGTTAGTACAAAGATAAAGTTTAGTGGCTCAATTATATACGTAAAGTATGAAAAGTTTAGTTTTTATCCTGGTTAAAAAAAATTATTTCAAGGTAACCATCGTGTAGGGCGTCAAATGAAAATTTAAAGGAAAAGCGAATTCAAAAATACACATGATATATCTTCTTATGAATTTATTTAAATGTTTTTTGGGAAAAGCGAAGAAAAATTGCCGTCTCTTATCTTTATTACCAAAAGGATGGCTCAGAAAAATCTGAGAAAAATTATAAACAGAATTAGATATAGATTGAACCAAAATTACAGAATAGAAACATTACAGCGCGATTTGTTGGTATAACAAATTTAATTCTTTATTTCTTTACAACTGCTAAACTATTGACTTTAGAGTAAACGTTTTTCGACAAAAAATATTTCCCACGATGTAAGAAGAACTTTTAGTCATACGCATTTTTCATTTTAATATGGCCCAGTCAAAGCGCTCCCCATTCAGCTTCGCTCATACACGATGTGATAGATACGGCATTGATGACCTCGCCAACTCTATTAATAATTTAAGTGAGGGGACTGATGGCAAGGAACACTAATTGCGCATATATAATTTGCACTTGACCGATATTATCATTAGACAATGAATTTATAAACGATATTTTGTAAATAAATTACTATTATCACACTTGAACAGAGTCATCTTAATTAATATTATAGTGCGAAAGTGTCTTTGGATAATATAGTATGTATATTATAGTGCGAAAGTGTCTTTTTATATTATAGTGTGTATATTATAGTGTGAAAGTGTCTTTGTATATTATAGTGTGTATATTATAGTGCGAAAGTGTCTTTGTATATTATAGTGCGAAAGTGTCTTCGTATATTATAGTGTGTATATTATAGTGCGAAAGTGTCTTTGTATATTATAGTGTGTATATTATAGTGCGAAAGTGTCTTTGTTGTCTTTCTTATAGCAAAGGAGCAACGGATCGAGGTGATTTTTGGAAAGCTACATACACAATATGTAGTAGCAACAGAATTACTCACTTCAATCCCTAATTTAGAGGGAAATGTTTTTGTGATTTGTATTATAAAAATACGAAAATTAAGGCTTAGTATTTAATTTCCCTTAATAATTTTAGATGGCGCTGCATGTTTTATTTTCTCCCTAAGCTAGTATAAAATAAACTGGACAAAGGATGTCTTCTGACACTCTTTTTCCATTTTATTTGCATGCATAAAGTTGTTTTCGTAGTTGTCTGCATCTCTTGAAATTGTTGATGCTAGTTAACCAAAATAGTTTGACTCGTAAGTTCTAAACAATTGTTAGTAGAAGGAAGATTTCTCAAAATCACTACTAAAAGCAGAACATATTTGCTCACCGGTTTTAACTTTAGTATTTGTCAAACGGGGTTTAAAGATGAAATACAGTAAATGGATAACCTATTTAATAATACCCCACTAGATGGGGTGCGAAAAAAATTTTCGCGGACATAACAAAAACACGTGTTTAATCCTTTAAAATAATACATATTAATAAGATCTTCATCTAAAGCATTCATTTTCAAAATTTTATTCATATAGGAATAGACAGACGGACGGACTAACATGACGAAGTTATAAGTAGTTCTTGTTTTACTGTGGACCATAAGGAGACGATGTGGTAGATGCTATCATATATTTTTTCGGTTGCAGGAAACCTGTTATTGCCAGTTAGAATTTATTGCAATTTAGATGAAAGTGAGTGTACTCAAGTTTCACAATGAATTTTACAGTGAAGTTCAAGAATATTTATAAAGTAAAACTACTTGAGACGCGATGAGAAAAAAATTTTCAAGGTTGCGATGTTTTTCATGTGATGTTTTTGTGATGTAAGAATTAATGAATACATCACAAGAAGGAGGGAGAATAGGTACTTAGCTAACAACCGAGCGACAAATGAACACGATAGAATAAGACAAGAAGTGTACACATGCGCATAAACAAACAAAAATGGCGCTTACTACTGGCTATCAGCAGTTTTGTATGTTATGTGTGTCAAAAATAAATTGTAAAAATATTGCGCGAAAACAAACAAAAATGGCGCTTACTACGGCTATCAGCCATACTGTATGTATGAGATGCGTCAAAAGTACAAAAAAGCGCTCACTACTGCTATCAGCTGTTTTTTAAGTTATGTATGTCAAAAAGAAACTGTCAAAATTTTGCCGATTTATTTAATCGACAATTCTTTATGTAAATTTACATGAAGATATTTACATCGATTCGTAATGACATTTTATTAATTTTTCTGAAGGTATGTATTATAATCTTCTTGTACGTATTTAGTGAAGTACGAACTATGGACTTACGCTTATTGCATTCTCTCTCTCTCTCACTCTCTCTCTCTCTCTCTCCCTCTCTCTTTGTCCTTTTACCTCTAACCTTAGACTTTAAATCAAGGTTTAGAGTGTTAAAGAAGTTTCACTTTTGTCACGTCTACTGAGTTGCAAGCGATTTCCTAAAATGTTATGAACAACGCTCATCAATTGTCCGGACCTTGCATCTGTAGAGCTGTTCTTGTTTTTTTTTAATGTATCCTAAAATAAATCTTTGCATTCATCTTATATTAAAGCTTTCTCTTATTTCTTCCAACTGATTTATTGCCACTTCTCATGCGGCTTCTAATCCCTTTTTTAGGATAATTCAGAAAATATATAATTTTACCATCAGTTGGAAAACGACCTATTTACTCCTATCAAAATTAACACTACATATATATATATATATATATATATATATATATATATATATATTACTAATGAATTTGTCAATTTAATAATTAATATACTTACTAATAACTTTCCTACTCTTTCATTATACGTCAACGAATTATTGAATTAGAGTTAATCATCTGACATTTACGTTTCTTCCAATGTATTTGCTCGTTCTTCTTCAAACAGATTCTTAACATAGCCTATAACAATAGATCGACAACGTTAATAAGATATGTGATTTCTGCTCCAATAATTAATTAATCTAAGATCATATTCAATATATTATAGTTTAATACTGACGTTTAAGCTAGAAATGAAGAAAAAATTAATATTTCAATGTCATTTGCTTATACGTCCAACTATTTCCTAAAAATTTACTCGCATTGGATTCGAATAAAATATTTGAATCGTACTTTGAAGTTCTTTGTCGGTGAAAGTAAATTAAAATAACGTATTTACCCGTAGCGCTTCCCTTAAAGCAGCTCCGTTTTAAAGGGAACGCTAGGGGCTGGCTCTAAAACGAGAAAATGAAATAAAATAAAAAAAGAACGCAAAGAAAACGAATCGAGAAAAGATATTCTGCTGGCAGTCCAAATTAATACGGTTTCGCCGGTCGGGCGGCGGCGGCGGCGCGCTCGAAATAAGAAATGAATGGATCCAAGAACGCATGCAACAAGCGAAAATCCAAACGAGAATTTATTATCTGGGCCTCGCGATTTAAGGTATCGGATTATAACGGGATCGGGGCGGCTGGGAGGGGGTAGGGGCCGGGGGCGAACCGCAAAAGATTTGAATATTCAGAGTGCGGAAATGGGCGGGCGGACCGCTAAAGGGGTAGCCGCGCTTAAACGCACCGCTCGGGCCGAGCGCACCGCGCGGATTACGAAATTTTAATTTGGACCGCCGCTACTCGGTTTACAGAAAGATTGACATTTAAATATTTTAGAAAGCAATTGTTTACGCAAAACAGTTATGGTGAATTTTTAACGACATGCGCCGGCGCCCACAGCTAACGAACGAATGTCTCGGGGAAGTTAATTTTAATTTTCAACTGTAAATTTGATTTTAGCAAATGAAGTGCGCAGGCAATCGTGTATCTGTCGGGGTCGGTTAAGCCTAGTTGATTATACAAGGAGTATTTCTAGGTCCTCAGTGAATACAGGTATCGATTAGTAGCGCAAAATTAAATGATTAGTTGAATGAATTATGTAATGTTTTTAATCAAATTATGGCTTGTGAAATTTTCTAATTTAACATATTTCACGAGAGAAGGCTTAGTTGAAAATTGTAAAAAAGTTCTTTATTCGTATTAAAGACGGATAAGTGAAATAATTATTACATTTGATTTGATATTATGATTAATATTTATTACATTAGAGACGATTAAGTTCCAAAAATACTGTTTGTAGAAATATTATGATTTTTCCCTTTATTCAGCTATATGATCAATTTCCCTCTGAATTAGGGATTAAAGTGAGTGATTCTGTTATGATTTATCCTATTTAGTGCGCTAATTCAGCTATATGTACATTCATTTTATTACGAATTTGTTTTCAAACATAAACACTAGTCAAATAATCACATGGTCCACATTTCTATTAATTACAGGGGTTCTAATTTCTAGAGTTCCGTAGCACCAAATAATATTAAACTTACAAGACCGCATTTCATTGTCAAAAACGAAGATTTGGAGATACGGGATACCGGAAATATTCCATAATTAAAAAAAACACAACATTTCGTTTTCAAATAAATTTTTGCTGAAAGTTTATTGTAAGTTAAAAAAAAATTACCTTAATTCTTTACAAAATTTTACGCACGTTAATTGAAAAATTAAGGTTGGGGTTGGGGAAGGTGATACACTTTATCAGATTTTAGAAGCGCATATCTCACCAAGTATTGACTAAAATAAAAAGTATTTTGGAACTTTTATATCATTCTTTAAAACTTAACTAACGATACCCCATATGCTTATGTGCACTGGACTTTTTTCATCCCTCAGTTTCACGTGTGGAGTGCCACCCCTAACATTATTTTTTAAACATTCCTTTATTTCATTGTATAGCGGTTCATAAAAGACACCTACCATCTAAATTTCGCCTATATAGTGACAATAATTTCTGAGTAAAATAGCTGTGACATACAAGGAGACAGACAGAAGGAGTAAATCATGAAAGCAGTAATATTCCTAAATAATAAATAAATCATTTAAGAAAAATGTTATATGTATAACTCAAAAGTAAGACTCCTATATTAAAATATTTCAGAAAAAATTAAGTTTTCGGAAAGGGTTAGTAGATATTTTTTTCATATTCACCATAACTTTAGAAATATATTATATAATTTCAAGAGCATATATTTGGAAACAATGTTAAACTACTTCTGATGGACGATATGTAGTATTTATCTTTATCTTTGATTATATAGCGTTCGTTCACTCCAGAATATGTAGTGTTACTAGGTGTAAATATTTCGATAATAAAAATTAGATACTGGGAAATCTCATATAAGTACATAAAATATAAGCGAATATATGTACCTACACACAATTAGAACTGAATCAAAGAACAGTATTCATGAAGATCATCATAATCAAAGAGATAAAATGAGTTTCAGAAAGGAATTAATATTGAAATCATAAAAATATCGTGTCCCTATTAATATAAGGCGAGCATTTCGACTCAATTTACCCGGGCGAGCCAAGATAATTTCTGTCTTTGACGCCTTTAATCTCCGAAAACTCTGGTCGGTGGAAAGCGGGCGTTTTCCCACCAGCACAGCGTCACACACGTAGGTAGTGGCACTCGAGACCCGTCGATGTTAGGTACACGTAATCCGCGGAATATAATCCGCGGATTTTCCATTACGCGCCACGTAAATAAATACTCCCGTCTTTGGAGATTTGTATTGAAGGATTATGGCGGTGCAGGGGCGCGGCAGACGCGGAGGGGTGGGTTGAGAGGTGTAGACGACGGCGGTCGCGTGTGCGTTATTTTGAGTTTTGCGTTGAAGTGGAATTTTGCAAGAGGGCGGTTTGTTTGAGTTGTCGATTTGGGTCGTATCGAGAATTTGGCTTGGTCAATATTCCCATTAAAATTTTGGAAGTAATTTGTAAGTCGTGCAGAAATTTCTTAAGCGACCATATACCCGTTTACTGCGATTTACTAGTATGTGAAGATTTAAGTATAAACATTTCACTTTACTGTAATATTTTCTTCCAAATAATTTTATATTTTCATTTCCACCAGTTAATTGTATCCTACTCTGCTCTTAGAACATTATTAAGCATATATTAATGAAATATTTTAAAGCAAGCACATAAGAAAACCATATATGTTAAGAACTGTATTCGCCACATTAGTTTTGATTCACTACCCAATATTAACAAAAAAATGTGTTTGGCTAACCCAAAAGTTTATCATTTTACAAATTATAATTTTTAGGGTTCTCCAAAAGGCAATAAGGGACCCTCATAAGATGTCCGCCTGTCTACTACAGAGATTTTATGAGAAATCGTTTGGCACAGAAACTTGAAATTTGGCGATAAATTTAGCAATCGATCATATTAAACCGCATATTTTGCAATACTAACTCTTTAAAATATGTTTATGGTAACTTAGTGGGGGAAAAATGTTTTTACAGTTTTATATATTGTTTGAAAGGATTAGACCAAAAGAAATGAAAAACATTTTTTTCATAATTTTAAGTGTCACACCCTCAGAGGTATACATTTCTGAAAATTGTCGAATCAAAAATTATAAAAAACAAGCATTTGTCGAATCTGAAGAGAAGATTACACGAATCTGAAGAAAAACTAGCGATTTTCCCAGGTCTATTCGTTTTTTAAAAATTCGCTATAATTTTACAATTATGCAATATATTAATAAAACTCCCTCTCTGATAGGGGTGAATAGCGAGATCAATTTACAGCTATTACATAGAAATCACCATTAATTTCTTCCAGTTTACGCTTTCATATTTTGTATAGTCATGAATTTTTGAACTGGGAACTTTATTTGCTTTATTGTTTACCAAACTTCAGTTTTTTCTTCATTATATCGAATATTAATTTATGGTCGACTCTATTTTACACAATTTTCCTGAACATCTGCTAACGTTAATCAAATGATGAGCGTTACCAGATATTCTACTTTAGAGGGGTTTTTCGTTTTTTAAGCATTTCATTTTCCATCACGCCCAATACTTTAATCGAGACGTCAAATGTTCTGCTTTTCGACGACAAACAAAGCTTTTTCCATAATTGGACGCAAGCTAATAGAAATAAATTTAAAGCTATTAATTTTTTTGGACATTTACTATTACCCATTTTTTACTTATGTGTACTTTCAGAAAAAAATAGTATTTAGTCATTACGGTTTTGTTTCATTTAAATAAAAAAAAATAAATTGGTTGGATCCTTAAAATTATAATATTAAAAACATTTTAGTATTAAAAAAAGCTTTAAAATGATATGTGGCAGTTAGCATCTTTTTTTAAGCTAAAATCCCTATCTTTCCTGTATTACATTTGGTAACCCTGTTTGTGACTAAGATAAATTTACCTTTAATAGTAGGTTGAGTTTTTTAAGTTGCCATATTTATAAAAGAATATAATAACATACATAGAGAATACAAGTATGTGAAAGAATACGTCAAAAGTTTGGTTTAATTTTAGATTGTTCAAAAATACCTCAAGTTTTACTTACTATTCTTAGTAAAGGTGACGATCTTCAACACTTTTCCGTAGCGCTGGAATATGGAATGCAGCACATCCAGCATTATGGGGTAGAGCATGTGTTCGACGATTACGCGCAGCACGGTGTTGGGTCCGCCCTGTATGTCGGTGGGCGGAAGCACAGCGCCGTTGGTCGGCCCGCCCGCTACCAGGGCGCCGCCCGCTGTGCTCGAGATGGCCTGCGCGGCCTGTAATGCGGCTTGCGCTGAGGCCGACTGGAAGGGAGGAAAAAGAATTGTATAATTTTTAACTTAAGTGGACACAATTTTACTATTCGGGTTTATAATTTTTTTAGATAGTATTTTATAGGACATTTAAATCATATTGCTTTGCAACTAATTATATCATTATGTTTAAGTAATAATTAAACTGGAACTGACTCCTTTCGATATATCTCATGATCGCTGAAAGTTTATTATTGCAAGCTGTACTCTTGTGCAGAAAACATTCATGTTTAATGCTTATATTGTCACATTCAATTTCGGTAGAATTAAGTGTCTGTCAATAAAATTTAAAAAAATAATATTTTTGTAAACGCTGTAGTAATTGCTTGACTTTACAATGGTGGACCCGATCAATTCCATTATTTTTCAATAAATATTAGGTTAAATCGCATGACGGTGAGTCCACCGTACCAGACGGTTAGTGACGTAATCATGCTCATAGATTTGATAGAAAGCCCTTTGATTTAAAAAAAAGGAGTATATTTATGTAAATACGTTAAGGGAACTAGTTTATGGCTATAAATGAAAACGATATTTATGAAGATCACTTTATACATACTATTACTTATTTTAATTATTATCATTTGAACATAAAACAGTATATAAATAAAAGTATTAATATATATAGGTATTTTAAAATGAAATTGAGGGTTAATTTACCACTTTTCATTTTAAAGCCTCGTTTGAGAAACATTAGACTTTAAAGTGACGTTCAACGTCTCCCCTTCCTCTAATTTTACAATCAAAATTTTCATGAGTTTGAAAAATCAGAAAAAATTATAGATTCTGGCATTTAGTTACAAATTTAAAATGAATTTTTTTTGGTTACCTGCATTAATAACTACAAAAGTTATAGATAACTGAGCATCCCTATTTGTTTATGTTCCACTGTGCTTTTCACGGGTTTATTTTTTATTGGATAACAAAACCAAACAAATTTATACTTTTGTACTTATTAAGACAATGTTGAAATAATTTTACAAAATCCTCTATGGATTAAACCATAAAATGACATTGGAATATGAAGAAATCTATTACGGTAAAAAACAAAAATTCGGTAGTCCTAAAAACGATTGTATCCTAGAAATGTAACGATAATGAGACATAAATCAAAATTGGAATTGATTTTAAAAATGAAAAATTAAATACGTATACATTATGTTTGCATTTTAACCCTTTTTGGTATGTGAACTTTAGCCTGAATCTAAATGTGAACTTTTTCTTCTTCGTAAGCGCGGCAGTTCAGGGTAGGGCCTATCTTTCTTAATGAGTTTATTTCATTTCGACTTGTTTCTGTCCATTACTCTCCAGTTGGTTGTCTTCAACAAGCTCATGTGTTTCTCAAGGCAGTTAAGAGAATCTGAGCTGTTGATGTGCCTTTTACCGGAATTAATTAGTTTTGCCATAAATTTCTTTTGTTATTGTTTTCCAGTCGCATGCAATGCAACCTGTCTATTTTTTCCTTAGATTTTGATACATTTTATACTATGCAATTTTCCTGTATATATATGCTTGGTACAGATATGAATTGGTTCTGTTAAACGCGATAGTACACAGTATGTCAATTCTTTGACACTTTGTCGACCATTTAAATTAATTGTCTACTCATTAAATTGATTTCAATATGCAATTTTCTTCATGTAGTACTTGACTTACATTCACAACTAATATAGATTATATTTACGGTAACATACAACTGTATTAAAAAGTAAATTGAAAGCACTAAAGTTAGCGACGAGTGTCAATAATCCTATATCAAATAAAACAATTAGTCATTATTCTATATTTCTAATAACGAAAATAATTTCAAATATTTTAGAAGATTTATATGCCAAACAGCAAATATCTCAATAAAAAAACGATTAAAACAAACAGCAAATATCTCAATAAAAAAAACCATTAAAACAAGATATCTTCAATCCTCTCACGAAGTCTTGTATCAATTTAAAATTTAATTAAAGCTTCAAGGCATAGTTTAAATGCTGACTGCAATATTAATTAATGTTTGTAGCTGAAATATTAATATTTAGAGGGCATGTTTAAGCCAGTACACTTAAAATTTAATTTTCTAAGCTCTTTTACCTAGAAAACAGTACGGCTTTGCAAACAATTACGAAGCCAAATAAATGTTACCTGTTAAAAGGTATTTTACTCAGAGAGGTTTCTGAAGAAAGAAACATTTAAAAAGCGGCACTTCATTCGAAACTCGAGTGCCCAATCAACCGAGATAAGCACCCATACAATCGAAAAAAAATCGAGTAATTAAAAGCCTTATCGAATAATAAGATAATTTCCAAGTAATGACTGTGATAAGCGAGTAGAATTGAAAAGCAGCCCGGAGGGAAAAAAGAAAGAAAAAAGATATTTATCGCCAACTTCGGAAGTTAACGGAATTATGTCATTAGGGAAAAACAAAAAAAAATCTATTTATTAATGAATCAATAATCCAAATCAAGTCTTCTGTTTAAATTCACTTAATGTATTAGCTTAGATGGTAGGAAAGAGAGGGATACACCTTGTTTGTACAGTCAGTGCCAACGATTTGTAAAACACGAGTACAATTAAATGAAACTACGTGATGTAGTATTATTTCTAATTATATCACGTAGTTAATTGTAAATAATGATTTTTTACAAAATTAACGCCAAATATATTTAAGATTCGTAAAACGGTAAGTGCATTTGTCGCATAGGAGATTAAATATACCAGATAAAATTTGGAATGTTGTGACACGTGGAAATTTTATCGACATTTTTATGTACTCATGGTTAACGTCATACATATTATTACTCGTGTAATCAAACAGTTTTCTTTATTATTTAAAAACCGTGCCACTTTTTGTCGTCACATATGGATAAGAAATGTACGCATGTGGTTCGCATCATGTTTTCTATTTCCTCTTCATTTCAAATTATTCTTCCTCCTCTAGCTTCTACAATAATATGTTGCGAATCAAAAGTAGTAAACGAATAAGTATTTGGATTCTGTATATCAAATATATTAAAGAGAAATTAAATTATTACATTTCCTTTCAAATATACTTAGTTCTGTTTCACAATGAAAATTCGAAACGCATGAAAATTCGAAACACGTAAATTAAACAGTTTTTACATTTAATGTTGGTTACAAAACTAAATAAAAAAGTTTTAACACAACTGTACCAGCGACCGACTACTCGGAGCGCTCACACCTGCGTCCGTGAAACGGGATCCCTCCCGTCGCGAGCGACTGTTCACTCACTCGATACTGAGAGGAAAAAGTATATCAATTAGACGGGCGTTAAGCCTGCAAATTATTCCGACCACTTAGGCGGCATTAAAAGATCTGGGCGGCGCGGCGGAACGGTTTAATGGGCGGCCCGCCCGGCACAATATAAAACTGGTGTCGCCCTCAAATGGAGAAAGAATTTGATAATAATAACTCCTGTAAGAGAAAGTACTCGGCGCGTACTTTTAATATCTTATACCGCTTTTGTTGGAGCCGAATGTCCATGCTTAGGGAACGGCGATCATTCCGCTCGCTCACCTATCAGGTTTACGGTGTTTAAGTGCAGTGCTATTGCGGAATAATAAATTTATGTTTGTTCTGAGCCGGAATATTGCGGCGCGGTGGCGGGGCGGGGGTCGTTTATTTTAATTTTGGCATCATAAGCCCTCGGTTATGGGGCTTTTTGGTAAATATTGGCAAGTTTAGTGTAAATTGGAGATTTGCGTGAATGACAGCAATAAATACAGAAAGGTCTTATTGGGGAATTTAATTTTCTGTTAGTTGTTGGAGATTTTGAAATGTTTTTAGACATTTAATCAAAGCGAATATTATATTCCGGTAAGTTGAGTCAACACGCGCGTTTTCATTTTTTTACTTTATTTTTTAAAAATCCAGTCACAGAAACATTATAATTGTACTTATAGGTATTAATCATGACAAGGAGATTAATTTTTGACGTATACAAGACTTCGTAAATTTCCTAATATTAATATACGTAATAATAACATATGTTAAGTAATCAATTTTCACTAATCCTAAGCGAATAATATTTTGATGCAATCCTGTCTTTAATATTGTAATAGTTAATTCCAATATATTTTTGATGTGATGCTGGTATTGCAAAAAAACATCTTGTCTGCGTAAGTGCAAAAAGTTACTAGATACGAAGCACGAAAGTTTCTCTACAACATAAAGCACAAAAATACACACAAAAAATGTTGTGAGAATAATAACATTTGAACAAAGTTAATACTTCATTGAAATATTTTTTATTTGATCGTCATTTTAAAGGTGTCTTAGTCAAGTCAATGGTAAATATTGAACCCTTATAATTACGTCCCTTCTGCTTGCCTATATGTCATAGCATGATCATCCTTTCAGTTTATGACCAGTTTTGATGAAACGTTAAAGAAAGACGTATTTTAATTAATGAACACAAAAAATAAATAAAACAACTTTTTTAATTGTTTTTACGTATTTCTACTTACTTGAAACTATGCGACTAATTTTTTTTCTCGCAGATCACATCTTGTGTATATCTATGAAATGTAAATCTTTGAGTATATATCTATGAAAAGTCATAAAAAGCCATGTAATTTTTCTTTTGTACGGCATCACCTTCGTGAGATATGAGAAACCAAAGTGGCTTGTAGTATCTGCCCTCGCTTTGATTTTTTGACCCCATATGTCAAAAATGTGAAACAATAAGAAAATTAATTCGATCTATTTGCTTTAGTATATTTGTATATAGAGATATAGGCAATCAAGTATGTCTATATTTCTATATACAGGGAAATAAGCAACAACTAAACAGATCTAATTGGGTAAATTTGCATTAGCAAATTTTTATACAGATATATAGTCAACCGAATTATTTTCCATAAGACTTCTGACTTGCGCATCAAGGTCTCTATTTCTAGATTGAAGTGAAATTATTTATCATAAGTTGTAATTAATATGGGCTTTCTAGCACAATAAATACTTAATAATACATTAGCGTGAAAATTGTATATACTATGACATCTAGAACGTATGTTATACGTTTTCCTACAAGTTTTGTGTAAGACTTCAAAATAATTTTTTTCATAATTTTAGATTCAATGCTTTCTGATATTAAGGTATATGCAATTAACTATTAAGGTATATGCGAGTCAACGTCAAGTAAGAGTAATGTCAACTGTTAAGGTATATGCGAATCAACGTCAAGTAAGAATAGTGTCAACTATTAAGGTATATGCGAGTCAACGTCAAGTAAAAGTAGTGTCAACTATTAAGGTATATGCGAGTTTTTCAGTGTCGACTATTAAGGTAGATGCTTTATTATTATGTTAAATTTGCACTTTTTCCTTAAAGCAGCTTTTGAGAAAAACGGTTATGCCATTTTCCCTTAAAAATAATGTTAATATTTGTAATACTTTAGCAGAAGTTCTGTGTACACATACATCTTTAAGCTTTTATGCGTAACTAAGATCGAAGGAAGTTCCTGCAGTGCGAATTTCACTTACATTTAACAGGTTATTTTTTTCTTCGTCATAACGATGAAGAGGAGCATCCTTTAATGACGAGAAACTTTCGTTCAGTTTGACTATGTTTCATACAGCTGTAATAGGAATGACTCCCCATATAACTGTAAAATGTGATATTAGAGTGAAATTTTTAACATTTTAAAATTTTTAACATATCTTATCGATTGAACTGATAGAATCGTCGGTTGAGATAAAAAAAAAATAAAAAACCTATCAAGCAAGAGTGGGACTCGCACTACGAGTGTTCCGTACACGTTTAGGCATTTATAAACATTTAATGGTACATAATATTTCTATTAAACTATTTATAAAATTTTATTTGTTTAAAACGAAAATATATTGCCTACTATATCTTTCACAGGTGCTTATTTAAAATAAATATTTTTTATGTGATTTAACTATAAATTAACGATTTTCCGATTTTTTGACCTGTACTGTGAGACCTTGCTTCTTTCCAAATTTCATGACAGGTCCAGGTCAACGGGGATATCGTATAGGTTTTTACTTATTTGTGAGTGTCATAATATGTAGCAAAATGGCCGTATGTTTTGAGTACTTTGACTAAGAAGCTTCATTTTTTATAGCTTCAAGGGACCGTAGACCTAAATATTTAATATTATTTCAACCTACCTCCACGCGTTCCTGTGTAGAAGGTTGTTAACAGACATATGGACAGACAGATGGACAACGAAGTGATCCCATAAGGTTTCCTTTTTTTTCTTTTGAGGTACGGAACCATAAAATACCATAATTTTGTTCCGAGCAATGAAAACATTTTATAATCGACCGGTTTGCTTAAACAGTTTAGTTAAGAGACATACCTGTATTTCGATTTCTAATTTTAAATATTCTTTTTTTTAATTATTTGTATAATATTGAAAGAGAAGAATTTAATATGTTCAATTCACATGCTTTAAGTACCACCTCTAATATAAAGCTAAAAGATGCCAAATAGACAGGCTCGCTCGAATACACATATTCTACTTACTATCTTATATAAACTGAATAAAATGGCCTTTAGCAAATCTACGCAGCCAAGGTGGCCACTACGCCGGACAGAGACAGACACATATACAGTAATTTCATCCTACTCGTATTAACGTCATTACACGTGTCCTTTTCCACTAAGACGAGCTCCCGCGGGGCTTCATTAGCCGGCGCAGCTCCTTCCTCTGATGCATCTTTAAATTAAGTACATACTAAATGCGGGTAATGTACTCTATATTTATATGTTACGTGATATGTGTTATGTGCTAGCGTGTACATAAGTTATGTGCTACAGTGGACGCTAAGGCAAAATTAAATAGAAAACAAAACGAAGTAAAATGCGGCAAAGGAGACCGGCGAAAAAACCTGGCGTTACAGGCATAGAATATAATTTTTAATAAAACTAGTATTTTCGAACCCAAAAAAGCAAACAAATCAGCGATTAACAAACAGAAAGAGCCAAATATAAAATTTGTAGACAAGACAAAGAGAAATGCTATCTCCAAAAACGCTCATGTATTATATTTCTAATATCAAGAATTGTTAGTATACATAAAAATAGCAAGATGTACAACAAACTTTTTAGAAACGATTACAAAAAATTAATCAATATAGATTATTTTTTTAACGTATAACCATTTGTCTACATCAATTACAAATAAGCTGTTAACTAACATTGACAGTTGTTCTGTTGCTGTCAAAATAAATGTCTTTTCCGCTCTATTTGAGTTTTATGTATCTTTTTTTCAACGAACCTGTCGGCCCAGCGAGTTTTATGATTTTGTTTTTTATATCTGTATAAGGACGGTACACAATCTCCGCTTTGTTTCATCTTGCTGGTTCAAAGACTTTCGTAGAAATAGTATTTAAAAACTATTATGAAAAATAAACTAATCTTTCCTAAAAATACAAAATTTTTTATTTGTCTGATTGACAATTTAAATACAATTGTTTGGATCTCATTTTTTCATTTCCTCTGTATAAGAGTGTCAATTTTATTGTTCAATATCTGGGCCCAAAACTATATAGACTTTTACCAGTCACCTTCGCATAAATTTCTAGCCATTTATAGTTTGTTCGTTTAATTTCGGGCAATTTATAGTTTGTTTGATTACTTTCTGGCTATTTATAGTTTGTTCGATTAATTTCTGGCAATTTATAGTTTGTTCGATTAATTTCTGGCAATTTATAGTTTATCCGATTGTGACAATTTATAGTTAGTATGTGTTTGTGTTTGGCGATTTATAATAGTGGCGATACCAGAAAGTCATAAGGTAATTAAAAATATTTTTTTTGCTTATTGTAAGTAATATTAAATACCGACATAATATTCTTAGAAGTATTAGCTAGCTTACTTAGCTTAAATTACTCTTGTCAAAAAGCTTTGAACAGATTTCTAGACGATATCAATTGTACATGTTTTCTGTCGCATATTGTCGTGAATTGATTCTTATCCAGTCTTCAAAAGCTAGAAACAAACTAAACGAGTAATATAATTATATGCGATATAAATAACCTGTCACAGACGAGTAGAACTCGCACTACGTGGGTCTCGTATACATGGTGTTTTATTATGTAGTATTTATATTAAACTATTTACAAATATTAAATTGTTACAATGTTAGTATATTGCTTACTTTGTATTTCACTGGCGTTAAAACATGGTATATATTTTAAAAAATATAAGATAACCACTACAGTTTACCTACGAGATTGGCATAGGTTTATGACAACCCTATTTTTAGCATATTTTCCAGTGTATCTCTGAAGCTATGCTACATAAAATTATGAAAAAATTGAAGTCCTTATGATTAGCCCTTTCAAACGATACCCCACACTGCATAGATTTCTAAAAAAAAATAGTACTTAATTTGACCCCCCCCCTCCCCGTTACGATTTTCATATAAATATTTCCGAATATTAGCTATTGAGATATATGCTGGTTAATATATTTTATTACTATACCAAAATTCAAATTTCTGCGTCAAGCAGTTTCGTCGAAAAACGATTGTGGCACACAGACACATGAGTGATATTAAAAAGGTTCTGTTTTTCCTTTTGAGTTATGGAACCCGAAAAATTAAAATATGTGAGCCGTCATGGGATGCCTGGCAGATGTGAAACATCTAAATGTTTTTTATACTTTTATTTGAACGAACTGAAAACGAAAAAACAAAAATTCAGATAACGATTAATAATAAAATATTAATTTAATTTAAACATTTTATTTTTATGAAATAATTTATCACACAAATATTTTGTAGCAACCTATTGAAAATATATTTTAAATTTTATAATACGTTTAAGTTGCTTTGTCAGATATATCTTTTCCTATTATTTCTGAAACAGTAACTATTGACGCTGGTTTTGATGGAATGAAAGTGATAATTGGTTGACGATAGTAGAAAAATGATACAAATATTTTAGATTTTCACCATCACTTTTACTATTACTGTAATTCATATTTTAATTTAAACGTTCAACATTTTGACCAGTTTAATGTAATACACCGATATAAACGAGTAAAGTTGTAAGAGTTAGTAAATAAGAAACTCTGAAACACTAACACACACGTGATATAGAACGTATGTAGCGTAGTAGAGGGGAAAGCGTTAAGTCGGAAAGAGCCGATAAGACGCGAAGCTAGCCTTATGGCACGTCGCAACGTGCCATCAGAACATTGTAACTCCCATCCTAACGCGCCATTAAATGTTTCACATCAAAAATACAGACGGACCACATAATGTAACATCAGATTTTATAGTTAACTTATATTCATTTATTAAATCCATCTTCGAAAGTTTTCTAAATATTTTCTTCTTTTATTGGGCGCTGCCAGCCATTATTCTGCATGCCACCTGGATGAGATGTGAAGGTATACATAGCCGGATTGAATTCCCGCTTTACTTGCGCGTGAATAAGCACTCACAGCTTGCTTAAATTATTTAAATTACCGTCCAATTAGGCCAACGTAATAATTTCGCAATCGACTGTTGGAACGGGGGGTGGGGGGAGGCGGGCGGCCGTTGCATATTTGATGGGCGCGTAAGTAACAGGCGCGACCACTGACGCCGAGACCAAGTCGAACCCGGGACAAATGCTGTGGCCGTAATGGCTTCGTGAATTCTTTAAATATCGTCCGCCGCAAGAGGGAGAGGCCAAATAAAAAATTGTTAAAATTGCTCGAAATTATTTTGATATTGTTGCAGGCGGCTCATAAAGATGTGATGTACACTATATGGAGAAAGCCGACTGGAATCTTTGGTGATATTTGAAATAAATTCACTGACCAGAATATTTATTCAGACTGTGTATACATATAACAAAACTGTAAAATTGGCCAATTGTAAAACTGCAAAATTGGCCACTTTACTAAAAACTGATTTAGTCGGTCATAATAAAACTAATAGAATACAAAATATTGTTTTTGGAATGTTTTCTTGTTCTTTGAGTGTGTTTATTTGCCTGCGTCTCACGCTAGAACCACTGAACGATTGTGATAGAGTTTGCTGGTTTCTGCACTATTCAAGGTAAGTGAAATAATATTTTTTATCGACCATTAGAAAAGAAGATGTGATAATATGAAATCTCGATACAAAGTGCACTTTAAAATTTTAATTTTATAATGAATTAAAGGAAAAATTTGAACGAAAAAATTTCGAAAAGTCCACGTGAACGAAGAACTAAATAAACCATTTCAAGTTTTCATCGGCATGAAGTTGTTAAAAAAACTGAAGGAATTTTGATTACGCAATGAAAGTCTGGAAGGAAATCAACGAATCGGAAATTTTGTCCCCATTCTTGACTGTGACTGCATATAAAATTGTGACTGTCTGCACTGATTTATTTGTTGAAGTTATACTTATTTAGATAAGTTATGAAAAAAAATTATGAAAGTGAAAAATTTACGATGCGCGAGCAAAAGTGATAATGCAACAAAAATTGACAGGATGAAGTTGCTCACAAACATATATTTACATGCGTGTGGTGACTGATACTATATTCATGATATTTATTGAGGTATTTGTAGAAACACAACACGTGTTTTATATTCATGCAAATCTAAGTTATATCTGTGCTTTTAAATAATATTTTTAGTAACTGAAATTTAATAGTAATTCATATAATAAAATACATTTATTTATTGTGAATATCCGTAAGAGAAATAAAGCTTATAAGCTTTTTAAAATATATTTTAAGTGTATTTCTTTAAGTGAGGTAAAGTTTCGGTATGTATTTATTTGCATTATAAATTATAAATGATTACTTTATCATTTATTAAATACTTAAATTTTCAGCATATTCATTTACTTTCATTACTAATTAAACTTCAATTATACTGTTACAGTAAATTTAACAATTCACTATATACACATGTTTATATTAAATCGACATTTAAATTTTTAAAATAATTAAATTAATAAAGAAAGTTATTAAGTAATAATGACCATAATCAAATAATAATATTATTATTATTGATATTAATATCACTATTATTAATAACATAAATTATAACGATTGTAATTCTAAATAAAAAGAGTAAATTTGTTACTACTCTGTATGAGAAAATCTATTTTAATTTTTAAAATATAATTATCTGATTGAATTTAGATTTAACCAACCATATTTATAATCATGCTCTAATCCTATTATCTTATTTCCATGAATTATTTGTATGCTAAATAAAGTTATTCTTTTATTATATCAAAGAAGTATAACTTCTAACGCGCGTTTATAAGTACATGTACAATTTTTTTTATAAGTATATGTGCATAAAATTCCATTCGGAAAATAAACGAAATATAATTCGCCGAGGTCTAGATATTGATCGATTCTGATGGGAGCATGTTCCTGAATTTGGCAGTGTTTATTTAGTCGTTTTTCAGAATCTACATAATCAACATTGTGTCAGCGAATCAACCACCAAAAAAAACTTCAATTCTTTTAAATTAGCCATAGTTTATTTACACGTAATTTTCCAAAAAGAATAAATTTAGAAACTTCAAATAATTCACAGCTATTAAGCAACAGAAGAAAATTCTGACGCTTTACAAAACCTCGATTCGGAAACCAGGCTAGTTAGTTACAAGTGATAGGTTTTTCGACTAATTTTATGAAACGTGATAAATGATAAGAAAATTAGTTGTAACTTCTATAGGCAAGTATAAAATACTTAATATGACTTTGTCTACTCTATATAATATGAATAAAACACGCTGTACAAACTCAAATTAGTTCCCTGGTACACTACACAAAATCAGAATTGATCATTTTTAAATTAGCCACCGAAATACCCACGAAAAAATTAGTCAAAGATGTTTCACAAGAAATATGTTGATCCTTGAGGATGGACAAAAATAAAACTACACCCCTACTAATATATGAATAGTGAGACGTTGTCTGCTTATTTGTTTATCTTTTTTTCGCACTTAAACGGCGCAACAGATATTAACAAAATTTTGGATATAGATAATACGCATTCTATATTAAAACATACGTTGTATATAATTATGCTATCACTTACATAAATAGAACAGTGAATATGAACGCTAAAAATTGTGCGCGCTCACAGAAAACAAAATAAGTTTCTATTAATTTAATTTGTAAAAGTTGTGGAATATATTCCATTTTACATATTTTATGCGGCATTTTAATCCAAACACCTACGCATAATTAGCGTGGCAGTCTGGCAGATATGTTTAAAATAATACTTTCCTCATAACTACATAACTAGCCTGATTGAAATATTTATCTATTCCTTTAATTTTTTGAAAATTTTTTCTGATACCCCTCGGGAGAAATGACGGGTAAAGGCTAGTTTGTTATATGTAATTATTTAATGTTATAAGTTTGTGCCAAGATTGTACTATACTCGTAATTAATTTTTCTCTAAATATTAGTTTTATAGAAAAAATAATTACGAGTATTATACAATCAGTTAATAGTTTACAAATAAAAAAATTAATAATTTTACAATATATAATTGAATGAAATGCGATATTTGACTTGAGTATCTAATGGTTTTATTGAATTAAAACTTTTTAAATTTTGCAGTCAATTGTTTGAAAGATATTTATAGAAATATATAATAATATAGAAATCAAAAATTAAAAAATAAGTTACGTTAATATAATTAGACAGGTGAAATAAATATATTTAAAATTAAAAGAATTTAAAGAAATTTCCAAGAAAGTGCGGTAAAAAGTGGCTCTATAAGAAAAGAAATACTGGATCGATATAAATAAAATTATATTTCGCGGATGACAATAACTCTCATTGGTTATATATTGGCAATTCGCTGTTTATCAACTTTAAAACTTATTTACAGACGCCAAACTTGGAAAAAAGGGTTATAAAAGGCTGATTTGGAAAAAAAGGGTTAATAAATGTTTTCCCCTCGGACATTTTCACCGGTTGTTCTTCGTCTTGTAAGGTTTTTCTTTCCAGTTGCATTTATCGATCTTAACCTAACAGTGTTTATCCTCATAAGTTGAGTTTCGAAATATGTCACAGCTACTGAATTCCGTTTATAATACAATAATCATTAGCATCAGTTAATAGTTAAGTCTTACTTTTTATAAATTTTTATTTCATTCATGAAGACCACTTTACTGCACTGACCACTTTGTAACTGTGGGGTGACTTGTCAACTCGACTTTTATTGGAATACGCAGAAAGCTTCTGGAATTAATTATTTTCATATCAAATAATTTTTTGATATCAGAAAACAATAATGGTTATTCACAATGAAATGAAACTACGTGATGTAGTATTATTTCTACTTTTTTTACCACGACCTAGGTTTCGTTGTATTACAACATCTTTAGGTGGGCTATTAGCAAAGATAGTTAAGTAGAAATAATATTACATCACATAGTTTCATTTAATTGTGAATAATGAATTTTTACAAAATTAACGCCAAAAATATATTCAATAATGGTTATGTTATAACGTAAGTATGGAAAATTTCAAATAAAAAATCGTACATTTTTTGAAAACATATTCTTTTTGTGATAAGTAATTATATATGATTTATTACGAGGACAACACGTAAGAATAGATAGTCGATGAAGGTCTATTTTTAATTTTTATTGCTTATTGCACGATTGTTTTTCTTTATTTGTCACTGCATCTTGACGATACTACAATAAGTAATCGGTGAGAAAATTCACGTTTCAAAATAAACGTTTATGCATTCAAAATATCCAGCACTTCGAGTCAGGTCAAATTAGGAATTATGTGAAAATAACAGTGTTTCCTACTCATTAGTATAAATTGGTTTTTTCAAAAACAATTATGAAAGTATCGCGCTAGCAAACAGGGGGGTTAAATGAAAGAAAGAAGGGCGTATTAAAATGAAATGTTAGTGGATAAGCAAAAATAACATGACAGTCCTTTTGTATATATGTATGTACATAGGTATGAACGTATGTATTAAGCGTTTTTAAGGCTTATAAAATCGGAAAGTGGCATCCACTAAATTATGTACTTTTTCATTTGATAGTGCTCAGTGGAATGAATAAAACGATAAGTTGAGTTCGGAAATCCGTTGCGCTCTCGAATTATACCAACAAAAGTTGAACCTATATTCACAAAAACTTGCTTGGGACTATACAAACTGTTGGTTAGTCGTATCGGTCCATAGATAGTAGCTATTGTTTTTGGTTGTAATTGGATAATTATTTTCGAAGATAAAGGCAAAAACGTGAACTTTTTTTCTTACAATATAAAGTTACTAGCAGTCGGCGTGTGTACAATAGAGAAAGATGATTGTCACATTAATGCCGTTGTTATGGTTATGTTGTTCGATACCTTAGATTCTAGAGGTTATTATTTTCTTTTTACCAATGGTAAATATCTTTGTACCTTAATACGATGTCGGTTGATTTAGTATTAAATTATGACTGACACATTTTTTTAGTGTGATTCCCATGATGTCTCATAATCACGTTTACGTGTATGGAATCTTTATAATGCTATAGTGAACACTTCATGGGAATTTCTAAAGTTGTATTCAGATAAATTTATTTATTTCAAATGTGCGTTGTCTTCCTTTTTAGTAGAGTATTGCCCATATTCTATCTGAACCTATAAGTTATGAATTACGTAAAAGACTCACTATGTGGTCTCTTAAATTTTTTTTTGATCTTCATTGCAGCTAAAACGGACGTGTCATTTTTAGTAATATCCAAAAAATATTTTTCATTTAACTTAGTCAACATTGCGTAACACAATGTTACTTCCCTTTTAAACAACATTGCGTTTTATACTCAAAGGCCATCAATTTCTCACGACTTTATTGATTGCATTAAGTCTTAAAACTAATCGCATTAAACTGAATCCAATAGTACGTTAAGTAATTAACGGGGAATGGGAAGTCTATGTGCAGGGTTTGCTATGCGCAGGCGATGTGCGGGTGGGAAGCAGCCAATGTCCGGCCGAGGGGATTAGCGGTGCGGCCGACCGCGGCTTCAATTACTTTATCGGTTTCGAATTTATTAATTGGTTGATTAACGCAGAACTATCAGGCGCGCTCTGTGCAATTGTTGCTCGCTGAAGCGGCAATGGCGTTATTATGCGAATATTACGGTGTAAAGAAATTAAAAATAATTTTTGTTTAACCGTATTTAACTCAAAAAACAGTTAAACAAAAATTAGCTGTTATTTCATCATGCCGTAACATTTGCATAATATAATCACTGACACTTTAATTTTGTTTTGACTACTTATTTTATCTCTATAATATAAATGTTTATTACATTAATGTGATTGTTTATTTAGTTATTATGAACTACAAATTAATCATTGAAGAAATGTGGGTTTGTAGTTGTTTTTTTGTGCATACATTAATAAAATTGGAATTATCTTAAAAGAAAGTTTTAGAATTACATTAAATTATTAATTTTTTAACGGAGAACTAATTACTGATTGAAAATATAGTCCAGTAAATATTTAGGAAAGGGTGCCTAACCTTGTATAATGGTTATATATATTTTACAAATATATTATTAACGCACATGGACATAACAATAGAACTAGTATTTCCTGAAGTAACTGGTACACTATAATTAACTTATTGTTTTCAAATTTCATTAATATCGACGGACGGCTTAACGCCAAAAAAGTGGAGCAAACAAACATACTAATGAGGTCTTATAATAAAAATACTTTGTATTTAATTTCACCGATGGTGATTATCTCGTTAATTTATTGCGGAATAATTTATAATAGAAATTATTTATTACACTTGAAGCACACGTTTAGAAACATTTTTAGAAGAAAGTAGACGATTGCGTTAGAATGGCATACAAAGCGAATATAAGATCATTGTAATAATTAACATAATTGTATTAAAAAAGTTACAAAAATATAGCAAAGGCAAACGTTTTGAAGAAAGCACTTCGTTCAAAATGGTATTATGACAAGTAGTATTACATTCTCTATAAAAAGTTTGTATGTTATAAAAAAACTATTTGATTCTCTTTAGCTTAACATAATGAAATCAAAATGATTATTAGAGTTTTTGAATTAACAGCACATAAATTAAAAAATATAATAAACATTGAACTGGAAATACCGGTTATCCGCAACCGACACCGCACTAACAATAACCGGGCTGGCGCATTATTGAAATGTCAAAACGTGAGATCACTTCACTGTTTATTGGCGATGGAATTCAATTGCAAACATCGCGGTGCATTGTATTGCGCTTATCCGGTGTGTAATGCGGCATTCGCTAGATAGTTCGTTTCCGGTTGGACGAAATTAGGTACTGTATCGTATGGGTTTTCACGGTTCAATCAATTGAAATATCGAGTACGTAATTGATAGTAGGATCCAGTGGTTATTGTTTATAACTTGCACTTTTTCACCGCATTGTGTAAAAGTAACTTAAACACTGAACGTAAATTTAACTTGAACATTTTCACCGCATTATGTAAAAGTAACATAAAACTGAATGTAAATTATATATAATACATAGTTTACTTTAGAGAGTCATTTCAGTGAGAAAGTTTATTATACTTTCAAAATATTAATTTATAGCCTTCCGGTATTAAACAACACACAACACCGAGCTTTCATGGACACTGGTGGATGTGTAGTTATAGATCGATTTTGAAAGGCGTTAGGATATATGCGGACAACAGTCCATTAACAATTCATTAAAATTATGTTAGTAATTTTATCAAAATAATTTTTCATAAGGATATGAGATTCTTCCAACACGTCTCGTGCTCAGTGATGAGGACTGTATCGCTAAACTACATATTGAAAATTAATCAAGCGATTTATATTTAACATCGTAAAAACAATCTGGAATATGTAAAAAAATATTCATTTCGATCATTTAATGTGTAGTTTAGTGATACACTCCTAAAAAGACTGAGCAAAAGACGAGTTAGGAGAATTTCATATCCTTATCAAAAATTATTTTGACCAAATTACTAATATCATTTTAATGACTTGTCTCTAAATATATTAATGGTTTGATCAAAATAATTTTTGTAATTAAAGGTTAAAAGATTATCAGCGTCAATGAAAGTCTTTTCTAAGCCTCTGTAAATTAAAAAAAATTTAGTGTTTAAAATGAATACTACTTATTCAATTACGCTCTAGCAATAATTTCGTTAAATAAAATTTAATCAAAATGAGGCAATATGTGAATCACAACAATGAAAATCCTTTTATTAGTTCGATTTGCACTAATAAGTCATTTTTTTCTACCAGTAAGTTTAGTTATGGAAAAAATTAAGTTTTTTGCTTTTATGTAAGAAAATACTTTCCCGAATATAAATAAAAACTATAGATACCATCTATGGACAAAGACGAATGGTATGCAATTGTCCATTTCCCTTATAATTAATTTTTCTTTAGTTTCGGAAGGATGTAAGTTTAAATATTTTAATGTCATAAACCATCGGCGGAAAGAATTTCCTAGCTCGGGACTCTTCGTTTTGTTTGTTCCGCTGAGCGCAAGCAAATAAAGCAAATAAAGTCCGTCGTCGGATCCTACATTCAGTCATTTTATAAGACTGACAGTGCACATACATACGTACCATACTTACTTAACACTTTTCATCCCTTACGTTGACATCCAGAAGGGAAGGTCTCGATATTGACGCAACAATTTCATTATTTTGATAAAAATACATACATCAAACGTTCAATTGTCAATTTACAAAGTTTAAGTAAATATAAGATTAAACACGCTTCTAAAACCTATAACGCAACAATTTAGTTTAAAAAAAAGATATTTTCGTCCTTTTTATGATGATGATTTTTTATATTTTACCAGTTACAAAGATAAAACGTTTCAGGATTCAGAAGATGCAATAAACATTTTAAAATATAATTTAAAAAAAAAATATAAATTAAAAAAAGAAATATTTGTTTAAACAGTAAAAATCAGAGTTAACTAAAAACATATACCCGTTTAAACTCGTATATCAATTGAAATATATCACAATCTCAAATCAATAATGTTCCACCGAAATAGAATAATACAGGGATAATAATACATCAAAGATAACATTGATAATGTCTTCAACAATTTAGTTCAATCCTTATTAATATTAATACATACATAAGTCATTTAAGCTACGAACTGAATTACAATGGCTTTGATTCAATTTGAATACTCGATAACGTATATTATCAAGCTGGCGCCTGTTACGTGCTTATCTATACAGCATCCGTACGCGATTGGTGGCATTATTTACAACTCGCCACCATTCAGTTGATCGAACGAACATATTGGAAACGAACGGGCCGACACAGTTCATTATTAACAGGTGCGGGAAGAGATCGGGGCCACGACGCCGGGGATCGATTGATCGCCATCGTTATTAAGCTATCAATTACGTATTAATACTAGGATAATGAAGAGTAATTAAGTCGGCGGATATCTCGATGGGCGGCGGAGGAAATAATAATCAGTCACGTGGCTATTGGGTTAATTACTATTAGCGTGCGGTCAGCCCATGCGGTTGAGAGGGATTTTTCCTATTTCGCTGCGCGTTTAAATAAATGCGGTTAATGAAATGAGAATTGAGCGCTAAAATTTAAAAACTTTCGCTCTTTACTGTACTTGAAATAATGCTACTTTCGGTTTGTCAGTTTTTGGAAAACAGTAGAAAATTGTCTACTTAGCAATGGATTTTTTACGAATCAATGGTTTCAGATATTGTATACAGTATATTCAATAACTGAAGTCTTTCGCTAAATGTCTAGTTGTTAATTAAAAAAATATATAGTCTATTTAGTAATGGATTCTTTACGATTGCAATCAATGGTTTAAGATATTGTACATAGTTAATTCAAAAACTGAATTCTTTCACTTTATGAATATATAGTCTAGTTGTCGATTACAAAAATATATAGTCTATTTAGAATGGATTTTTTACGATTGCAATTAATGGTTTAAGATATTGTATACAGTTTATTGAAAAACTGAATTCTTTCACTAAATGAATATATAGTCTAGTTGTTGATTACAAAAATATATATTCTATTTAGCCATGGATTTTTTACGATTGTAATCAATGGTTTAAGATATTGTATACAGTTTATTCAAAAACAAAATTCTTTCACTAAATGAATATATAGTCTAGTTGTTGATTACAAAAATATACTTACGATATAGTGTCTTTGTAAACTTATAATAAAGAAGGTTAGTACAGATTTATCACTATAAATACCTAAAGCCTTTCTTAAAAGTCTATTAGAAAATTAGATTATAACGCTAAGTCTGTACAGACTAATGTACTGAATAATTTTAAAAGAATTTTATAGTACTATAATAAATGTATTTCTACAATCTGTTAAGTAATTAAACTCTACTAATTTAAAGCGTATCAAGACCAGATTAGAAAATATAATACCTTATGTAATATACGAGTATTATATGTCCTTTAACTTTATATAAATGAATACCTTAGGGCCTGAATAGTAATAAACTATACAATTGTATACTTTGTATAAAAATATTGTTTAATATTCGCCAAAATTTAAGGTTTTTAATTTTATACAAAAAAATTGCTATTGTTTCACTTATTATTTTTCTTAGTTACTTTATTTAGAGTTTCATGAAAATATATGGTAGTGAGTGCAGATGAATTGAATCTAATTATATATAACTTAGGTTTAAATTAATAAATAACAATTTAATAGGTTATTTAAAAAGAAAAAGACAACTGCTGTTATCTGTTTATATAACGATGTTATGTGAATGTAAATTGGATGAGTGTATGATAATTCTCGTTATCACTACTTTATTGAATGCAATCAATATGGTCGCATATTAAAAATTACATATTGCCCGGAACTCAAAATAAAAAAAAATGGCACTCGAACCCCTAACGTATTGACAGTGTCCCCCTCCATATAAAAGTACTAGAATTAAGCTCGATATCTACAAAGGCGTGCTGTTAAAAATTTCGTTAGCATTATCCAGTCCTTTGTAGCTCACGAGCCGGCAGGCCGCCCAACACCGGGGCAAGTGGCAGTTCAAAAAGGACGGCAGCAAGATACAAAGCTCGGGGCCTTCGTATGCCCGCTAGACTTTTTGGTATTTTGTTTCCTGTCAAAAGCTCTCACGTTGAACTTACAAAGAGCTGCGAAGGTGCGCTGCGGTGAGGGTTGCATCTCGCGCGTGTGAATTTAACGTCAGCCGTTTGGGCAGATGCTGTTTTTTATTCCGGGGCAAGGTAATTCACACCGGAAGATTCTTTGCAATACCTTTTTAAGAAATTTTATGTACATTCAATATAATCGTTTTACATTTTTATGAAATATATAAGAGAGGCATATTTCTTCCCACTAGTTATTTACAAAATCATTTTATTTCATCTCAATTTTATTATTATAATTACAAACTTCGAGACTTTTAGTTTGTATAAAATTATACAAGTACCAAATACTAGAACATTTTTATTCTTCATAAAAACTATAAAATAGTTGAATAGGAGTACTTCCGTTCTGGACTTCAAAGAAGTATACCACGCGAAGATCGTTTTGAGACGTTTGTAGGCATAAATAAATGTCTACTTGGAAATTGCGGTGGACATTTGGTGAAGTAATAAATTAATTCAAAATTTATCAAAAATAGAAAATTGTAAAATACAAAATTCAAAAACAATTTTATTGAAACCTACCATAGCTTCAAAAAATTGTTTTTTTAATTAATCGCACGCCAATAATTTGAAGAGTTTATATACCGATTATTAAAATAAAGATATTAAACAATACTTTATAATTAAGAACAGAATTTTAAAAAGGTAGGAACATATTTGTAATTTAACAACTTTTACGGCTATATTTCATTTTATTTATTTATGTATCATCTCTTATATATAGTACATATGGCGGACTTATTGCTACATGAGCAATATCTTCCAGTCAACCGTAACAATTGGTATTGAAATTTAGTTGGTAGACTATAAGAAATTTTACAACGAAAATTCTTTATAGTACATTAGACAAAAAATATACAAAAGTATAAGTAAAACAAACTATTGGCATGATTTGGGATGGGAAAACCTGGAAAGGACAAGGGCACAAAGGAACAGGTTTTAGGAGAGGCAGGACTTTTTCACTTGATCTTTGAAAATATTTAGGGACGTGATTTTAAAAAATAACTTGATTACAATTGGTGAAATAAACTTATTTATTTATTCAGATAAATATTGATGAAAAAATACGATAGAGCATCTATTGACATTGTGTCAAAATTATTATATTGAGATTTTTTACCATAATTGAAATTTTTACGGTCAAGAATTAGAGAGAAAACGTGGCGTAGATCGTATTGAGTATTAATTAGTAAATAACTCAAAAATACCAAAATTATATTCTCGGATTTTAGTTACAAATAATTCAGCTTCCACATCACGAAAACTTTTATCTTTTCGAAAGCTTTCTCATTGCTAAAAGTTTCATTTTTATAATCAATTGGTATTAAAAATGAAATCAAACGAGTGGCAATTTCTTGCTTGGTTGGTGTAAAGTATATCCATTATATCATGTACGATAATATCGGATGGGTTTTGGAAATGAAAAATATTTTCTACCCGAATTTATCTCGGTATTGCAAAAATGTTCTCAATTAATAAGGATTTCGGGAAGGTATCCTTTGTTATAATTTATTATTTAATCCGAAAAGGTATCATTAATTCCGAGAAGGTACAATTATCCTTGATAATATTTTCATAACAAAGAAAATCAAAGGAAAATGATAAAAGTATGAGTTACAGCAGAACTGTTAGGGATTGTTGTTACCTGTTATTATCAGTTGCTGGCTACTCGGCTGTCACTATTGACATGTGTATTTTTTTTATTTATTAATGTATTTTGACGTTCATTTAACTTTTGAATAGTCACGACTTTTATTATTAGAATATTAATCAATTTTGAATTGTATTTTTGGCTATGTAAGCTGTTTGGACTGTGATTTACTCGGTGAAAATTTCAAGGTAGTTTTTTTGAAGAGGTTCTTATTTTCTTTTTGCATGGGCAGTGCAATGGAAAGTTAAGAAATTCGCAAGTAATTTTCTGAGCGTCATTCCCATAGTCAACATTACTTGCCTGACCACCGTACTTATTATATGGAAGATTGAATATAAGCGAGCGTAAGTCATATGAGGCTTTATGAATAAATAGAGATTTAAATAGATATCATTGATAAAAAAGACGGGATCCATCCACTAGTGAACGGTTACCAAACCATGGCCTGTTGATTAATTTTATCTTTCGGATTACTTAATGTACAAATTTTAGTTCCGATAATTTATTTTGAAAAATGTGTAGCATTTCTTGACTTGATGATAATTTTATCTTGAGCTAAAAACTCTAATTGCTACGTTTTTAAAGATAGAGCAATAAGTTCAAATTTCCTGAAGTCATAATTAAAAGCAGAAGCTTTATTTAAAAAAAAAACTTTAAATGACAAAAATTTAATTATATTCGATGAAACAACATTGGCAAATTAATAAAATAACATATCGCTGATGAAAAAATACCAAACCAATAAATGTTGACGTTAAATAACAAGTAATATATCCACTCTATATACAATATTTCATTAATCTAGCAAAAATGATATTTTTTCAAAATTCCAAAATTACGTGAAATTTAAATAGTAAGCAAGGGTGAATGTTCAAAGGATCTTTTTCAAATAAACGAGACTTATATAAGTGGTACCATATCAAAGCACACTGTTTTTTTAATTAATTACGCCCCTAAAATTTATTGTTTTTTCTTTAATGGATAAAATCATAAGTCAGACTTATCGCTACAGAATTATATAATATGTCGTGTAAGACGGGTATACAATTGCAAAAAAACAATTAAAACATTAAGAAATAAAATGGCAACTAACAAAAAAAAAACAAATAATAAGTAATTCATAAAAATATATATTGATAAAAATATAGAGGAGGAACAGGGTTTAGGAGAGAAAAATCAAGAAAAAAACAATAGGGAGTTACGAAAGGAATTACGTAAAGATTTTCTTTTTAAGACGATTTTTGAATGCGTGAATTGATGACGCATTCCGGGTATCATGTTCGTAGAAAGAGGTACCATGTTTGGAAATTAATAAAGGGAGTTTTTCAGAGCCCATGACCAATGTTTTATGCTTAATTGAATATTTTAACAACACATACAATTAATCAGTCTACATACCAGCTTTAAACAATTAATCTATAAGCAGGTTGCATATTTGTATTAAGACAGATTCTGATTAGACGTAGGAGTGTTCCTATATATGTAATAAGGCCGTTACGAAATTACCAAGGTTAGACGTATTGTGTTTTCAGACAATAAATTAGGAAATGTGTTTATATAAATAAAACTATAGCTTAAATGTGCAATTTTATTTAAAAATAAAATTGTGGGCAGTTTGGAGACAATTTAATATTATATAATTCAATGTCATTCTCCACTTGCTGCGAATAGGTGGCGGATTTTAAAACCGTTGACCAAAATAGTAATACACCCCTATTTCGTACCTGCTGTTTTGATTTGAATTAACATGCGATATTGGGTGAAAGAATGGTTGATATTATTCATGTAGTTTTATTTTACTCAAAACATCATAAAATCAAATTTCAACAAGGGTATTGTGAAAATAAAATCAGAAAGAAGAGATAGTTGTTTCTATGAAAGGTAATAAATAACACATAAATAATACAGTTAATCATAAAAGTGCTTATAAAAGTGCGTCGGAGGAATTATTTCAGAAAAAAATGAGAATTTCAATATGACATGCTTTTAATAATTTTAAAATGATTTTAATAGGCAAAGTATCTTTTTAGTGCGGTACTTGATTGTAATGTCTTTGTACTACGAAGACTAAAGCTAATTATGATGCAAACTTAAAATAGATGTAATTAAAATGTTTTTATTAAATTTATGCACCTTTGACATTTCACATGTTATACTATTACACAGTGGCACTATTACCTATTTTGAAATTCACGAGTCGCCTCACGAACTGCATTCGGTTCAATCGTCATTAGTACTCTAAAATTTAAACGACAGAACAGTATATCACTTGGTTGGGCGAAGTCATACGATCGAGTTGAATTAAACTTATTAAGTTATTCAACTCGTAGCCCTTTCGTAGATTGGAGTACTGCATAATTTTTAGTGATAATAATAAGTAATTTGACTTGCAAATAAACAATATTTATATAGAGGGAAAAATGTGAAGATATATAAATTGATTAATACTATGAAGATAAGTCACTCAACCCTCTCCTTTATCCTAAGGGTAGAGGCGAAGGTTGATTGATTTGACTAAAAAAATCGATTTCCCTTTATTATATTCTTTACTTCGTTGCAGTTGTCGCAAAAGTTTTATATCCGCTGCTATAGCAAAAACTAAGAGTTAAAGTAGACATTGAATTTTAATATAAATTCTATAAAATGAAAAGTCGGATAGAAGTAAGAACGAGAAGCTAAAGGCCCTACCGTCGAACACAAATTTTTGGAAGTTTCCTATAACATACTCGTAATGATATTGTATTACACATATGCCATCAATGGATAATAAGTGATTAGACAACTTTTCGACTGTTGGAAGCATAAACAATAAAATGCATATATCATAAATTATAATTCTTCCATCTCTTTCTTTATAAAAAGAATCCAAAATTCAATTAAATACGAGTAGAATTAGGGCTCTGTACACACGCAAATATATATAAAAAACTATAAATATATTAGGGACTAGTATTTTTAATAAACTATATATATATTAGGGACTAGTATTTTTAATAAACTATATTCAGACAATAATATAAATTATACAGTACAATGCCTAGTATATTTTTCACAGGCGTAAAAACATCGTGAATTTCCCAGAAGTTTTTTTGAAAGATTTTCTAGTAAACTTCTAGTAATCTTCCTTTTCATAATTTTCATTTCAACAGTTTCGGGATGAGGACGATATATGGAGGTGGCGGAATGTGTTTTATAGAATATCCCTTGAACTATCTTCTATAAAATTATGAAAAAAATTTAAAATCCGTTACCTTTCAATTGATACCCACACGGATCGCAGTAAAACCTTTTTTTAATACCAAATTTTCCATAATTCTTGGAAAAATCCTTCTATAATTCTTGGACAAATGTTTATTAAATTCTTACTACTGCAGAGTATTTAGGTCTGTAAGTTCCATTATTATACTAAATTTAATTCATATTCTGAGAAAAACGGTTGTAATACATGGACATACAGGTTTCTGTTTGTTTTTTCTTGTATAGAATCCCACAAAGCTTGTTTTCCTAAATTTCTAGATTAGAATATCCTCTTAAATACTTGATTTTCGGTACCACAGTTTAGAAAAGTTGACCATGTCACGAGTATATTATAATTTAGTTGGCTTTATACTTACCTAACCTCTTACTTTTGTAGCGCTAGAGTCCCTTGTCATCTCGCGAGGTTCCCGCATAATATATTTAAATGTGACCCTTATCTCATTGTCATAGAAATTGTAGTATCGTGATAAGGGTGTTCTTGTAATTCTAAAGTATGATTTTATCATAGTGAAAAAATAATTAAACATTTAGAATATTTCTATTCCGGAGGAAATTCGCACATAAATATATTTATTTAAATTTCACAATTTGATGATCACACTATGATCGTTACTTGTAGTAGTTTAAAATCAATTGATTTAAAATAGCACCGATAACAAACGCCTGTTCGAAGATGAAATTCATAATTTTTTAAATTATTTCTATCATTTACATGAGAAGGACAAATATTTTCTATTTAACTTACCCAAAAATCCATTTTTAAATTGGCATTTTGCGCAAAATATTTCATGAAAATAAATTCACAATTTCTAATGTACTAGAATTTAAATAAATGGCGCTGTGTAAAAATAAATACAGCGCTTTCTATTTGATTTCTAGTAGAAACTTAATGAGTTTTGTAACAAAATATAAATTAAATTTTTTCATATAAATAATAAGGCGCCATCTTCTTATAAAAGTTGATTAGCAATTAACTATGTTACAATACGTTATCTACGTATTTAGTTTAGATGGTCTACATCCAAACGCTGCAGGAAAAACAGTAATATTATATACCGGTTCCTTTTGAAACTATTGAAGCAATTTATTCATTTATACTCTTTTCTATTCATACCCAGGTCTAACCTATTCTTGGATTAAATTTTATCCCGATCTTATAAGGAACGTGCTCTCCACAGCGTCAACAATTTTCATTATATACCATAGATATTTATAAATATAGAGGGTATTATTCCTCATGACACATTTTCACAGAAGTGGTTCTGCCAATTCTGTGAATAATAAAAAGAAAAAATCAAATAACAAAATGATTAATGTACTAATTTTTTACTTTTTAGTATTCAGAATAATGTGACGAATGATACATATTAATGAAAATCATGGGAAACCAGTCATATCAACTCTGCGAGTCGTCAGCTGATCTTAGTAGTGATATGTGATTTTCCAAGATCGTTTCCTGATAGTTTTCATAGTTTTGTTTTCCTGGTAGTAGATATAATAAGGTATAACTAAGGAGGATTTGTTGTAATAAAGGTATTAAGGAGATTTTATGGTAAAAAAAGTTGATTTTTTAAAAATTTCGAACATTAAAGGATCCGGAAACGGATTTTTTCAGATTCGCCAAAAATATTTTCTTTTTGGGACTTATGAAAGGAATGAAACTTGTGAAAATACACTAATTTTATAAAAAAAAAATATTTATGAATCATAATCATATACGATCGAGACGAGGACGATGATTCATTTTACTGACGTACAGAGCTTTACATAGTTAATTATTCAGATTTTTGGGAATAACCCTTTTAACAAGTTTGGAATATAATCTATACATGTTTTAGATTGTCATATAATAAAAACAAACAAATGACATCAGCAAATTAGTTTTTTCATATTTAATTGCATTGCAAATTCATTTATATTTTGCTTATATTATATAAATTATCGATGAAACTGTAAAATTTTTTTTCTCTTTGTCTATTTGTCACAAAGTTATGCACTTTTTATGAGTTAGTTTTTATGAGTGAGCAGTTGACAAAATTATCGGATCTAAATCTTTGTTACGTTTGTAATTATTTGCTTAATATTTTCTTAAGAACTTTAACGATCAAAACTCTTAGTGGAATTAAATAATCTTCGATTTAGAACTGTTTCAATACCTAATTTTCCATTGTATTTAGAGCTTTGAACTAATAAATTTATCTACAATTTGTAGACAATACAAATTAGTTATTTATTATTTATATTATTGTCTGAATAAGAATTAGTTATATATAGGGTTTACGCATACGTGGCTACTTAATAAATTCAAAATATTATTATCATTAATTAGCAACATTACGGTTGTTTAATCATTAATTACGTACAATTAAATGAAACTACGTGATGTAGTATTATTTCTACTTTCTTTAATTTCTTTACCACGACCTAGGTTTCGTTGTATTACAACATCTTCAGGTGGGATATTAGCAAAGATCTTTGGTAATATCTCACCTGAAGATGTTGTAATACAACGAAACCTAGGTCGTGGTAAAGAAATTAAATAAAGTATATAAAGATGTAGTATATCACGTAGTTTCATTTAATTGCGAATAATGAACTTCTACAAAATTAACGCCAAATATATTCAACATTAATTACATATTAGTAATTAAGTATTCATAATGACAATAATCACAAGATCTTTAAGCTCAAGAGATATCGAAAAAAGTTGAATATTTGAATTTAGGAAGAATAACTATACGTGTATGAAAACTATAAGAATGTCACGGAAGAATAATAAAAAAAAGCTGTGAAGATATAGCGGCAGGATTCAGCCCTTGGGAAAAAGAAAAAACTGGGTGAAAATTCTATTTTGAAATGGTATCAAAATTTTCTTCTATTCTTTTTTGTTACTAATAAAAGAAGGAACCTGGGCTACTATGGATATTCTGGATTTATCTTATGCGGATCTGTAAGCATAGCCTAAGATTTCTATCAGTTGCCGACCTTTATCATAAATTAGCTTAACAATATTTATGAAACTACGCGTACGTAAACTTTAAAGCTATTCAATGCCCACAAATATTCAATTCAAGGTATTATCATCATAGGGCCTAATAAGACCCTAAACTTAACCGAAATAAATAATGACCGAAGTCGAAATGAAAAAAAGGCTCTTCACGCAGTCATAGCATGATGCGCCTTGTAACTTCGCCAGGTGAGATCGGCTCCCAGCGAGCGTTACTTATTCGTTAATAAAGACCAAGTGGGGAAAAATGTTGATTTCCCCAGCGAAACGAATCAATGGAAGGAGCCGCTGTTTCGTAGCAGCCGCCCCAATCGATGGCGCGGCCGGCCCCTGTTTGTTCGCAGTGTTTGTTTTGCCTCTTGCTGTTTGCGTTATTGCGTGTCGGCTACCGATTCGATGCTTTGAATAAGTTTATCTCGATTTGATACGAGCGTGCGGGCATATTGGGTTGTCGGCTGTGGGATGTAGTTTCGGGGTCATGTTTGAACATCGCCATTGGGGTTTGGTTAGGTTAGGTTAGGTTAGGCAAGGCTATGGACAGCGACGCAGAGTTCTTTAATACTTCAATAATCGTTACAAGCTTTGGTGACATTTATCTAAAACGTTTCTACAAATGTCGAACGAATACTCCTCTATTTATCTGTCTATATCTTTAAGCCATAATTTTCTCTAACGGTACTCGTAATCACACATTTTTCCCTTTACTGCTTAAATGTTGGTCCAAGTAATATAATTGGTTATCTGGGAAGTTTAGGCTTATTCGGGAAAATGTACTTACTGCATTGCTGTGCGTCTGGTCGGTCTTAAGCTCACGGTGGTTAGAGAACTGGACATAGACGGCTCGGCCGCGAAGCTGCGCCATGCAGCCGGTGAAACAGGCCACCATCGCCACTGCTGCCGATTCGTCTGCCATCTCCAGGAACGCCTGACGATCAAGTAAACAAATTGATTATTTATTTGCTTACAGATAGACACTGAAATAGGGTTATTATATTATATTTCTGTCTTGTAAACAATCAACCACAATTGTGCGTATAATTTTCATAATTGTAATTACTTTGTATTGACTTATATCAAATAAAGCTATTTTTATTTATCGTATTAATTTTATAAAGTTAAATTAAAACTTTATAAAGTGACAAGTTCTGCTAGTTTATTTTTTACACTAACACAAAAACTGATTATCAGATTGACATAAACTTTCAGCATTGTATAGGTTAGAATACCCAAATAGTCATTGGGCTTATAACATATTCTTAGATTGTTTTGTTAATGAACAAAACCGATATATGTCAAGGGACTAGAAGGCCACTTTTTTGGTCAAAATTTTGAAACCAGTTTAGCAAACAATTTAGCTAAAATCATATTTACAAAAATATTGTACGATTCTTTAAACATATATGTTCGATATTAATGATTGTTTTTAGGACATTTGAATACTGCAAGATGTAGAATTCTATTAAAGGCTTAGAATTTATTTTAGAGAATTCTTTTACATTAAAAGCGATATTGCAAAAACTATTTACCAATGTTATCAGATACTAGGAAGGATAAAATATTCGGTAACATAGAACATAGAATTTTTCTCCATAAGCCTAGACTGGTATTTAGTAAAGTCTTTTTTCCAGGGATAGGAGGAGCGAATATCTAGTTTATTGGATATATATTTTATTTAGGAGAAAATTAGTTGAAAACAGATAAGGAAAATAAGCGTAGAACCTCATATACAGAAATCAAATGTACTTGCACGAACATAAAATATGGACGTGTGGCTAATAGTGAAACCTCTATTTTGAATATATTCCTTTTATTTACAAATATGAGAGATTTACGTAACAGGTAAAATATGTTTATGTCATGTGTTCGTGTTAATATGTACGCGTGATATGATATTATTTTAACGACTTTACCCCACGACCTGTTTTGAAAATGAAGTTTCTTATTTTTAATTACACAAGAAGTTATTTTCAGAAATTACTTTTATGTAATAGATACCGAAACTAAATAATATTATGGTTTTTGAACGTATGCTTATTTAATTATAACATTCATGATCTTAATTGAACGCCCATCCAAATACATTTTGATGTCAATTTTCGTTGAACAACTATTATTATAATTAGGATATCAAAAATTATAGATAATAACTCCAGTACATGCGAAATTAACGTATAATTTACTCATACGTATTCAAACTCTGTGACATCGATTCTGAAGCAACAAATTAGATAGTAGAAAAATGTCTTAAATACAAAAAGGTCAAGTGCAAATAGTACTTGGGTAAATCGTGTTTCGCACCATAATTATTTTGAAGTACAGAAAAATATTTAAGTTAATGTAACACTGGTAAAAATTCTTCCAATCTTCGACTTACTTAGAACATAATTGATTTTTAAGCGATTTCTTGTTTGGGAAGACAGCGATTTTTAAGAGTTTTTTTTAACAAAATTCTGTTTACTTTATAAAAGTTTAACCAAATTAAATATTTCTATTAAGAAGCTTCGTAAAACACGAGCTTTAACGAGCTTACAGCAAGCGGAGGAGTTTAAACTTTAGATGTCAAACAGTTTCAGAGAAAAATGTCTCGAGACGCTTATTATAACTTTTTCTTTTTTACTATCCTTATAACAAAAAATGCAAACAATAGCACAGTGAAGACTCAACTAAACATGGCACGATGCAACGTGGTGCAAACGCTTGCACAAAAAAATTAAAAGCGTACACAGTGAAAACAGTTGAAGTCATAATAGAAAGAAATCAAATAAAAACAAATGTCCGTGAAATTTATTACGTAACGCAAGTTGGTTAGCAGTATTACACGGCCGGAAGTGAGAAATTCGAAAACGGGAAAATGTGATTTGGTAAAATAGCAATGTCCTTTTCCTAAATTTACAAGAACCTAAAAAAGAGCGCACGTTGCTCTTTATGTTGCCTTAGCGTTTACACAAATTTTCTTGTCCGACAGCTTTCGACCCGCAAGTCTTAATATTTTCTTTGTTTTTCTCTTCGGTTTCAAATATTTTTCCTAGGTATGAAAATAAATACGTATTTGTTATGAATACATGCCACTGATATACGTAATGTGAAGAATTGAGACAAATAAGAAGATTAACAATAGAACAGTTACAAAAATGATCAAATGAATGATCGTTCCTGTATGTACATAATACGTAAGTAAGCTGTTTGTAAAATGCATTTTTTTAATATCTTAGCTAAATACTAAATATAAACAAACAATTAATAAACTAAAAGTCGTACTAGTAGTTTCCAAATAAAGGCGGAAGAGTGGATGGTCAAGCAAGTCGCTTTAGCGCCTTTTTTGGATTTTCATTAATATCCAGTATTTTAACAACCTCATACATATTTTTAGACTTCTATAATGAAAACGGAACTCTGCGGAAAAGAATAGAAAAAAGGAAATCAGGAAAGTGGGAACGATCATTGCCTCATATCCTCATAGTTTCTAAAGTTTTATATCCATGAAAATGAAATTATTTATTTAATGTGAAGACCTTAATTAATATGTAGTTAAATATTAAAAAAAATAATACCTAATGTTCTTAACCGTACATATAATGTGAGAGCGAAACATTTTTGTTTATTTTTGTGTATTATTTTTCAACAATAAGTTGGAAAATTCTTAAAAATAGGAAATCCTAGTCGCTAGCATTTGACTAGAACTATTCAATGAAATTATTTCAGTTACTTTGCGTCAACAATTTCAGGAAATAAGAAAATTATGGAAATCTAGTTTGTGCGTGTCCTAACACACTCAAACAATTTTTATTTACTAGTTGTAACCAAATGGTCAAAATTCGACCGTAATTCATCAAATTTTTAAGTTTGAACGTTGTTGAGGTTCTTTTGTCAACGATATATAATCGTTGCATACAATTTTTTTTAAATTTTTTCTATTATGTCAACTGAGAGCGTGTACAAATACGTCATTAGCATGTGTTGTTTGCCTTAATTCCCTGCCATACCCACGGAATTTAAAATTTATTGTTTTAAAAAAAACACAATTACGGCTTGTATTCGCATTTATTTTATGATACAATTCATTGTCAATTTTAATTTTTTCCTGTCATTATTGAATCAAATAAACGCTAATAAAAATAAGACTTCACATTCATAGAAGTGTAAAATACATTGTTAAATCTCGCACTCAAATGTGCTTAAAAAGAGGTAAAACACTTCTCTTCACACACACACACACACACATATATATATATGTATATATATATATATATATATATATGTATATATATATATATATATATATATATATATATATTTAAATATGATTTACTCATAACCATGCGTTTATATTTTCTTTTAAAATAAGTTTTGGAAAATTGAAGGTGAAGCACACGTTACATATTGTCATCATATTCATTGCAACAGACGCTATTTTTCATCGGATATTTGAAATTTAATTTATTCTTATAGCTTTCATAGTCGTTGTGTATAAACGTTTGATAAATTAGTGTAATTATAAAAAAAATCTAAATGAAAAATGAAACTGATAAGAGTCCATTTGTTTTTTCTTTAAATAATATTTACATAAAAATTATGAAAGGTTTATAAAACGGTCTATTTGTTTGACTATGTATATTTTTATATACCAAATAATTCATTGAAAGGGTACTGGAATATAACATTTATTGAAATGAAATCTATAATACGAATTGGGCGGAGTTGAGAGTAACTTTCTGCGAGTAATATATATATATATATATATATATATATATATATATATATATATATATATATACATATACATATATATATATATATATATATATATATATATATATATTTAATATGTTTTTAAACAAAGCATTGCCGAGTAGAACTTACTATATATCTTTCAGCCCAGAATATCTTTATGTCAGCTTTATTTAAAAAATGATTTACATTTAAAATAAGTAGGTTTTCTTAAATATGGCCATACTAACTTACATAATCTCCAAGATTAAACTTCGAGATTTTCATATTTTCAAAGACTTTCCTTACACAATTGCTCTTATTCGTAAATCTTTAAATGGAAAATAGTGTGATATATTAAACAGAGAATTTGCATAGGATGTCCATTGAACATTTAACTAACAGCTCGTTAATCTGCAAAAGGACACAACAAAACAATTAAACGGTTAATTATCTAGACGCACGTTCTTGAATTATTTTTAGAGCCGCTTTTAATCACATAAAATTAAAAATCAACTTTCGTTAGCTTTTACAATTTTGGCGCTAAAAATGTGATAGGTAACACAGCAGTAATCTCCCACGTACGCTAAGCTAAAAATAAATAATACATATGCCTTATTAAATACAACCAATAACATTTTTTCGAAAAACAGGTGGTGCACAAATTTCACTATCAACATTTTCTAATCTCTCAATTTTCCCAGTAAACGTCCATACCACGAAGGACCTCAATCCCTACACCAACTCAAATAACGCATTAATAAACCCATGGCGGCAGCGCTATGGTACTGTCCCATTACACTGGGAATACAAACGATACAACTCCGTAATGCCCGCATAAAATACAGCAATTTATTTATATTTAGGGCATAGCACCGGCGGCGCTTTCGCCGACAAAACTTTACAAAAACCATTACCTTGCTCGGTGTTCATAAAGAAAGTATCATTACAAATTATACACAACAAGGTGGATCGGGGAAGGGACGGTGGGAGATGTACGGTGGGGCAAGGTGGAGCTGTGCTAAGCTCGCTAGCGCTATGAGATGTGGATATTTGATATCAATTTTTGTACAAAGTTCCTGATTCCGAGAGGTTATTTTTTATATTAAACATAGAAGTCTTAATGAAGTGGAAGTAACTAAATGAAACTACGTGATGTAGTATTATTTCTACTTTCTTTAAGTTCTTTAACACGACCTAGGTTTCGTTGTATTACAGCATCTTCAGGTGGGCTATTAGCAAAGATACTGCCACTGAAGATGTTGAAATACAACGAAACCTAGGTTGTGGTAAAGAATTTAAAGAAAGTAGAATTAATACTACATCACGTAGTTTCATTTAATTGTGAATAATGAATTTCCACAAAATTAATGCCAAATATATTCAATAATCAAAGAAGTGGAAGTACTTATATTACGAGAATGAGAAGCAGAAGTCAACTTGCCATTACATATTAATTAACATATATATTCAATCTTAAGCCATTGGGTAGTTGCCTTTATGAAACGTGTCGACTAAATAGAAAACGAATTGTTCGGATTTAATACTTAGCTCAACCTTTTATTTGTTTTTAAGAAAAAGAGTAAATAACTCTGAAGTATGTAATATGTAAAGATAATGTAAACGACTCTTCATTAAGTTCTATATGCGATAACGTCATTAATGTAGATCTATGAAACGCAAATAGAGGAACAAACGAGTCTCTCATTTTCAAGTTTCGAGTCATGGCACTTAAAAATATATATTTGGTATATTAATATGATCATATAATATTTAAGGAAGACATGCATTCTGTTAAATACGCTCTGTTATCACTATACCTTTCAATAACACTACATAGGTGTCACGTGAAAATTATAGGACTAATGTTCCTGACACAAACGTGACGACAAACAAAACCTACATTTATTTATGTATATCATTGAAAATTCGCAAAAATTAGAGAACACGCTCATGATATGTTAAAAGAGCGGTACCGGTGATAAGAGCTGGGCGAGATCGGTATTCAGATGAAAGAATCTTGGTTATATGTGCGGATGTCAATGTGGAAATAGTTCGAAATGATTTTTTTTCCTTCCAATGTGAAATAGTTTGAAATGATTTGATTTCCAAGTTTGTGAGTTTCACTGTTATATGGTGTATTTTTAATCTTAAATCCAGTTATAATTATGACAGTTAGCTGTTCTTTTAACTGTTGCTTTAAGTCAAGGTTCCGAGTTTTACTCGCGACTTAAGTGGATACAAACATATGATTGGCGTACTTTCTTACTTTTAATGTATCTTTAACGTTTTGGACCTCGTGTGAGTATTACTATAATTATAAAATAGTATTATTTTCCGAACATATTTTTAATTTTCTCGTTTAATAATTTAATGTTTCCCTTTATTAAGATTTCTTTTTAGTAATGCAATAAAATTAAATGCTGATGATCCAAATATACCGACAAACTAGTAATACAAATTATTTGAGAAAGTTAATACGTTTCCTGCGTACTAAAAATATATATTCATTTTATAAATGTGATTATACAAGAAAGATATGATTCAAATATGATTATTTAAGATGTGATTATTTAAGAAGGATATGATTCAAATAGTAACTATCCTTTTCAAATAACAGTAAAGATACATAATTATTTTGCAGCTTTCACTTACATTCAAAATTCAATATTATTGACATAATCTCTGTTGCATAACTTTCTAATTAATTGTAAGCCGGTCCGGAACATAAAATTAATGTTACATTATGTAATTTCTTTCTTAAAATAAACAAAATTATCGATAAATTTAAATCAACTAATCGACAATCGATCAAGTTTTACATGAAATAACCACTCTTTCTATGTAGCGAAGTAGAGTTCGCAGACAGATTGCCAGGGTGCGGAAGGTCGGTGAACATAAAAATTCTGTTAATCCTTTCGACAAAGTTTACGACGTGTACGTCAAACATTCACGTTTACGGCGAGATTTACGTGTTACTTAGACTAAGTAAGTGGTCGGCAACATAATAATACGTTTAGATCTACGTGCCGGGTTGTTGTTGAGCGCGGCACGTTTCGTTTTTGTTTATAGTGTGACGGAATAGCCGCACCAGAAGGTTTTATATATTGTTGCTGAGCTTTTAACCACGTAACTTTTTTAGGGCTTTTGCAGCTAAATTGAATCTAGTAATTACTAGGAATTTCTAAGGTCGATACCCAGTTTCAAAGAATCTTTAATAGTGTCTAAAGTTCTCATGAGACAGCTTTTTATAAACACTAGGAATTAATCACGCTCTTTAGCTACAATTTACAAACCGGATGGTTTTAGCCACTCTTACGCGCATCAATTACATAAACATTCAAACGAGTGCTATCAGCTGCTGTAACATTCGATAGCACACGTAAGCCTACTTTAGTGTGCTATCATATGTGAAACAATGTGATCACACAATAACACAGATGTTAAAGGGAATATTTCAAAATTTTCCAAAAAATTCCACATTATACAAATTTATAATCGCCATTTAGACCCTAAAGTAGCTGTAACAAAACCAAACGATAAGTTCCCAAATTGAACGATCGTTTTTAATTAGAATATAGTGCAAAATTTTGTATAAGCAAATGCACTTTCCCGATAAACTGTCAATGTAAACATATGTAATAAATAAACCCTTTGCATATTTGAGATCGCGTTTTTTTAAATATCCTCTTTTTCTACATTATCTATATCAGACTTTTCAGAGCATAATCTTACCGATAGCCTTCAGATTGCTATAATCAATGATTATTTATCAACGTCGATGGAAACCCATTGTACTGATACTGCAGGCTGGTTCACTCATCCCACGCTGGTGATCCTATCGGAAAGCCATAAATATGAATATGGATAGGATTATAACAGTCGCTATTGCTGGCTAATTGCTACAGAGCGTTTTTATAATACCAGGCAGACCGTAATGACGCAAGCCGTTTTAAATCCGGTTACTTTATGACCCGCTCTACACTAGGGGCCGATGAGCACATTTAGGTTTGGCATTTTCATTTAAATGTAATTTTCCATTTGTTCATCCTATTGTAATACGAACAATGGTGAGAATTGGTTTTTAAAAGGTGAATAGGTATATCTGTCTGTGAATCCACGTACTTATTAGAAATATAGTTTTTACTGCTTTAATTATAATACCTTATTGTATTCGTAAATATAATACAAAATAATTGAGATGAATACTGGTGCGTGTTTTCGTGTATTTTTCAAATTAATTTTGATTTATTCAATTGTAACGCTGTTTGCAATAACGTAACATACTGTATTTATATTATATTTGTAAAATACTCACATTATTTCGTATTAATATTTTTTTGGCATTTTATTAATTTTTTTATTGTCAGCATATTTCGTTATTGTGAAGTTCGCTAATTAGAAATGAAAGAATTTTTAATATCTGTTCTACAATTTCAAAATAAGATCACGTTTTATTTGTGATAGAAAACCTATAGTATCCATCCGTTTTCATACGAAAGTAAATTTCTTCGTCTATCTGTTTCTCATATCTTAATGACTTCTCATGTCTTCAAAAAACCCACTAGACAGCCGAAATTGTCAAAAAAAGTAAAGGTCTCAAAAACATTATTTTCATAATTTTAGGTATTGTATCTTCAGAGATGTACTGAAAAATACTCAAAAGAAATGGTCAACCTCTAATATATCTTATTAAACCACTTAACTTTTTTAAAATATTCATATAAGAATTAAAAAGATGATAAAGGGCTTAATAAATATTTTGTTAATTTTGTATATCATGAGGAGTTACCGTACGAAATGGCTTGTTATAACGAATACAAAAATATTTTTTTTATAATTTTAAACTATAGATTTTTAAAAAATATGCGAAATAGAGTACAACCCCCCTCTCACTCTTTTATTTTCGAAACTACAAAACCAAAATCATGTAAAAAACTTTTGATAAAATCTAACTAGAAGATTATTACGGAAAAACGATAACAATTATCCAGATCTAATCATTTCTGAAATATGCACCATGTTCTTAGACCTTTAAAAGGATATTATGAAACTTTAATACTTATAAATAGTTTAACAGAAATACTATGTATTCTTAAATGGTTATAAGTACCTAAATGTGTACGGAACCCTCCTAGTACGTTGTACTTGACAGGTAATTTATAACTGACTTGTTCTGGCACTATACAGATATGAGTCAAGAAGCTATGATATCAATAACTAATAATTAACATTCGTTTGGACTCATTGTTTCGTTATAACGTATGATAAAAGTAAGAAGGAGAAGACGATAAACGACCACCGTGAAGCAGAAATATTAGGTTCGCAACTTATAAACTCGCCATCTCTGCACATAATCACATCTGAATAAGGTTTACAATCACACCTGAATAAGGTTTACAATCATACCTGAATAAGGTTTACAATCATAGCTGAATAAGGTTTACAATCATATCTGAATAAAGTTTAAAATCATACCTGAATAAGGTTTACAATTATACCTGAATATGGTTTGCAATCATACCTGAATAAGGTTTATCAGTAGTAACTGTACAGACAGCCTTAAGCATTAAAATTTTCACGAAGCTCTTTGAGTTATAGTATATTCCCATTTACTATAAAATAGCAATAGCTATTTGTTGCTAATATAATAAGAAAGTAGGATTAAATACAGAATAGATTAAAGCTATGGTCGTAAATAATACTTCGTATTAATGTCTTAATGACAAATATTTCTTCGCCTCCATATATGAAAATATGATTCTTTTGCATTTTTTAGTATGGGTTTTTCTATCAAATGTATCATTATGCTGAAGAAATATATAAAAAAATTATGTAAACCACAAAACAAAACATGTTTTCATACAAATTTGTTTTCATAAGCAAAATATGCCTTATAAAAACAAATTTGTATCTATTATCACATCACACATATTACTTTTGATAATGTACTATAATCATTAACAATGTGTTCAAAACAGGAGTTTTTTTATGTTGTAACTTTATATCTGTAAAAGATAGTCTGAAGGTTGGTTTGTATGGCCATTAGAAATTATTAAATTATTGAAGCAAGTTTTAAGCCATTTTGCATGACCCGAAAAATTATAAAATGTAAGACTACTTGTAAACATAGGGATCTTTATTTTCTCGCCTCCATATTAGATTACTTTCAACGGGGGTTGTTAAAATTCAAGAAAATGTTTTAGCAATTAAATCCCGTCTTCTTTATAGCGCTTTAAAATCATATAAATCTCTGTCGGATAGTCTCTCCTATGGCCTTACAACGCGTCAAAAATTTTCGAACGGTATGGTATCTGCCAATGCTTATTCTCATTTTCTTTCTACTCTATTCTTGAGAAAAGTGTGTTAAACTTTGCATGTCTCAGCGTCTACTGAACAAATATTCAGGGTGCGAAGTTTGTTAAGGTTTGATAGCCATCTAAGAATACTGTTTGATTCATCCTACATTCACTAAAACATTTGTTCATTAGTGGTGATAATTATTAACTCCTGGAGTGTGCATGGATCTTAAGAAACTTTGTTTATATGACCCTCATTATTTATGTATGTGTGGCGCTAGTCACTGCGTTACTTATAAGTAACACGCACGCCCGAGAGGTTAAGGCGATAATCAAACATATATAGTAAGAGTCACATAAAGTCTATATATGCTTAACGACAGGATCAAAATGATCTCAGCACAGGGCATTAGCTTGTTCAGGGGTTGTTAAAACAGTTTCATTGATATGTTATTTTAACTTATAATATAAATAATATAGATATAAGTTGGGAACAAATTGTTTCCAATTGTTCACTTAATGCACTTAATGCAAATATGCTCTTTTAGAAGTTACTCGGCGATCATAAGTGAGAAACTACTTGCAAAGACTCAAACGTTACCAACATCACACGACAAATACCCGTATAAGACTTAAGACCGTCCAGAAGACATCTCGTACGACAGCGTAAGGTACCACGAGAGCATAATTTGAAACGGTACGACGCCGACGGGGGAAGTGAAGCGCACGGGACATAAAAAGGTTTCAGCTGGCTCGCGAGGTTTAAGAGGTGAGCGGGACTAAAGCGGCTTACCTACAAGACCGGATGTACGAGTACATAATTTAACGCCATCCGTCCGCGAACGGAGAGGAATACATGCGCGGGCAGTCTCTCGTCAAAGTCTTGACTGGTGGATAATATTGTCAAGATAAGAATTTAGTGTTTCTAAAAAACTAGTTTCAAGAAATTAATGATTGTTTTTAAAAAGAAATATAATAGAGAGCTATTCTCTAATTAAATTTTTGTACGTCTTTTTATGTATGAAATCTCTAATTAAATTTAATTAGACTTATGCATATTTATGACCGGACATTTTATTGAGCTCATACTATCCTCTGTTCATTTATTAATAAGGTTATTTTACTTTATGTTGTGTATTTAAAATAAATAAAAGAGTTTGTTTTTAAAGGATATAAAAATTTAATCCGATTTTATTTGTAGAGATTGCTCCGAAAATTAAAAAAGTTAAAGGCACACAAAAGTTGTATATTACTGATTAGGTATCCAAAGGATGTCAAAAATATTATTTTTAAAATGTTAAAAAATTATGATAACTAATTAGGAGAATCGGACAGTATAGGAAATATAACACATTTTCATTTTAGGAGAATTTAAAATGTATTTAATCCATGACTGCCTCGTGTGAAATCCTCTTAAAATACACGTTAAATCATAGATTGGATGTTACATGGATTAAATTGTCTGAAGTCGACTATGCTGATAGATTTAGAGGCATATTTAATATTTTTAGTTTTTTACGATAACACTCAATATAAAGTCGTAAAAAAATTCATTACCATAAAATTAATTTCAGCTGGGGATGTTAATTATGCGAGAAAAACAAATAGCTGATTAGTCCAGCGATTTCTTGTTTTGTGTACAGCAAAAACAATTAAAATGTTGTTTCTGAGGGATTATATTATTACTTATAATATAATTATTTGCAGTAGAACATTTAAAAAAGAAAAAAACATATTCATAAGGTTGGGACTATTATGTCGTTTTTAAGATAAACAATTGATCTTCAATTTTATCTCACCATACATTGTACAAGTACATCGTAGCGTGAGCTATGAGATGACTAATATGTCAATATCGATCGTAACCAAACATTTCCTCTGATATACAGTTGAGAGATTTGTAAATATTTAAGGATAATAAAGGTTGATTGCAATAAATTGGTCTACACAATTTACTTATTTATGCTCTAAATTTGTTAGTTTTGGAGACGTTAGCACTCAAAATGTGATATAAGCCCACATTTTTGTGTATAAAACTTGCCGAGATGCCCTTTGTCTAAACGTCGCTAAAAACAAGTATTATATCTCAACTCCCCGCGAAATAAAGAGATTTACAGTCCACTCAATTGCATTTACTGTCAAATGTCTTCAAATTCAAACTCGTAAATTCAAATTTAAACAATAAAACGCGACACATGGCTTAATAGACGAACGGATGCGAACAGTACGAAGATGCTCAACCCGAACGAGTAAAACACATAAAAACGGAAGCGCGCGCCGGTAAGCCGCGCCGCTGCCGCTTTTGAAATACACAAGGAGATAGACAAGCAGACAACAATGCAGGAGCATAAAGCTTCGAATCAGCATGTTAGCAAAACGTTGAATCATAATCCGCCAACTGAAAAGCGAACGACGAACAATAAAAGAGTGAAAAACGCCAGGGTGGAAAATGAAAACGTGCGGCCGCGCCGCCCATGCGCGCTCCATTAAGGTTACCCCGTTAGGTGTTATAATAACATATTCTTGTTTGTTTGAAAAAAAGGTCATCACACATACTTTCACGGCGTATGGTCTTCGCTTTTTAATGAGGTGTAGAACGATCCCGCGTGGACGCAAAAAAGAATAAAAGTCTGCTTATGGCCGGATAGCAGGCGCCGCCGAACGCGAGGATATTATGTAATGTGCGCGGCGGCGTAGATAGGGAAATCTGCCAGCATGTTTGTGTAAGTAGTATATCGTGGAAAGTGTTGACGCAAGATTTTTCTGGTATCGGTCGCAGTATTATTATTATTATTATCAACTGTGAAGTGTATTCGTGAGCACGGATTCACTTTGACTATCCTTGCTAACGAGATAAGAGGGGTGTGAATATGTAATTCCATCATAATTTGGTCAGGATACTTCTTTATTATCTATAAATAATTTGATATTTTTTTTGGATGGTCGTCTGCCTTTTTTATAACTTTTTGTACGGAACTTGTGGCAATGTTTCGGTCATCTCTACTTACAGCTCATTACTTACGTAATAAATAGCCTTTGTTCATTTACAGATAGACATAATATTAAAGGCTACGATGAGTTTAAGAGCATCTCTCCATCTTTAACATAATCACAAAATTCCGTCCGTTGTCAGCAATGAAAGTGTTGATAAATCATGTCACGCACGAGTAGGACTTGCACTATGAGGGTTACGTGTACATTTAAGCACTTGTAAATATATATGGATCTTCCAATTAAACTATTTACAAATATACATTTTTTATAACGAAAAAATATTGCCTACTTTTCAAACGTTAAAATATTGAATAATTAAAAAAACAATTAAGATCTATATATGGACCAAATTTTTCAAATTGTATATTGTAATAAAAAAATTAAATATTAAACTTTGCTTTTCTACGATAAATTTTAAAATTTTGCTATTTCTTCATAGTTAATATAGTAAAAATGCTTTTAAATCTACATCCTCTTTATCGGGTTAGGACGTTCGAAATATTTTAAATGGTCGGGATGTAGTATATATGGAATACTCAGGCATTCTGTCATGCATTCTGTATATCAGCGTAAAGTTTGCTTCACTTCTTTTTGCATAAAATTTATAATGAAATGTAATAAAATTTTAATTTTCTTAGTTTTTTCTTATGTCATTGAGTAATATCAAAAAGAAAATACAGTTTCTGTCTAACTTTCAAATTGTAAATAACTTCTGTTTAAATGACTCCAAATCAATATCAACAGATATTATAATAATATTACAAATCATTAAAAGACAACACAAACAAAAGTTTCTTTATATTCAAAATTTCTGGAATTAGCCACATATAGACCCGAATTATTTAGTGTCATTTATATCTGAAACCAGTTGTATCTAACAAGAATAAGTGATAAGTCTTTGATAAGATGGTGCATCGTCTACTTATGATATAACTTATGCTTTCTTGGCCTCCTTTATTAAAGCAAGAAACTTTCGTACAACAGATCCGGACGCGTTCTGACGATTGTCGTTAAAACTAAACGATATGTCCCGGTAACCGATGTCAATAACGCTGACATTGTCACCGCGTAGGGTCCAGATCGGTCGCGAAACTTTTCATAAACGGCCTTCTCGAATGCGACTTTCAATTCAAGAGCGTTCAATCTGTCAAAATGTGTCGCGAGTGACAGTGGCGCGCCGGGGCGGGTCGCGTTGGACATTTGCGCGCGCGCCGCCCTTTCGCACGGGCCGCCGCGAGTTGCGAGGTGGATAGGGGTTGGTTGTGCGAACGACAATTAATCAAAGTACCGCCGCCTTGTTGAATACTCTTTTGAGTGACAATTTGAACATCTCAAGTAGCTAAGTCTAACGGTATGAAATCTTAAATGATTAAGTTCAAGATATATTTATAATAAGATATTGTTCAATTATAACATAAAGGGAAAATTGCTTTAAAAACAATGCACATTCTATCTGACAAAGAGTAATGTATTCTCTAATAATTGAGAGTAAAAGAATTGCATTTAGCAATTTACTTTAAATTATACCGTCGCATATACTTTTTTAAATCTCGGACCGGTTACGCACGATCCGGCCCGGCTACGCACGACCCGATCCGTTCCATCACCTATCCGTGCGTGGCTACGCACTACGCTGTGTGATGGAAAGGAAATTCTCAAATTTATGTAACAAGTGTATCTATCGGATTGTTGCGTAGAGCTTATAAGTTGGATCAAAAAACACGTCTGTGGAGTTTTTTTCTAACAAAAATCAACTTCAAAAGAATTAATAATCAGACGACATACTTTCATAGAAAAACCTGCAATTTTTCTTTATATACGACATTTATTACTTCCGCCAGATTAGGTGCAAAAAAAACCATTACGTTTTGATGTCACACGTGACAGAGTAGCGTACGGTTTGTTTTATGTGAAAAACATTGAACGCTGAGATCAATTCCAGCTACGTTTAAAGTCTGGCCCAGTGCTTTATTTATTGTCATTACGAATGCTAGCCGCTAAAAAAATTAGGCAACTTTGTCATACAACACAAATATGCGACCTCCGATATTCTAACGCTTTACGCCTTATCCATACCTGCTATCCATATAAGCCTTATCCATATAAGCTTTCAGATAGCCTTATCCATATAAGCCTTATCCATATAAGTTTTCAGATAGCATGATTTTTTCTAACTCACTCAACAATTTTACAAAACACTCCCAAATTGTACAAAATCATAAATTATATAACTTAAATCTTCCTCGTGATTCACTCTATATATTTTTGAAAACCGCATGAAAATCTGTGCAGTAGTTTTTGAGATTATTGCGTTCATACAGACAGAGACTTGGTTTTATACTAGATAGTGGTTAATAAGGTACTTTAAATCTTTACACAAGTTGCATTACATTGTTCTATAAAAATAATTTTTTATATGAACAAAAGTATGAACAATTTTCAATATTTTGAAAATTTACTTACATTTTCATGAGCATTTAAAGTACCACGTTTTTAGTTAAAAATATTTCTAATTGGGATACCTATACTTAACACGATGTTTAATTGCATCAGGTGAAAATAATTAGACTAATTATCGACTTCGCTATTTATGTATTTTTGCGTTTCATTTATAAAAACAATTTAACTATAGTGTAAATATTTACATTATGCTCTTGTAGTTAATTTATTAGTAAATTGTTATGAAACAGGGCGTCATAAAGAAATCGATATATCTATACGTATATAAATCAAATGGTAATGTAAATACGCGATTTCGATCGAAACTGCAGTTTTGTATCTTAAAGGCTGAGGAGAGATCTGTAATAGAAATTATCACGCTATTTCTCATAAAGGGTTGAGCGGTTATTTCATGGATTGCTACTTCATTATTTAAAAGCGAACATTTAGTAGTTTTTTTAATTCTGTATAGTTAAATAATTTCATGAATTTCTACTATTCATACACATATTAAAACTTCTTTTAAAACAAAATGCAGTTTTATAATTTTCCACTAGATGGCGGCATTTTATTTATAATATATTCATTTTATTTTTAATATATTTATTTTATTTTTTATGTATAATAATGTAGTTATGTTTAATGTTAGTGACTGAAGCATAATCATCACCTATCAGAGAGGTAGCTTCAGGGCATCCTCCTGAGTATGCCTAAGAGGGAAAAAATTGAAGATCCGGAAGTGTATGACAAAGCAAGACGTTTTCTCCGCGAAGAGAACATGATTCCTTGATTATATATGTAGGTTTATAATTCTTTTAAGCTATAGTTTATCTAATATTCAGCATCAGAATTATTTGAAACTTAGAAACCTAGTTAAGTGCGTGTATTTAATTTAACACTATACAATTTATCGGGAATTGAACGGGAGTGATCTTGCTAGAGTTCCGGTTTTCCTTTTGAGGAACGGAAACTTAAAAACGGACTATAATACGTGTAATCTTTACTCAGATAAAATTAACGGTTAAAGCAGAGAAGTTTGAGTAATATTAAAAATGTTTACAGTATGTAATATTTATGAAATGACAATAACATCTGCCTCTGATAACTTATACACACACACACACACACACACACATATATATATATATATTTTACAATTTTTCAATAAAAATATTTGTCATCCAGGGAAATAAATTTACGACCTTTTTATTTATCAAACATTTTTTCGGAATATGGAAGCTCAATAGAGTTATCTGAAAATTATGACATTATAGAAATTGAAAAAAACTGATGGATGCTGTAATGTCAATGCACCGAAACAGACATTACCTCCAATTCATAATTCGTTCAGAAAGTTAAGTTACTTTAAATTAAAATGAAAAAAATTAATGTTGTTTTAAAAGAAGTGTTCCCACAATGTCGTTAAAGATGATAAATGGCCGACTGTGCTCTATAGAAAAAATCCGTAAAGCAATAGTGGAGCTCGCACTACGAGGGTTCTGCACACATTTGGGCATTTATAGACATTTAATGGTACTTAATATTATTATTAAACTATTTGTAAACTTTTTGTTTTTTTAGAACAAATGTATATTGAAAAAAAAAATTATGTTATATAACTACAAATTAAATATTTTCGGAGTTTTTTAACTTAATTGTGCTGTAAGCTTCTTGCCAATTTCACGATTCTAGGCCAACGAGAAGTACCCTATAGGTTTTAATTTATTTGCGAGTGTCAAAATATGCTGCGTAAAAGGCCGTATTTTTAGTGTCTTCTTGATCACGTTGACTTAGAAGCTTGATATTTTTACAGTTCCTAGGGACCGTAGACCTAAGAGTCTTGACAGATCGACAGACGGACAACGAAGTGATCCTGTAAGGGTTCTTTTGAAGTACGGAATTCTAAAATGACCACATTGCGATAAAGTAGCTTCTAATATAGACAAGTAAATGCTCACTGAATTAATTCGTTACAAATGAATTTAAATTCGAACATAATTTGCAAGTGAACTCAAGTTTTATCCCAAAAGCGAAAATAACAACTTAGTACAATATGACAATTTTAATAAACGATTTTTTTAGTAGTCAGTTCTTCATAATTGAAGATCGTAATCGTTTTTCGCTATGATTATTTTGATATGGAAAACCTTCTTTATACTTTCTTGTTTTTAGCCGGCTTAACCGAAAAAGAGGAGGAAAGTTATTATAATTAGTTTACTTTAGAGTTTGTGCCACGTCCAATTAAAAATGAACAGACATAATAAAGAAATCTTTCCCAAGATTTGTTTGATTCGTTTTGTTTATTTTTGTTTGGAATTTATGTTGGTCGGTTTCCAAGTCTGAAAAAAAACTAAAAATAATGTAAAAACGTTAGCGTTAGTGTTTTCACAGTAAAAACAAATTTAATTAAATAATAAATTAAAGTTTGTTTTTGAAGTCGGGCCTTTTAGGATTCCGTAACTCAAATTGAAGAACGGAATCCGTTTAAGGTCATTCTGTCTGTCCGTTTGTAACAAGCTGATTTTGTGAGAAGCTATGCGACGCAGGAACTTGAAATTTGGAATAGCATATGTTTTATTACCCCACATATTGATCTGGCTATTTTTTTCAAATATTCATATAAGCATTAAAGAAACCGCTAATTATATACATAAAAAAATCATTTTATATGTCATGTGAAATGGGTTGTTATGGCTTATCATTTTAAATGGCTTATTATGAAGAATAGAAAAGTATTTCGCTATTTTAAATTGCATATTTAAAATATTTTCTAGAAAATATGCGAAAATCGAGCACTCTCTCCTCTCTTACTTCTGAAACTAATGAACCAAAAACAATATATATAAAAACAATATAGTAATATCTAACTAGAAGATTAAAAAAAAATTGTAGCGATTACTAGACTTTGTAATCTATCCTAGACCTTGTAATTATTAAATATACACCATATTTTCATGTCTGTAAAATATATAGTAGACAATACATTTATAAAAAAATACAGGCAATATATTTATAAAATTACATTGTAAAAAATTTAATATTTGCAAATAATTTATTAGCAAAATTATGGTCACTTAAACGTTTATATGTACCTAAATGTATGTGGAACCCTTATGGTGCGAATTATACTCGCACTTGACAGTTTTTTGAAGTTTATAACTAATGCAATTGCGAGTCGAAAGTAAAGAAAAACTGAAAACATTTCAACTGAAACGATCTTCTATGAACGTATATTTGTTTTTTTGTGTGCGTTATTATAAAAAAAAAACTTCACCCCCAAACCTGCACGCACCCTTAGGGCGACCACCCAGGGAGTTTTCCGCAACACTTGACAGGTCATCTGTTCGTTTCCTTCCCCTACTATTTCCTTTCTTTTCATACTGGCACCGGTGCGCCCATATAAGTAACAAAGAGTTGGGCAAACTCCTAATTGCCAAATGTTTTCTAACGATAACTCATTCGGTAATGTATTTAATAGATGTTTTTGTTCGCGGCCGCGATGTCGTTTAGAGGATCTATGTAACGATTGCGAGTTGGAAACGCGAAAGTAATCCTATGGCGGTGTTTGGGTTTAGGTATTGACAATTTTATTACAGGTCGTCGGTGTAAATTTAGTTGTGAGTGCAGCGTCGTTTCGGTGACCACATTCGCGCTTGGGCGGATTGGGGGTGGGGGATTATGTGATAGCGAACTTCGTGTTTAATGTTACTTTTACTATATATACATATCGTAAATATGTCGGAAAGTAACAGGCATCGAGTGGCGATTATGCAGACGGGATATTAGGGTTCATGATATCCATAATTAGATGAAAACTTAATATAAAGAAGCACTGTGAAGTATGCATGTAATGATCATTATATAAATATATAAATAAAAGTAAGAATGGATTAAGAATTAATTAAGCCGAGGAAATATCAATGAGGGATAGAAATGACACAACAAATGAAGTTGCTCCACCTTCTCTCTCAGTCCCAAATCGAAAGGAGATAGTGCGAAAAAGGGAAATAAATATAGTTAATTTTAAGGGCCGATTAATCATTTACATAAAAAAAACAATTGACTTATGTCAGGTTCTTGAGTAACTAATTTTCAAAAACCTAAAAAGAAAATTTTTGTTTGTTTTAGGGTTTGGTAAAAAATCTGATTGGACATGAAACTGGCTGATACAAAAGTTTCACCATTGTGTAGTTTATAGTATTCAGAGGGGCATAAAGTATATACTATCTTTTTAGAACCTGTAGGTAATGATCAATATTGATTTATATGATAAATATATTGTTACTTATTATAAATCGTATGATTACGACCAGTTTTCTGTTGCCAGTTCGAATCATAGAAGTATTTTTGAGTAATTTAAAACAACGAAATTTAGAACATAATTGCAGTATCTGATGGCTAATTATTAAATTTCTAATTGTTACAATTCTTACAGATTATTTATTACAAGTATTTTTATATGTAGAACAAGATTGGGCCATATTTTACATTAAATTCCTTACTCAGATAATGCAGAGAGTAAATACTAAACCATTGGGAATAATTAAAGTCAATAATTATCTAAATACTGTATAAAAAAGTGATTAAAAGAAAATGCAGTCATGGTCCCTTTATTGTTCAATCATAACCGGAGCGGAAAGCCAGGGCGCGTATATAATTGATTCTGTTTATTTTGCACTTAATTCATGCCACATTATTCTAATATATAAGTAGATTAGCGATTATTTTGAGTTCTAGCTCTATTTAGTTTTAATTAAGGAAACCTCTATTCGATTACAATACATTTACAAATGTTATATTCGCATATAAATCCATTTTAAGCAATTGTAATTAAGATCCATCGAACTAATTTTCAACAAATCTACATTTAGAACTTTATGCAAACATTTGACATCGCATATTACTGTGGTCTCCACTTATATTGTAAACAATAATTAATGACATTACTTCGAGATAACTCGCCAATATGCTATAACGATATAATGTTAAGTCATTCGATTTCGAAACACTCGAATCGCTTTCATTACTGGCATACTTAATGCGAACTTGTTTTTTATGACGCTTTCCTATAGTAAACGTGTAATATTTAAAACTGTCGTAAGACTTTTCTTTAAAAGTCTTGTTCTTGGCTCCAGACCAACTTACATTAGATAAAATTATTCACAATTTGGAGTGTGTCTATTTTCTATGTACTGTTAATTAAAAGTCAAGGGTGAATTATTTTCTGACTATCAGGACTCACGTTGTTTAAATGCACATCCACTTTGACAGAATATTCGCATATATTTTAATTTAAATAATACGGTTTTTGTACAAAATTTGTTTATTTCCACTGCATAGGGGATAGAGATAAGTAAAGAACTTATATTTGTATAGCTCATAAGATACAAAATATATTAGTTTATTATAAAATATATTTGTAATAATTCACTAGGAACTCCAGGTGCCTGGTACCAAAATTATCTTAAATGGACTTGATAATAAAACAGATGTAAAAACGTAAAATTTTATAGCTTCCCCGATCGTTATTTAAAAAAAAAATTAAATATACTTTTGTATTTTACTCAAAAAACACATTTTTAATATGCTACATGTTAGGTAAAAAAACATTGACACCAACTTAGGACAAAATTGTACACAACTTTAAACATGGCTTTTGCTTGTGGACAAAAAAAACAAATATTTTGTTAATTTTTAATCTCCATCTTATTTCGTTTCGCAGTTAGAAACTTCATGCATACGGACAATCGGACGGGCAGCGTTGCCAAATTAATTTTCATTTTTATTAAAGTTTTTGCATAAATAAATTCGTTCAATATTTAGTAATAATTGAGTAGGGTTATGCGTAATTTACTACTGATGAGATAAAAAAAACTTTTCACAAAAAATATTTTATTCAGTTTCACATCTTAGCCCGAATTTGCCAAGTCCTTCTTGGGTTGGAAAGAGAGAATATATTAAAAAATTTATCAAATCGTTTTTCTTTAGGAATTTAATTAAGAATCAATAGAATTCTAGAATCGATTGGGTTGAGTAAGGCAGAAACGATGTGTGCGTCTTTGTTCCTTGCAGAAATTTTCCAAATAAAAAAAATCGTGTTCTAACAGCATGCGATGCAAGTAGTGCAAGCGGCCATTACGTCGACCAGTTGATATAGCTCGCAGAGGGCAAGGCTCGGTACCGCATAACGAGCGGCGGTTAGTTTGGCACTGTACGATAACCGTTCTACCTCACGGTAATATGTAATTTGCACGATGAGGATGGCACTTAATTGATATTTGATAATTTGTCCGTGGCAACGGCTTTTGTTTGCAGTCTGCGCGCGGGTTTGAGTGCACACGCGGCGCGGGATGCGGGCTAGCAACGCGGGATTTGTTTGTTTGCTTGGTTAATATTTGAACTGGTAGTCTGTTGTCGTGGCACAACTGTTATATATTTTGTCGTACGTTGTATAAGTTTGTATCGTAAAGTAAAACTTGGCGAGATCAAAGCGACCTATCTGAAATATACGACACAATTTACTTCCTCAAATAATGTTCCTTATGACTCAATAGTTGACGCAATTGAATAAATATTTTCTTATCTTAAATGATTAATTACAATAATTTCAAATTTTCGGATTTAATTAGATTTAATTAGTCTTGGACATTTGGCACGAAATTAAGGTTACTACAAATGTTAGAAATAATGACATATAAATGCAAGAGATATAGACACTTAGTTTACGAAAGGTTTAATTGATTTTGGGTCCCATTTCATAAAAGTATGAATAAACGTAAAGAATTTTATTACACAGTAATAATAATATTCCAAATTCATTAAAAAAATGCTCTTACCTTATTTATCTTCTTGCCTTATTTGCTCTTGCCTTATTAAGTTATTTTTTAATTTCAATGATAATAAACAAAATCTCAGAATATATAAAATTACGTATAATCGCTATTCAAACTGCTTCATAGTAAAAGAAGGAAATACTTAGCCAAAATCCTTATGTGCAAGTTGTACTCTAAAATTCAATATAATTTCAGATGATTTTGGCTCCCGATAACAGTAGATTATGCTCAGAAATACAGCTTGTCGATTTTAATGCACTTGGATAATTTTATGCCGAATAATAAAGAATGAGACACTCACGCAAACATTAAAAATGATTTCAAACCGAGCAATATTTGTTAGCAGTAATATAATATGATTTGCGAACGAATAGACGCTGTCTAAAAAATACATTGTATTGCAAGACAGTGCACGTAGTAGACTATAGTCTACTATGCACACTGTCTCCAAGGTACACTGTCTACAATATACATCGTCTACAATATACATTGTCTGCAATAGACACTGTTCAGAATGTAGGGTACATTCTGAACAGTGTCTATTGCAGACAAAGTATATTGTAGACGATGTCTACAATAGACACTGTCATAAAAACGGTTTTGAATAATAAATGTTCCTTATAATGGAAAACGATCATAAGAATCGTCGAATAAAAGTGAGTGACTTATCGAGCATACATGGAAAGATAATTCTTTTCCATGCATGGAAGAAATTCGCGAAAGAATGACAGACGACTTGAAGTACAAATACGATAACAATTCTTATAGCTAAATCTAGTTGAACTAGCAAAAAAAAACACATTTCAAATTGTATATAACTTGGAATACATGGGTTGTTACATAAGAAATTACTACTACTACAAGAACCGGTAAATAAATGAACATAGTTAGAATAGAGGTCCAATCAAATGTGTACCAATTACTTGGCTATATAGATTATTTTATATAATATTCTAGAATTACCCACAACAGACCAATCCTACAGCAGCAGGCTATTCCGGAAAATCTATCTACACGTATGTGTAATGAAAGCCATGCATAATAGAAGTGCGTGTATAAATATACCGTATCGCAATTTCCCAAAGCAAGTGGGGGAGCTACGAGTGCCTATCACCATTACCGATACACCCCGCGCACCCGCTCTACGAGCACAAAATCTGGTCGAAACAATATTTGAACAATTAGGCGTCTCGTCGTCGTAACGGCAGACGGCCCCGAGCGCCGATCAAACGCAGGCCGGCCGCGGGCGCCGCGAGTGTTTCGTTTCAATTACGCTAATTGCTAGTTGAAATTCATTACGTACGTAGATCGCTCGTATCGACGTGTGCGGTGTGTGGCGGAGGCGCCTGTTATATTAATATTCTATGTATTGTATATTAATTGGTATTAAGCGGAATCGGCGAGGGCGTCGCTTTGTAATTTGGTCCGCCCTACTGCCGATAGTTTCCGTGAGTGTTTTGCCGAGTGTCGAGCGCGTTGAGCTTTGCTTCTGAAGATTCCATGCCGAATTCATCAGTGCATAAATTCTGACGCCGACTCCGTCATTAGCTTTCATAATGCTTTTTGTCAATGATTTAATCGGAGGTCATAATATTATATAGTTGTATATAAGGCGATATTTTTACGTTTCTTTGTTAGGGTTCTGTAGCTAAATTAGTAACCCTTATAATTTTGCCAAATCCTTCTGTCTGCCTATCTATCCATCTGTAAGTCACAGCCGTTTAAAAAGCTTCAATATACATATTTATAACGCCTAAAAAGCTATGAATTAATTTTTTCTTAAATAGTTTTTAGGGTACGTCCCCTACATGAAAAGCGGGGTTGAATTTTTTACCTATTTGTGTAGGGTATTGTTGATTAGGTATTTTAAAAAGTTTAGGGATTCGTTATAAATATTTTTTAGATAGAGGAATCTGTTTACAAAATATTAAACTTCATAATGGTCACCACCGTGTTCCAACTCCTACCACCTAAACTATTATTTTTGAATATGTGAAAAATATTCATTACTAGTTTAGGAGTAATAGTCGACCGACTTATGATAGGTGTGTAAAAACTTTATAGAAACTCTATACAAGCGACTTTGCAAAATAACTTTGTATTTTAAAATGTATATTTAATATATCTGTGAAGATATACCAGGTAATAAATATATTTATATATTCATATGGCGAGACATAATATTATTTAAATATACATCATGTTTTTACGCCATTGAAAGAAATAGTAGACAATATATTCACGTGATGAAATAATATTTGTAAATATTTTAATAGAAATACCATGTAAAACGTTTATAAGTTCTTAAATATATATGGAACCCTCACAGAGCGAGTTCTATTTCTAATTGATAGGTTTTATTTCCTTTCTCTTCCTTACAACTTGAAATAGAATCTATGAGTAATAAATTTACTTTACCGACTGTAACTGTAAAGTTCTGTACTATTTTAAGTAACTTTTAACAGTTGTGAAGTAAAAGTGTTTGTATTATTATAAAATAACCACTTCTTCGCATCTGATTTGTATACTCAATACTCTAATTAAAAGAAATGTCCTTTTCAGTCTACAACAAGCAAGGATGGTAAAGAGGAATCATTGTAGGATCACTACGGTATCTGTTTAATCTGTTTTCGAATCAAATATTTATGCAAATAATTGTCGAATTTTGACAAAATATTTCTAATTATTTAACAAAAAGTGCCATTTTACCATATTTTTCGTAAGGGATAATTTTAACTATTATGCAAAATGTATATATTACAGCATTAATGAATTACAATAAAACCAACAAAAAAAAACTTTTCCAAAAATACTAAATAGGGTATCGGTTTCAAATTTCGGAAAAAGACTTCAAAAACATTAACAGTTTACGACGTTATTCATATCGTTTAAAATCGCTACACTAATCCTCGTGCTTCGTTATGAGGCCTTAAACTCTTAAAAGGCTCTCTTTCTTCAAGGCTCCGCACTAAACAAATTCAAAACTGGTCAAAGTAAAAAATAAATAAGATCGTAGTTTTGCTGTAATTATAAAAAATGTTTTTTCAAACAATTCAAATCTTAGTTTAATCGGTACAGGAAGGGTTATAAACAAAAATAATCTTCTAGGAACAGGACATAACAGATTAATTTCATAGCCTGATTTCTACAAAATTGGTTTAGTATATTCTTCACATATTGCAGAAAAAAACAGAATAATACGTAAGTCACGAAATTACTCATTGTGCTTTGAGTCATATAATAAAAATCAAAAATATCCGTATGACTTAACCAAATTTGCATATATGTTACTCCGTAAATACTAGAAGTGTTGTCATTAAGTAACAACTATACCTGTTCTTATACTACATTAAATCCAAATTAAGTAAAATCACTTCAGCACAACACCAACAATAACTAAATAAAATTATTATCCCCCTAGTCTAGCGAAAAATATTATCCCCCACCATTACCAGCGTAGACTAGAAGCTCGGTTTTGTTGTCATCGTAATGTTTACCCGGTCCAGTTGGCCTGTGTGCTCAGCGCTTCGGGCGCCAGTCCGCTGCCATCAGCTCAAATTAGCTTTACACCAAAATATTGTGGCTCGCCGTTAATGTTGACAGTATCGAACCGCGTACGGTGGCGGTAATGGAACGCCGCCGTCAAGACCTTATTTAGTTTGAAGCGAGGTTTGCATACATGTTACAAATATTGAAGAAAATATTGGATATGCTATCGATACATGTTTATGGATGGATTCTAATATAAACGACAGTTTCTTGTCATAAATTTTGATTAAAATAGTGGGTACATTCTTCCATTAACTTCTATAAACTGGGTACATACTTCTGTATACTGCAAAAGAGGGATTGTGATGTGGAATGTTTATGTATTTTGAACCGATATTAAGTAAGATTTCAAGTTTATTGATAGCAACGAGATAAAGATTTGATTTTATTTGAAAAGACATGCTATATATTCTACCTTATACCTTGTACTTGTGTTGACTGTTTTTAAAAAGAACTAGGCTTTTCTGAGCATATTTCTCATTTCTCAGTGGCGCGACAGCCCGAGATGTGTTTTAGTCTTGGCAAGAATCTGATGTGACACCGGTGTGTTTTGTGTCATTGTCTTTTAATTCTTAATTTGAACACTTTGTGATCCTCTTGCAGGTAGTCAGCGGACCTGAGTATAGTTCTTTCTCTTACTGTAGCTATAACGGGTTTTCAATCAACAGTCTCTTTGTCAGACTTTTCCATTCTTACTACAAGTCCTATCCACTTTTTTCTTACAAAATTTATTAAATTTGGAATATCTTGCTTTCTATACACCGAATAAATACAAACTATTATATGCTAGTATAATAAAGACAGTGCCTGTAATGCTCCGAGTTTTTCCTTCACTGTCATATACCGTGTACACTGACGCCGCTAATTATACTTTAGATAATTTTTTGCTAAAAATAATATGCCCGACATTAGCACCGTGATGTAACTGTTTATGTTTCTATAGTATATGTAAGGATATAACGGATTGCATATTTATAAAATAAGTAATTGGTTGCCCTCTTAATTAAAAACGTTTTTAGGTATTCATTAGCATTTTTGGCACGTCCAATAAAGCTGTAGTTTAAACTAAATAAAATTGGTGGAACATTGCAATGCCGTTAGTGGAGTAATAGGTATACAATCCTATCAATATACTTCCTGCAATCACTCGAACTAGTACACATTTGGGTCCAGATCGGTAATTTATAAACATTTACAAAATAGTGGTAAAGTATCATACTTGAAAATTCATGCGTTTGAAGATGCCATTATTATTCAAAGCCACTGTAGCTTTTTTTCACGGCATCAATAATTTTCCTATATCTCTAATCTACAACAAATGACAATGGAAAAGTAATTTGTTACTGGCAAATAATTGTATTCAATTCTTTGCCGGTATCAAATTATATTTCCGTTCTTTTTTCAATTGCATTCAATGAATTGTATTCAATTCTTTGCCGGTATCAAATTATATTTCCGTTCTTTTTTTAATTGCATTCAATTAATTGTATTCAATTCTTTGCCAGTAACAAGTTGTGGATTAAATGAAACCTTTAATTTTCAATTACCCGTGGGCAGCCAATAATTCAAGAGAAATTTTGGAGAAATATGAAGTTGTAGTAATCCAAAAACACCTTCAAACGTGGAAATCGTTTCTACTTTTGAAAAAATCTTTCACATTTAAAAATATAGTTTTTTTTTAGCTAAGTAAATATGTTTTTTTTAAAATTTTTCATAACTAAATGAAACTACGTGATGTAGTATTATTTCTATTTTATTTAAATTTTTTGCCACGACCTAGGTTTCGTTGTATTATAACGAAAAACAACCCGTGAAAACAAATGTATTATTCATTAAAAACAAGTTATTAACATTTGATAGTGTGCTTGAAGTTATACATTATTGATATTGTGAAACATGTATGTAAATAGAATTAGCAATTTTTGCTTGAATTCCTAAAAATCAAATCTGTGAATTTTTTTTTATTATTTAATAGGATAGACATTTTGTACTCTTACAAAACGAACAAAAACGTGGCTTCAGGTAAACGCTCACACGCAGACTATTCTAAGAAAACATGTTTACATATAAAAGAGATAGTTGATAAACGTGATTTGAAAAAAGCCAATTCCTGTTGAAACTTACACTGAAACAATCTTTGAATGAGGCTAGCTCGCATTTACAATTATGTTTCTTTTTAATCAAAGAAATTATCCAATTTAGAGTGATTTCCAAGTCGATTTGCATCGAGTAATTATAATTTTTACAAAGGAAATGAAAAAAAATTTGCTACAGCACTGATAACCAACGGTTCATGGTGAATTACCTGATCTTAACATTTTAGAGAAATTATGTTGAATAAACATGGCAGGCCAATATCTTTCAACGAAAATGTACATTTAGCCTGTAGGTATTACTCGTTTGATTTGACAGTCTCCGATAACAAAAATACGCACCGTACAATATTCTAACTTAGATGTAAGTAGCTTTCACAATACCAATCACAATTTCTTAATAATATTTCCATGGGATTATGGGACATTTTTTAGAAAGTATTAAAGAACTTACCATACCAGTATTAAAGAAATTACCATGATCCTACTAAATCATCCATATTACCACTCAACCGAAATAATTGGGTGGGAAATATAATATCAATAGCGTGATGGATTCTAGAGAATCTGATGTAGGTTGGTAAGCGAATCAGATGTAACGAAAAAATAACGTAAGAAATAAAGGGAAATAAATATACAGATGATATGAGTTGGGATTTGGAAAAGAACAGGAGGGCACAAAAGGCGAAAGATCATGTAATATGGAAACTTTTACGTAGGATGAGCTTCAGGACTCGGATAATTTCAAGTTCTTTATCTCGGACAGCAGTTTTATTAATATTAAAATATTAAAGCTCAAATAGTAAATGCGTAAAGGCAGTATTGCAGGTTAGCAAGAGCTGAAAGATAGTGCTTTTAAAACCGTAACCCACAGCGACGAGCAGACACACTGCCAATGTTTTTGGACTTTGTAAATATTATTTATACAGATCTATTTAAGATATTGATGAGCAAAATATGTAAATCGATTATAAATGTTCAAACTTTTTGAGACGCGAATTGTTTTCCAAAATATTTTTTTAAATCTTTTATACTTATTTAAATTAGGCAGGGACAAAAAACATACAGATTGAAATAAGAAGTTTCTGATTCAGTTTGAATCGTATTGAATTAAAGTTGATTATGTGCATAAGAAGCATATTTTAAATTTTCTTTTTATATTTATCTGAACATCACTATTCTTTCGTTACTAGTAACGTCGACTCTTAAATGGCGCAGAAATAGAAAACGAAGGCAACTGCCAACCTTCACTGTCATATTTCTGCTCTATCGGCATCTCGATAAGGGTTTTATCATGAGGGCTTCCACATTCTGTTCCAGCTCTGCTTCCGACCTAAATCAACGGTCAGAACTCCATTTGGTGCGAGCCACGTAGCGTGCAACGTTTGTCGGTCTCGGTGCGGACACCTGAAGCGCGCTCGTCCGGCGTACGTCCGTCATTAATCCGACGGCGGACCCTAACAAGATTAACGAGCGCGCACCTACGAAAATTGAACAAGTTTTTCACGGCACGGAACAATCCAGCGGCGCGTGAGCGAAAGTATTTATTAAGAGGCGGGTCGGGGGCGGTTTTTGTCTACGGACGACGGCGCCTACCCGAGTCGCTGATGCCGCTATTAATAATATCAAATAAAGCGTCGCGACGCGTCTAGGGCGAAGAAAAGTGCTGTATTCTATAAGATTAAGCTTACTGGCCGACTGGCTCAAAATTCTATCTTGATATTCTAAAAATAAAAAAAGTTATAGTAACGCTAGAAAACCAGTGTGATTTTTTATGGAAAAACTTGCAAAAGATATCTATGGAATATTTTTCTCATTTTATTCACAATAGGATTTTATTACCCTCTTTTAGATTATGTTTTTGATTCCGGAAACTATCGATTCCAGAAACTAGCTTTTACCCGCGGCTTCTTGTGGGCAGCGTACAACATAACACAAAAATATTATTTTTGTATTTTATCCGTTTTTTCTTTTAAGACTGTTCATTTGTTCGCGCATCACGCAAGAAGATCAAAAAGTACTGCAATTAATTTTTAGTACTAAATTTTGTTAGATACGGAATAATATATAGGATATGTTTCATCGCAATCAACAAACTAAAAAGGAGATATGGCAATGGCAGTTTGAATATAAAACATACTTACTTAAGAAAAATATTTATTTTTTACAATCATTATAATAGATTATGTTCAGTGAATTAACTTTACAGTTAGTTTAATAATATATTCTAAAATTTCATACGCAAACGAAGTCGTGAGCACAGCTATTAAACTATAAAAATATGGCAAAATTACATTATGTAAATGTTAAATAAAATTTAGTCCACTTTGTAACAAAGTTGCCAAGAAGAAATATTTTTGAATGTCGCATTAAAAATGTTCGTTATCTGTATACAAAAGCATAAAAATACCTAACAAATACATAACCATCAACGACGATAGCCCTCACGCATCTGCCCGAGTTCAGGTAGTATATTTGTACCTAGGCAAAGCTGCGAGAATAATTTACGCCTCTGTTTATATTTTAATTTACTCTATAAAAGAGTGTTATTTATATTCTCGAAAAACCTGGACTTCACACCATGTGGACTTTGGAATTTGAAAATTCAATATTAGTGTTTTGTTATAATTTATTTTATAAGAATAATAGATAACCAACCACGACAAGGTAACCAACAACATCATATTATTTTATTGGTAATATCATTTATTCTCAATATTATCAATTGTTATTGTCAATAATACAAAATCATTTATTTTCATTAAATTGAAGCTTGCTGATGTGCAACAAACAATTCTCATTTAGAAGTGGAATGTGCAAAAGATTCAAACTGCACAAAATTTAATGACGATGGTGCTGCATGAGGCTAACTTTACAGTGTAGATAAGCAACACAATTCAAACTGCCAATTCTAATTCACGCTGGACTATCAAACAGGAGCCGAGTACATATGGTATATATATATATATATATATACATATATATGTATATATATATATATATATATACATATATATATATATATATATATATATATATATATATATATATATATATTATATACACACACTAGCTGACACGGTGAACTTCGTACCGCCCAGAATCAATAAATTTTGTTTTAACTTACTAGCTGATTTTTTGATTTAGATAAATGAATATTCAAAATAAATTAAGTTTAATAAATGTACAAAAATCAAAATGAAAAGTAGTATAATTACATTGAAATAAATGTAATTAATGTAGCTGTAAGGCATTTGAAAATCGAATCGAAATGATTGCGTAGCATTGTTGTACTGCTTTCTGTTAAACTATTTTCTGGATGGGTGGCACTCGGGTCGATTCCCTTCATTGAAGCATCTTGTGATATACGACATTTTTCGTTTTATTGTCAGGTGCGAAAACGAACAAAGCGGATAGTTGGCCGACACGTGAACATGCTACATACAATTAACCATGAGAGAAACATTCGTTTTCTAGATTCAGCCACAAACACTGAATGATTGGCCTTGTGATTTGTTGATCGTTATGGCGAATGAAAGACGAATCGGAAATTGAATTCGTCTAACTTCGGTTGGGGTCATCGGTTGGGCATATCGGTTGGGATCATCGGAATGCTCAGAATGAGAATTTCCTCACCTTTGAACTTTCCTTTGAGTATCATCGCGTGAATCGTTACGTTATAGTTACCAACTTACATAAAAATGAAAAAAAAATGCACCGCTATCTAGGCTGATTAAGGGAAGTTAAAAACCGAATCTTTATTTTTATGACTTTAGAATAAAAGTAACAATGGAAATAAATATCTTTTCCTCTAAATTAGAGATTAAAGATTATCCTGCTCGTTTATTTTGTGCATGTTGCATTTCAAAAAATCACATCGATTCTTTGCTGCATTGCGACGTTGTTTCGTTATTATGTTAGTATACTTCATCAGTTTAAAATTAAAATGTTCCCAAATAAATGAAATTCCTCGGAATAGTTAATAGGCTATATCATTTCTAATTTCATCAACTACCTTTTTGCAAAAAATTACGTAAATTTGTTGCCCCGTTGGAACGTGAAAGAAGGACAAACATACACTCTTTTTAGTATTAGCAGGCGATTTCGTGGGATAAAAAGTAGTCTGTTATTTCCCAACTCGCCATCTATCACTATGAGACGTCGATCCGTTACTCCATTGTGACGTGAAAGAAGGACTAGGAAATAGATTTCACATTTTATAGTAGTATGGTCAAAGATTTTTCCTCTAGTAAGATGTAGAAGACCCCATCATACCATTATCTTCATAGGTATTAAGATAACTTATAATTTTACCCGGCAATCAGTTTAAGTTTCAATCGCACGTAAAGATGAGAAAGTAATTTTATGTTAGACAGTGTGGCAATGTGCCACAAGTACGAAAAAAATTAAAAAAATATACATTCATTTATTTTTAACCACAGGTTTTAATCTCCGAATAGATATTAATAATTTTATCTAAACTTTTAGAGAATGTTATTAGTAACACTATCACGAGGTAATGGAAAAGAAATATTGTTTCTCCTAACTACATACAAATTTGACAATATAAAACCGAGAATTGTGGAGTCATTGACTTGGTTACTATAAGCCAATAAAAAATTGGTATGTATGTGCTGATCACTCAATGTCTCGTCGAAAGTAAATATTTTAAAAGAAAAAAGTTTGGGAAGGTAATATATATCCATTATCGATAAGTAACTAAGTACTATAAACTTTTATTTTACATTATACTATCCTACATTACTTCAAAACAAAATCTTTTCGTGTTGACTTTTTCAGATGAACATGAAATATTATCTACACAGACTTCTGATAGAGAGTTCAAAATGACACCGGGTACAGCCGGCTGGGTCGTTGGTTTACTGAATTAAAAGATAAAACAAAATACTGGCTTCAGCCTATAACTCACCTGATTTTTGCCCTTCAACACCAACACATTTGTGACTCTGCCAAAAGGTATTCCCAGCTGTATTATCTCTGCCTCCGTCGTCTCGTTGGGAATATTCCTGATGTGGATAACACGCGACGGTTTTCCCACATTTTGTTCCAGCTTTACCTGAGAACAATAGTAATAAAATATGAATCTGTGTCAACAAAGCATAAATCATAATAATAGCAATGGAGTTTACGTAATAATAAATATTTAGGTTTCTTGATTTTGATTTATCTAAATTATTTTATACCAAAATTAAGAAAAAAACGCTACGACTATTTTTTCTTACAAATGTTAACATTCTATCTATACCTGGTTTTTAAAATTTTGTAAAAGTCTACTCTCATAAAAAAACAGAGTTTCAATGCCGGTATAACATTTCAATAACGCAAATGCAATATGATATACTTAATTACTGCTTATTACATCTTTGTGGACAGTAAAAGTATTGGCAGTTAGAGTAGATTAAGTGGCTAAATCACCAATGTCGCTATTCGACTATTGCAGTAGATTAAGTGGCTAATTGACCAATGTCGCTATTCGACTATTGCAGTAGATTAAGTGGCTAATTGACCAATGTCGCTATTCGACCATTATAGTAGATTAAGTGTCTAGTTGACCAGGTCAAAGATGACCATTGTCAAAATTGACTATAAAATGTCTTTATTAGTATTATAAACGTGAAACCAGTTCGTACTACATTTTGCGCATTAGTGGAACGTATTACGGATTAAGATATAAAATAATTGTTGTTCCAAAAACATAGAGCTTCTTAAAGAATAATAAAATAACTTTACTTATGACATCGCAGATGTGGTTGCTAATGTTCTGATTAAATGAGCAACTTTTTCATCAAATCATTATATACTTTACACAAATATTTTTCATTACCTACGCAAGCATCGAGATTTCAATGATGGGTCGTTCTTAGTCCACAAGTTGTTATCCTTTACTCATATAGCGATTCCGAGTTGCCCGCACTGTTCTTGCCCTCAGCTTAAAGTCTTTAACTCGTGCATACTATCTGCATAGTACCATCTACAGAATATCAAATCTGCCATAAATTAATTTTTATGCAGATAAAATCACCTGTAAAAGTTACTTATTGCTTATTTGCCATTAAAGGTTATGAAAAGCTTAGTTGAAACTACTGGCCATAGATCGTTACGATTATATAAACACGCTGCTCGAGACCCACGATACGAAATTTCAGTTGACATTAACATTAACGTGGTACTTAGTATAACTGAAAAGTTATTGCAACCGGAAGCAGTCATTCACTACTGTGTACTCGGTGTTGCACCAGTTACAAATTTCATAAACAAGTCCGATCCTCCGCAACTTGTAAGCCCTCGCAAACACCCAGCCCAACACTCCTTCAACTTAACACATTAGAGAGGAACCCGGCTTGCAAGTCCGACATAGCACTATCTCAGCCAAAATTTACTAAACGAACCAGTTATTATAATCAAGAGCAACAGCTGCGGTCACCAACTGCTAATACGTACATTAATTCGACACATCTCCGCACGTAAGAACCCGGCCACGAACCTAGCGAACTTTAACCGCACTAAGTAATGGAGCATTAATAAGCTTATATATTGAATGAACTGAGTCCACGTTGTGGCGCCTAGGTATAGTAACAAACTATTAAACTTGTAGGACAATGCCGATGCGTTCCATCCGCGGACGAGATACGGTTTTGGGAGAGATTTGCTTGCCTGGGGCCGGAGACGCGACCGGTATCTGCGCTGAGCGCAGACATGTCTATTAAGACCGAGATAGTCTAATTCAGGAACGAGCTGCAATAATGTTATTTGAGCTCTTCATTTAATTACTTACGTTTACCGGGTCGCTTCGCCGGTGGAAGTTGCGGAACAAAGGAGGGCCTTTGCGAGTAGCCGCCTTAATGAACAGCGGTCCAAATATTTAAGATGAGTTCGTTTTCTTGTTAACATGGAGACGGAGTGACGGGAGCTACGAATGTTCGTTTAAAGCATCTTAGTTACGATTTTATCGGGTTGCAGATGATTAAAATCCTATAACTTCGGTGGTGCGTTGTTTGCGTTTAATATTACTAGAGCATCTTGATACATTTTTCATCGTTGAAGTGTATATCTGTGATTTTAAAATTTTCAGCTTTTAAATACTTTTTACCTTTATATATTCGGTTATAAGGAATCTAAGGTTACAAGAAAATATTGAATATATTTGGCGTTAATTTTGTAAAAATTCATTATTCACGACTAAATGAAACTACTTGACGTAATATTATTTCTACTTTATTTAATTTTTTACCTAGGTTTCAAATCTTTGCTAATAGCCCACCTGAAGATGTAATACAACGAAACTTAGGTGGTAGTAAAGAACTTCAAGAAAGTAGAAATAATACTACAGAACTAAGAACGAATATAACTCGGAAACTACTGAAAATATTGACCTGTATTGTATGACACAGGTTATAGATAGTGACCTCGAGACCAACATAATTTTTGTTTCGACAGTGATATTCAAGCGGTTCTGAAATTACGTTCATGTTGATACTGCATTCTGTAAAACACTCTTACTTTTTGAGGCTATGGTACCTACCCAAACGCATTGCGAAGTTCATACTCTATTATATGTGTATTTGTCATGCTGGTCAAATATGCCTCCAAATATAGATATCTTTGCATGTAACTATTTAATTACCTAATCTGTTTTTAGACGCTATGTATATACTCTACGGGGAGCGAGCAGTAGAAAAATCAATTCCATAAGACGCCATCAACGGTGCAATAGCAGAAATCTTTATTACGAAAAGCTATTACAATGATCTGCCGTAAGGCGCAATCTATAGTACAGAAGCAAAATCCCGCATTAATTGTGTATGTTCACATCATATTTCGACTTTTTTAAAGTTCAAAAGTTAACCCCGGCATAACTATTTAAAAAATCTAACAAAAGGATAATGATTAATTATACGAGAAATAACTATTAATACGCTTAAAGAGTTTCTGTCTTCTCTCGTAAACAACTGACGAAGTACATACAAATGTGCATTAAGACTATTAATGCTATGTCATATTACATATTTGTATGTACTCCGTCCGTTGTTTACGAGAGAAGTCAGAAACCGTTTAAGCGTAACAATGGTGGAAATATGTATAATGAAGAGCACCTTAATAAATATGAACGCCTTAACCTTTAACACAATTGAGGATGTATCTGGGATCGATCACAAACCAAAATCACTTTTTGTCAATTTATTAAACTAGCACAGAAATCTATTGGACAGATTTGAATAAAACTTTCACTTGGATATCGTTTGCGGTTAATAATAAAATCTAAGCTTTTCTTCTTAAATGAACATTCGCTAACGGACTTCTTGCCTGACTGTTTTTCCGTTTATCTCATTGTTTGTTTGTTAGAGTATCATGCAATAACTTCAGATTTAATTTTAATAAGTTTTTCACTAAGATGTTGCCTGAAGTACAGATTTCAATCTAAATCTTTCACTCCAATTAAATATTCCAAACTTGAAATTTATTTATTAACGCTTATGTAGTGGATTGGCAAGATCTGGAGAACTGGTCAATAAAAATCGCCGGGACTGTCATAATAATTCAGTTTAAAGTCTAAGCTAAGATGTAAGTTACTTTTATCTTAGTTACATTTGTGATGCAAACATTATTACCTGAGAGTTTTATAAATTGAAAAAAAAATTACTTTCTCATTTTATAAAACAGTAAGTTCAAAATGTTTTAAATAAGATACTTTTTCAAAAAGCTTCTCAAAAAGATATTCTAACTTATTGGCGTTCATCTCAAAGCTTAAATCTCTTAGCGCACGACAGAAATTCAGAGGATATTACTGAGCAGACCAAAACTATAATGCGACATTTCAAATATACACACTTTGCATCTGCCAAATAGATACAAGCTGGTGGAAAAGCCATTATTATACTAAAATAGGTCACGTGGAACACAATGGCTGACTGCCTAAAAGTTTATTGGAAAACTGACATATTATGACAGACACATGCTTAAATAATGCAACTGCTATAGACAAGGCAATTTTATTAAAAGTGAATGAAATTGCATTATAGCAACATCTAAATTTTAATTTATTTTGAACTACTTTAAGCCCTAAATATACATATATATTTATATATATATATATATATATATAAACATATATCTGTATGTGTGTGTGTGTGTATGTATGTAAATTACAAATAAACTGGTTTTTAACAATGCAAGAAATGGCGTATGTTGTAAGAGAACGGCGCAAAATAATATATGCAGCTATGCTGTAAATATATATAAATAATAGATTTTCCCATCGCGTTTAAATGGAAAATATACACGTTTCAGAAATTAAGTATATTAATTATTAGTTCTATTGTGGCTGGTTATACATAATGTTTCATTTTATGCATAAAATTTAACTCCTATTTAATTTGCTAATATTTAATTCTCAAACCGAAATGCGATATTCAATTTTTCCGCCAGTCCATTCTCACATATGTAGTGCAAACATTCGAGAGCCCACGAATACAAAATCAACAAACCACCGAATACGCACAATGAGCTCAACAAATATTTAACAGGCTTTCACGGGAATCCCCGACAGGGTTCTGGCGCGGCATCAATTATAAGCAAATCACCGTTAAGCGCAGGTATTCACCTAACCGCTGTATTTGCCCTCAGTTCGGATACAAAAGATACAAAATCAAACGCATACAGGCATCGGGCCTTCCTCGTGAACAAAGACCGACACTGTTCTGTGATCAACTGGCCTCGGTTGTACAAGGGGTAGATGGGTGTATTGTTGCGGTCGTATAATGGCTCATAAGTCGGGAGCTATTAGATGGTGCTGTAGGCCAAGGAACTTTGTGTTGTGTCAAGTAAGTAGTCGCGGCGGAGCTTTGTGGACGATGACATTTAGCACCGAGTCTGATTCTTAATATGCTTACGGCGTATTTCCCAGTACGATATTGAGCTAGTTCTGTAATGTAGTGATTTGTGGATAATTGTTTCCGGTTGAAGAAGGATGGTACTTTTTTGCGGTCAAATAACTTATTAGATGAAATATGTATAATACATATACTATATATTGGTTGGCTAAACAATTTTGGTTAATGTTTGTGTTATGGTAATTAAGCTGTAGGTGGCATTTCAGCATATTGATAACTTGACCGCAGATTCATTAGCATCGAAAAGACGGAAAATGATAATTTATTTTAAAAATATCGTTCCTGTGTAAATATTGGTTCTCAGCATTGGAAATGGCTAAGCAGTATGAGATAAACTCAATCGAACAAAATGGTGTGAAAAGAAAAATCACCAGAGCCTGTAATATATTAAGCTTACAAGCTTACATCTAACGGTTTTTTTTAATTACCCAATAAAAATAAATTAAACTAAGAACTAACCAGACTAGAACCAACTACTAACCAGAATAAAAGTTCTTTATATTTATTTCCATGATATAGGCTACATGTATTTCTGGAAGGTTAGTCGAGTAGTTGAGGTGTGAATGCGAGATACATAAACAAACTCACTGTAAAATTAAAAATTTTACTATTTTCGACTAAGAAAGTTATGATTAGGATTTCGTTATTGTGCATAGAGCCGTATCATTGGAATTATGTATGTCCATTTTATAATTTTATATTTTTCACGGTTAAATAAAAAAAGGAAAAAATTGTTTTTTTTTCTAAATTACTTAAAAAAGAGAGGATTTTTGTACTTTTCCATGTCAATGCCGATATTGAACAGAAAGACAGTAGAAGAAGAATTTTGATTTTTGAAGCGATAATTTCACAACTCTTAGTTACAAAAGCAATTACATGGATATCTTAATCTGTAGTAACCGTATTTAAAACTTCAGAGATCGTATCTAAGCGTGATCGCATGAGGAAAGAAAAATGAGAATTTAGGCTTTCTTCCACTTTCTTCAATTTATTTAATTCTATTTAAGTAATTTTAATAACATACGACATTTGTTATATAGTGATTACGAAAAGATCACCCTAACTTCGGATCCTTAAGCTCATCCATCGACACAATCCTCGAAACGGGCGTTCCCCAATAACCTCGTCCGGTCGGCCGACGGACAAATAACCACCCCCGCAATTCAATAAACACTAAAGGCAATACCATCAGTCCGCGGATGGTTGCCGCCTCGCGGATCGAGTGGATGACACTCGACGTCCAAACACTCGGCGCCCCGAGACGCCGGTCAGGACGGCAGATCGTTTACGGACCGCGCCACGCGCTGCGCGCGATGAAAAACCTGCCCTTAAGGGCTCCCAGAGGGCCCGTTTACATGCATAAACAAGACTACGTAGTTCTGCGACGACATCGCACGGAATAAATAAAAAAGGTTTTTTTTCTTTCATTCGGCTTGCATTGCAGGGTTGGCGCGCGCTCGGACGCGCTCGTTTGGCCGCCCGTAGGCGGACGCGTCGTCTAATGCGAACATTAGGCGGATGCGAACCCTGGCGTGCAGTCGTTTGAATTTATATACTTGTTTTAAATAAACACAAAAATAAGGGTCCGTGTGGGAGGGCAGCGGGCGGTCGCTGTATCTATTACGTCGTGTTGATGTGCGGATGCGTGTTTCGTGAAAAGTTGTTACCTTTTTATGTTGAGTAATGAAGAATGCACTAGGTCGATTGAACTGTTTATTTGACAGCCAAACACTATACATGAAAAAACAGGGTATTTAACTTATAAATGAGAACATTTTTTTAAATACTTAATACAATTGTTTATTCAATCAGAATGGATGGATATTACATGAATAACATTGATAAGGAATTATGGTTAGAGAGAGTTGTAAATACCATGCTTACGGATATATCAAGTGCAACAAAAGTGATTTTATTTATATGTAAATTAATTAATGCGTAGTGCTTTCACACGTTTTTAGTATAGGAAACATTTATAAACGCTAGATTAATAAAAATATAGACATTATTGTAGGTCTGATAGTAAATAATATTAAGTTTACTTGAGATAACTTTGACATATACAGGCTGTTGGTAAATTGAAAGGTATATGTTATTATTGAGAAATAAGTTACTTTTCAGTAATAAAAGTCCAATTAAAAAAATGGGATTTTTTTCATGTTATATTATCGAGAAGAATACGAACGAAAATTATTATTATATCAATTAAGCAACACACTTTTTAATAAATTGACAGCGAAAGAAAACTGTACACTCGAATATAAATTGCCAATAATCTTATATTATCCGAGAGAAATATTAAAGAATTTTTTTGTTATACTTATTAAGCAACACTTTGTTTAATCGATAGACAGAGAATTAAAACTACATACTCGAATATAATTAGCAAGTAGTCTTATATTATCGCGAGGAATACGATAGAATTTTTTTGCTATACCAATTAAGCAACAATCTGTACAATTAATAGGCAGGGAGTGAAAAGTATATACTCACATATGATCAGCAAGTAGTCTTATTTTATAGCAATGAATACGACAGAAAATTTTTGCTATACCAATTAAGCAACACTATATAAAAGAGTAGGCAGCGAATGGAAAGTATGTACTCGAATATAAACAGCAATAGAAAATAGTCAATAATAGTATCTTTGGACTTATTTTTACAGTACCTAGATTATATCAAAATATGTATTATATACGCATGATAACAAAATTTCTTTCTTAATAAAAAGTTGCAATCGTCCTATTACTTACCACATTTTACGTATATATTTTGAACACATATGACGTTCCGTATAGTAAACAAAAGGCAATAATGAAAAAAAATAAGATTGATAATTTTGAGACCTCCCAACTAACAATATCTTCATAGAACACATCGCAAAGTTTAGGCAATGGTGTGTCCTGGTGATTTTCCACAAAACTAATTTCCCCGCTTGCCTTCTACAGAAAATTCATTTAAATGTCATACCTAAATGTCTAAATAAATATTACGAAGAAGAGATTTAATATTCTACAATATATTAAGTCGTTTATACCTTGATGGATATTAAATTAACAGAAACTTGGTTTATATTTTGCTACTGCCGTTGCTGTATATATATATATATATATATATATATATATATATATATATATATATATATATATATATGTATGAATATACAAAAATAATCTCTATTTAAAGTGGTTAATAACGTTTAAAATTTAACGTTGTTTATTCTTTATTACAACTTAATTGCGAATGTCATAAACAAGATATGCATTTGGATTACTAACATCAACATGTCAACGGATGACACTGGTTTTCCGGAATTAAACGAATAAAAAGACAATTAACAATGCCTATTGTAGCGCTTTTTATTGTCAATAATTATTTAATTTTTAAACCTTTATAGCAAAATTTTTTTTTCATTTTATTTTTTATTTCTTATTCCTAAATAAAAAAAAATAAAATGACAATCTAAAAAGGGATTTGAGAATATAGCATATTTATCATAAGAAACCGTCGATTGTATTTTTTTTGTTTAGTTTTCCGGAGGATTGGAATACAGCCCCAAGCTTCTAAGAATCCATACGCATAAAATTTTTGAAATTAAATCCGACCTAAGAAGGTTATGATGAACTAATTAGAATTTAATTAAAATTTATCAAATATGTAATAAGTCTTAATACATATATAGATAAATGTTACCGGTAATCTTAAAAACTCAGATAAACCAAAGTCTACTCGGGTAGACTTAAGATTGATTATGTCTGGAATATGATGAAATAGTCATTCAGATATTATTCGTATAAATCTAGGATTACTCAACGCTGGCTGGGTAATATTAGATGAATTGTTACAACAAAAATCTGATAAGAATTTAATTTGTTCAGCTTAATTCTCCAATCTTATTGGAACTTCTCTTCTATTGAAACTTTTATCTCTTTTCGTTTTTCAAATTTCACGAGATCAATGAGAATTCTTGACCTTTATAACAAACATTCACTATATTGTTTTTCATCATCCTTAGTACTTTGTAAAGATATGACTTCACAATCCTCTCCTTTTTCCAAATCTTTGTTATCATTCTCTTGGTCAAAAGAACGATGGCCCTTGGTGCTCCTCAATGTCAATCTTTATTGTTCATGTGCAATGTCCTTCGTTATAAAAAAAACAACGTTAAGTTCGTTTTTCAATTCTACAACAAGCTTTTTAAGCTATTTTTAGTTATAAGATTGTCAAAAACTTCTTACGAGAAAGAAGACGACGATAAACCGACTTTTAACATTCCTTTGGTCATGGCCAATTTTTTGAATCAGCTAGTATTGAGTTGACTTTTCTACACTTCCTTGGGATTGGCCGTGGCAAAACTTTTCGACTATTTTTAAGCTCTTCACATTGAACATAACTTTTCAAACGCGTGATTAGCAAATTCATGTCTATTGTCCAATTGAAGAATCGAAGGTGCACCAAAAATACAAAATATCTCAGTCACTTATGGGCAACCACCTAACTTAGCTGGAAAGTTTCCTCCTAGATAGCTTGTTTGGAAAATAAGGCACGTAATTGTGCATACTTCGTTAAATTGTCCTGATTATAAACTTGTAGTCTCCATAGGGGGTTAGACTGCATATCTATTAAGTTCACTTGACAGCGACTATTCATTCTACGAGAACTATTGCCATGGCTAAACTTCTTTTTTTGAGTAGGATTTGCATGTATGCGATGTTTTCTTCCATGCCCAATAGCTAATTTAGATATCTCTTTATTTTTCACATCCTTAACGATCATTTAAATTGAATCAACTTAAGAAATTGTTCTCGACACCATTAACAGAATTTCATTTATTTAATATAATTAATTTCATATTTAGATTTTTTGGCACTTTTAATTGAGTTAATCATTTGCAGATACTCTTCATTCTTGACAGGTAATAATTCTTGAAGTTTTGAAATAAAATACGCTCGAAAAGTCGTAGATAAACATCGTGCCGCCCCATTTCGACACTAGATGATTTTTCCGATTTTGTCGATGACGTAACACCTAACATTATGCAGTCAGCGTGGGTAAACCTTTGTTATACAGGTAAAATTCAAAATGTTTATTTTTAGTTATATCTCGAACTTATCCAAGAGTAATTAAAGTTAAACCGGGGAAACTTAGGTTTATCCACTCTCCTACCATTATCCTAACATACAGTCAACGTGTTATCAGAAAGAGCGTTTAAGACGAGTAAAGAAGTAGAATGTCAAAGAAAGTATATCAATAAAAGAGATAATTTAAATGAAAAACCGACATTTATTCATCTTTCAAGGATCATTTCTACAGAGCTAATGATTGTCTGTATAAAATAATATTATTGAATTAAATATGTACAGAATATATAATACAATATTATTGAATTAAATATGTACAGAATCCTCGTAATGCGATTCACTAGTGATTAATTAATTAATTTGTTTAATTTTTAAGATAAAATCACAATGAAAATAATATGCGATTGTTTTTTGGTGTTTTATAAGATATTTATTGATATCGCTGCATTAATACAGAATAGAGTACTTATTATGAAATGTAAAAAGGTTTTCTTGGCATGCAGTGTCTAATGATTTAACTAAATGTAATGCCCATACAATAGTAATTATACATTCGTAAGATTCCCTCAAGACAAAGCGTAAATTTTAAGGATTGTGAATATAAATTATGTCAAATCCTACTTATGTACTACTATTCCAAATCATTTATTTCCAAAAAAAGTTTACCTATAAATTATCCTTTTTTATATATTTTAAGAAAATGCTATTCCAATTGAGGTGGGAATAAAAATAACTCAGCCATTAAAAAAGTATTCAGTAACAACATTTTGACTTTGAAATTTCGTTTTATTCAACGACTAAATGTAAAATAAAACAGAATATAAAAATTTTACCAAAAACATTTTCACGGTCTTTTTTAGAACATTATATATGTATATATATATATATATATATATATATATATATATATATATATATATATATATATATATATTTAATGTTATATTTATTTATTTTTTCTGTACTTTAATGTATCTAATTGGTACATATGGAGGAATAATTCCATTTTTGATTATATATTAATTTAAGAAATCTTTTAGAGCCAACCAGGACATCAGTCCCGACCCGCTCGACGATCGACCGGGAATCGAACTCGGGTCCCCGCGGTGCGCCTCGCAATCAAAGGCCTAATGCCTTGTGATCAACCCATAGTGACAACATTTATTAGGATGAATATAACAAATATATTAAATATCACAATATGGTTTTAACACAAATTTCTTAGTTATTCTGCAACAAAAATCGTTTAGTGAAACGCATGTAAACTGCAACATAGGTTTACATAGTTATTAATATGTGTGTCGTAACAGATAAGACGCTATGTTACGTACAACGAGTTTTCAAGAGAGATACGGCAGCGGTTTTAAAAAATAATACCATTCCTTGATTGTTTCTTTAAAAAAAATACTGTATATAGATATATAGTGTATAGACGTTATGTTACGTACTACGAGTCTCCTAGAGATATACGGCAGCGTTTTTAAAAAATAATACCATTCCTTGATTGTTTCTTTAAAAACATACTGTATATCGATATATAGTGTATATACGTTATGTTACGTATAACGAGTTACTAAGAGAAATACGGCAGTGGTTTTCAAAAATTATACCATTCCTTGACCGTTTCTTTAAATAAAATACTGTATATCGATATATAGTGTATAGACGTTATGTTACGTACAACGAGTTTCCAAGAGAAATACGGCAGCGATATTAAAAAATAATACCGTTCCTTGACCGTTTCTTTTAAAAAAATACTAATGTGGGAAAATCAATAAGAGCACATTTTAAACCAAAATTACTAAACAGAAAGTATTTCACGTCATATTCCAGCCCACCATTGTAACCCAACAATAGTGACTTCTCAGATACACGCCGTGCCACAATGGGTAAGTCCCAATAAGAAGCCCGTAAGGAGATTATTTAATTTCATTATTATATTATTACAACAACAAAAGGACCCAGCGCCACAATGGGCACCTGCGAGCGCAATTTTTATTAGCTTGCGACCCGAAACAGGTCGAAATATTAAATTGAAAGTCCTTTGAAAATTTTTCCAACAATGAGAATGTTCGTTATTGACGCTCGTGCGGAGGAAATTCAACTTTGAGAAGAGATATATTTATATGTAGGCGCTCCAAGTTTACACTCTACGGGATGCTGGGCGAGATGTTTACGATGAAATTCTAATATCGTATTATCGTTTTAATAAAGTCGACGGCTCTTGCCAACGCAAGATCAGGTTGTGTGCGATAATTAAATCCTGGCTTTGAAGACCTGCAAAAAATATTCGCATCGATTTAGCTCGAATATTTGAATGGAATATATATTAGCGGAATGACAACTTCTTCAGTGCATTCTTTTTGAGTTTGTAGTCTACATATGCCTTATTATCCTGTTTACTGTCATTAATTAAAGATTTCAATGCCATATCATTCAATGAAGGATTTAAGACATGCTTTGCGGGGCAGTGTTTTTAACTTTGCAATACTTGTTAGCGTTGGCAAAATAAATTCGTAAAATGATGTTTTAAATGACGTAACAACCGTTAAATAAAATACTTGTTACAAAATTTTTTAAATAATTTTTTACATTGTACTGTAATATTAATTTACACATACTAATTATATTTAGACGTTTATACATGAAATCCTTAAACTTTTTTTAATTAATACAGAATGTCTAACGAGATTTCACGTCCCACTTTTTTATAATTTTTATCAAAAATTTAATTTTTGTTTAAAATTTAGTATTTAAAAAAACGTACTAATTCGCAAATACCTCGATAGTTAGTACTCGAAATTATTTATATGGGAATTTTAAGAAGCAAATAAATTTAAAAAGAAAATAATGTGTTGTGTGTAGTATCAATTAAACAAGCCAGCTCTTCGAACATTATTTTTCTTTAATTTAACGAAGACAGTTCTCCCCGTCTCCAAAACTATCAACATTAACATTAAGAAAAAAAGTGATACTCTAAGTTTACCTAAATTTAACCAAATGCTTTGTATCGTCTTCCGAAATTTAATTCGGAGTCGACGATACAATATCGCCAATGTAGCCAAATCGGCCGTTTTCCAATATTGCATATATTTGTCGAAATTTATTTTTCACAATTAAATGAAACTACGCGATGTAGTATTATTTCTACTTTCTTTAAGTTCTTTACCACGACCTAAGTTTCGTTGTATTACAACATCTTAAGGTGGGCTATTAGCAAATAGCAAAAAATCTTTGCTAATAGCCCACCTGAAGATGTTGTAATACAATGAAACCTAAGTCGTGGTAAAGAACTTAAAGAAAGTAGAAATAATACTACATCACGTAGTTTCATTTAATTGCAATTATTTACATCACAGTATTTTTACGTCTAATAGATAAACTAGGTATTATGTTCTATGGTGAAAAATAATATAAGTATTTGCAAATAGTTTAATAGAAACATACGTAACTTTAAATTTCTAAATATACCTCATAGTGCTAGTTCTATTCGTATTTAACAGGTTTAATTTATATTTAATGTTCTATGTATATAACATATTTCTTTTTAGTAACAGTAAACACGCGATGAACAACATCTTAATCGATCTCATAAAAAATCGAAATATGCGGTTTAAACTATACGATTAAATATATCGTTTATGTAATATTTTTTAAGGTTTAATGTACTTTGGAGCTGAAATTTAAATGAAGAAACAGAGCAAATTAGCGTCGTGAACAATTACATAAACCCGTACAACCACATCGGTTAAAATTATATTCATAATCGTTTCAGCAGAAACATAGCTGGCGGAAAAGATATTTCCACGGTATCCTTTCATTTTTGGTTATATTCTTGGAATTTATTTCATTAAATACGGCTTATTTTATAATATGTGACATTTGTCGTACATTTCAAGGATCGGATTTCGTATCGCATTATGGATAAGTGGTTCTAAAGTGTCTCTTTTTGTTTTTGTGTATCACAAATCGTGAGCATCGAGAAACACTGATAAAGGATATGTGTTGAGTAGATAATTGATGGAGTGACCGAAAAAATATCTCTACTCGTTAAGAGCATAGAACGTAAGACAAGTTAGAGAACGTTGTATACAGTATTCAGTACTTTCGCACTTAAGATTAGGGCAAAAATTAATTTAGCTCAAAAAAGCGTTAATGTAGAACAACAACAATAAACACAACCAACTTAAAAAACGACATATATTGATATATTACATAGTGGAGCGACGCAACGATACGAATAAATTGGGCATCGACCGTCAGGCGGGCACCATTAGCTAACGATCGGGATGGTATTTGTACAGTTTGGCGACTCAATCGAAACTCACTCTCGATAGTTGTTCAGCCCCAACTCGGGCAATTTGCATCATTTTCAACTAACTTATAATTGGGTTAACTATTAGAAAAGTATAGCGCAGTAAGTCGTCGCAGTGGGTCGCAAAACTTTTAATTACACCCTTCTCAGAAATTTTGCGCTGAGTACTTTCCATTGTTGTGCACTTTTTTCATTACCATCTATTTTTTCTTTCACGTAATACGTTCTTTCCTTCGTACTCTCACTATTCATGTAAATATTTGAGAGGCAAGAATATGAATCAGCTTCGCTTCTTTCAGCCTACGGACGTGCTAGACATGTTTTAATAAAAGAAGCAGACAGAAGTAATCGTACGTAATATATCGTGGTGATGTATTGCTTACTATAAGCAACGATGTTTTACGTTATTTTCAGATAATCTGAGGTTTTCTAATTGGTTTTCATTACTTGCATTATAAATGAAACTGATCTTTGTATTATCCTGGGAAGTTTATGTGAAAAATCGTAAATGGGAAATTGGGACCATCAACGTATAGCTTTGCAACAGTGTGATTAGTTATTGTCTGCAACGGATTGTTTCTGATAATAACTTGAATGCTATTCGGTAAATTACGAAAGATATTTGCATGTCTCAGACTTCGTATCAGATTTCGCATCCAATCGATTATTGTCTACATAAAGCTAACAAAACAAATATTCTACAGTAGCTTTGAATAGGAAGGAAAGCAAATAAGCAGCTACCAATGTATTTTTAATCTTTCTTAGAAATTGACAGTTACCTCAAAACGAATTAGGGATATATATACAAATACCGCTTTTTTATACTTTTCATTTCATCTGTTTCTGGTAAAATGGCGCGTTGCTTTTTTTGGGAATTTTAAATTTTTTTTAGGACATGTGAAGTTTTTGATGTGAAATATCTAATGGCGCGTTTGGATGGGAATTAAAAATGCTGATGGTACGTCGCAACGTGCCATTCGCCCAGCTTCGCGTCTTGTCGGCTTAACACAACACAACAGTATTACAAAATAGCAATATATTTTCAATAGATTGTTAAGAGATATTTCTGTAATAAATTATTATATAAAAATAAGATATTAAAATTACATTAATATTTTATTAATAATAACAATTTGCATATTTGTTTTTTCGTTTTCGGTTCGTTCAAATAAGAATATTTCAATATAAAATAATTAGATGTTTCACATCTGCCAGGCGTCACATGACGGCTCACATTTTTATTTTTTGGAGAATATATCACATATTAAGTAAATATATTAAAATTACATTTTTCGATTTCTCACATTCCAAATTTTACATAAGTAATATCAGTTACCAGCGTCAGAACCATTTTCCGTCCTAAAATTTTACATGTCAAACATAACAACAAAAAATGTAAATGCATGACATAGTCTATATTAGATAAGAAATCTAATTAAAAAACTTCAGTTCGTTGGACGCGAAGTACGAAAAATGGAAAATGTTTCAGTTACGTTCATAAAAATTATTTTTCGCTGTTCGATTCTTCTTTCTTTGAAATAAAAACTCATTACTGTCATTCATTCATCATACATTCATCAAATAAAAACTCACAAACTGCTACAACTGTGGTCTCCAATTTATACAATTGACAGCTTAAAATTTATAATTAATTGGAAATTGATTTTTTTCAATTCGAGGAGCTGAATGAAAAGACTGTGATAGGGAAATTGACTATAAATGAAAGCTAACATCTTGTCTGTGTCCGTATCCCAATCGCTTCTATATAGACTCTATTAGTTACTTCTACAAATTCCTGCCGGAAAAACTTTAACAATGTCCATTAGGCTTATTTACTCTGCACGCAAAAACAGGGGAAGAATGACCACAAAGGAAAAGTAAAACATCAAACGGATTTTCATCGCTTGGTCGTTATTTTGTGCGATATTTTCGCATTGCCATTCGTTTGTTTTGGAACTACGTTTGCAAAGTGGCCAGTTCCTGCGTTTTAGTTTGATGTACAGTGCCTTTTTTAAAAGTGTTGTGATGTTGAATCGTTCTAAAACTTTCTCGATATAATTTAAATGTAACTTAAATAAATTGGTATATCGATCATGACGGTATTTTTTTGGTATTTTGAGAAGAAATGAAGTACTTCTTGCTCATTTTGCTGAAAATAAATTACTATGGCTATGCTAGTCCAGCCGCCAGATTAATCAGATAGAACATAATAAAGAGCTGATGAAAGTAGTGGAACAGAGTAATGGGTAGTGGTAGAAAATGAAAGTAGTGGGTATAATATAATAAAGAGAAAGTAGGGGAATCAAAAAATAAACAAGAGATATTGTTACAAATTAAGAAGTAAACAATTTTAATGAGTCTAGATCTCGTTCGCGTGGACCTTTGGATTTGTTTACATAGTATGAATATATATATTAATGAAGAATTATGCCACTACATCATATATCTCATTGAAAAATTTTAATTATCAAGGGTTTTGCTAGAGCACCATAGCTGATGCCCTAGGAAATATAGTCGTGAAAGAAGATATTGTCTGGAAAATATACTAGGTACTGATCAAAGAGAAAAGTAATTATATGTTTACATACAGGAAGGTTTTTACCTTCCATTGTATTAGAATGGATATTCGACCTGCATTAGGTATACGGTATGGGCTACGCAATGCAAACATAAGGCTATATCTACGAAAGAGATAGGAGTATGCGAACATGCTTCACGGATCCGATACCAGCGACATCTTAACTTCGGAACCATTTTAGATATAACAATAATACCTGTACATAATTCATATCAATAGCTTGACTACTTATCAAGTTAAATACGTTCGTACAGATATAACAGTTTTTTAACACTTCAGTTATATCTTATCTGTATTTATACTGAATAAAAAAATGATCCTTGAATATGATTATTATGGTTGATATTAGTGTCTTATTAAAGAATTACTTTTTATTTAAAAGTTACTAAGTTTAAAAAAGGTCCCGAAAACAAATTTGCTTTCTAGTCATTGGTGTCCTTCATTATTTCTGTGGCGTTTGTATTTTGTTGCTTCTTCATATATTTTTCTTCTTATTTTTAATTATTTGGCTTTTTGTAATGGTCATAATATAAATTTTATTATTCATTTATATTTATAGTAAAGTTTACACGAAACTTATAATAATGACAAGGAAATCTCCTTTTTCATTTAAACATTAGAATTTTCTATTGTTACATAACGATATCCCATACTATACATCCTATATATCGTGCATAAATAAATTTAGACGTTATAGTTTTTCCTTAAACGACAGCGATGATTTGTGACAATTTTCTTTAAATAACATGCAAAAATTTAATATGTAGTATTAAAAAGAGTAATACATAAATAACAATTATAAGACATAAATAACTATTGAAATTAATAAAATTATTTCAATAAAATTATTTTCACAAAATATGAACTGCAATTAATCGTTATTGCTTATTTTATTATACCTAGTGTTTTCAATTTTCTTTAATGAAGCAAAAAAACTTACACAGAAAATGTATTTTCTCTGTGCCATTAGCAGAATAAATAATGTACACTATTTTTTATTTTACATACACCAAAATTCAGAAGATAATTATGAATATACTTATAAAGCAATTATATAAAAAATAAGAGAATAAAATAATTTTACGGAAAAATATTACTGTACTAAGCGGAGGTATTAACATAAAATACGTGGATTAAAATATTATTAACGATAAACCAATAAAATCGTATTTCGCTGATATTTCTGTAATAAAGCATTGTTATATTTTCAACACAACACTACAATTACGTAATTACCAAATTATTAGATGGCTGATATAAGTTTTTCTCGGTTTAATTACATAAGTAAAAGCAATTTAATATATAAATGAATCTCATCCAAACTAAGTGTTTACATAAAATCGTTTAACCGAAGCTAGTGTCCATTATTGTAACATGATGGTCAATTCAACCAATCCAACTGGCCGAATAGGTTCAAGGTGAATCTACCGATATACATTCCAGGCTATAACTGTTCATTCATTAGACATTTATGGGCAATAATTACTGTCCTTTGTTGAACAAACTTAGCAGTTACGGATTGAAACTTCTGTTGTTCTCGTAACTTTAGTAGACTAAGGTGGATCTACTTAGATCATGAGTAGACTTAGGTGGTAAGTTGAGTGGACTTAGGCGTGTCTTGTTAATGTACATTGGCAAGATTTACAAGATGTTTGATTTTCGCTCTAGTGACATGATTCACTTTACTGATTTATGAAGCTATGATATTGTTGAGCAATGTAGTACAGTAAATACGGTTTAAAATGAGGTCATAACATAGTGCAAGTATCTGTTTTACACATACGTATATATTGCGTCGTTTATCAGTAAGGTATGTTAAAATGTCTGAACTATATTTAAAACTCCACATATTTCGTTATGCGTTAGAAAACTTCCCAAAAATTGCGTTGTTTATTCAATATTTCATACTCAATCATATTATATTTTTATCCTTAAAAATCTAATTTTATTGTATAACATTATCAGAGTAATAATCTCGTTTAATTGTATTGTGCAATAAATATTTCCATATAACATAACAAAGTTTTCAATGGCAAACAAGTAAAAAACGAATCGGAATTAGCGGGAGCTTATTCTTACATTATTTTAGGTGTTAATTAAGATAAAAATATTTAAAAAAATCCACCGTTATGTTTTCTGATATATAGATTATTTGTTGTTCCCGTAAAAAACTTACGTGTTATATTTTATATACATTTGTGTCATCTCGAATCTATTTGAAAAGGCAAAGTGATATTTTTTTATTTACCATCATTAATTAGATATCTGTTTATCAGTACCTGTTCTCGGTACCTATTTACTTAGCTATAATAAAAAAATAATTACTCTATTTAACGTTGAAAATACATATTTTGATCTACATTATACCTCAGTACATACTAATAAATTGGTTTTATTCTTTTAATTACACGATAATTTCATTACCATTTGTCAGAACACCGTTAGGCTATTTAAAGTATACCGTAAAAATATTATTAATATAATAAATTCATTAATTTATAAAATAATATCTACAACATAAAATTTGAAATGTTTTCACGTAGTTACACAAATTCACCGAATATATTCTGCTTTATTCGTGAGAAATGTTTGTTGCAAAAGCAACAAAGCAAAATTACTTGTTAAAAACCTGTCAAGTACGAGTGGAATTCGTACTAAGTTTGTACACATTTAAGTTCGTACACATTTAGGCACTAATTTCATACAAATTTAGGCACTTGTAAATATTTGAAGGTACACAGTATTTCTATTAAACTATTAGCAACTTAATAGCCCACCTGAATATGATGCAATACAACGAAACTAAGTCGTGGTAAGAATTTAAGTAAAGTCGAAATAGTACTACATCACGTAGTTTCATTTCATTGTGAATAATGAATTTCTACAAAATTAACGCCAAATATTTTCAATAATGACCACCTTGAAGTTCAATGTTTCGTAAACAGATTCCTGTAGTGAAAAAGTATTCATGACATACCACCAATATTTTTGAAAGATCTACTCAACGATATGCATACTCCATTGTGTAGGATACAATGGAGTATGCATAAAAAAAATCCCCTCCGATTTACATGTAGAGGAGGCAGAGTGAAAACTTTTTAAAAATTTCATTTCATAACTTTGTAGACGTTATAAATATGTATAAACATATCAAATTCCAGCGTTACAGCATCCTTAGTCAGCGACGAAAAAGGTATGTAACATAGACGGACAGCCAGAAAGACGGCCATGGAAAAAATGCAGAGTTCCTAGTTTGGCTATGGAAGCTTTAAAACTGAGAGAAGTTTCGTGACCATATAAAATGTGATGTCTCATGTGGAACAAGTTTATGATGCTCTTAGTAATTTTGATACTTTCATTTAAATATCTCTGTAACTCTAAAGAACGTTCTGAATCTTGACTATTATTAACGTAATTCTAGAATGTTTACTTTTATTTGAAAATATCATCAAAGATAGTTCTAGGCTTCTGCTTAACTCCAGCGCAAAGATATGGGGGTTCAAAAGTTTATGAGTTTCACAACAGTGCTCAGACGAGGCATGAATTAGATATACCTCACTTTGAAAACATTGAATATTATTTGAAAAGATTAAAATATTTCGAAACTTTTAAAGTTAAAATAGATTTATTTTTGTCACGGTATACAATCCAAGTCCAACAAAAAATAATTAGCGAGTTAAAGACAAACAAAAATAGCCTTGAGGAGAGAAAATAAAAAAAAACAAAACGGGATACACGAATTTTACTCCAAATCCTTAAATCCGAAATCTTAGCCTACAGCTGAACCATTTAAAAGTTCTCATTAAACATTTATCGTTTAGGAAGCATTTAACAAAAACATTTCTTTTAATTAGCACAATACGGCCTATTTTATGTAACTTGCGAAACGTTTTCTTAAATTGAATTTTATGTTCAAAGCTTTATTATTTAAAGACGCACTTCCGGGCCATAAGGAATATTTCCGGCCGACGCCGGAGCTTTCTAAATGGACTGTAATTAAGTGGTTATTGTTATTAATGCCGCCCGCCCTACCATAGAATTTATTAATACCCGTAATCTTTGCGGCGACGTTTGCAGTGAGCTTTCCCGCGAGTTTTCCAGCCGGCAAGCTTTTCCTCTGCCAACTATCAATCATGACGCGCTTTTTAATGTGTCGTATTATGTGCCCTTCCGTTCGCTTCATATCTGTGACCTTAATTATGATTTAGGTGGCGAGTGTGCGGGGATTATGTTATCAGAGTAGCGTGTTTGTGAGATAGTTAAGTCTTTGGTAGTTTCGCATTTGTGGCACGAGGTGATTGATATGGGTGAACTTTTGATATGTAATTTAGATTAAAGCGTAGCTTAAAGTTTATAATAGTATTTTTTAGAAAATACCAATTAGCTTTATATTTCTTTATATATTTATGTTCCTTTACACACAAGGGTGGAGTGAAATAAAGAACTACAGTGAAAGTAGATGTGAACAAAAATGCTGAAGTATAACTTTGATTAGTACAATAATATTAGTTATATACGTTTATGTTGTAATTGAAAACATTGATTGTATTTATTATTTTCTAGTTATCTCATATCCGCAGAAAATTAGGGATTATTGTTTGTTTTCCGTACGTGTGGTTTCTTATTACTTGAATTTTAATTCAGCAATTTTTAATAGCTTTCCCATTGTTACTTCTTGATTTATGTGATTCAATTTTTACATCACAATACATTACGCGCCTGACAATCTTTTCATATTGTCAAATTATAACGGGTTAATTATTTTAGTATACATAAGTCAGGACTTATGCCATTGTTAGTTAGTCTTTTTTGATTATTTTAGCTTAAGAAATAGTTTATTATTTGTTTATTACTATATTTGGCACACAAGCAGTAATTTCACATTTCTAAACTTTTAATCAAATAAGACGAAATATATAATATATATTGCTTAAAAGAAAAAAACCAAGAGTGAGCTAAGCATGGTTAATAAGGTGTTAAATTTATAAAAATAATTAATTATTTATCATGAATTAAATAAATAAACAATAACAGAATTAATGATAAAAATAATCGAATAATATAAAAAGAAATTAATACAAAACGACTCAAGTTAAAAAAAATTATTATAAATATAAGCATAAAAAATATACTACTTTTTAAGTTGTTCTATATAGAGGTTATTTATTAAAAGGATTGTCAATAAAATTATTTTTAAAGAATGAGGTTTAAGAACGACAGAAGCAAATGAAAGCAGTTCATTACCGGAGTAAGGATTTTTACTGGAGCAATAAATTCTATGGCGACTCCAAGAAACAAAGAAAGGAAGACATACACGCGGTTGACTATCGCTACAGGGAATGTTAAATTTGAAAATTATTGAAGCAATTATATTGTCACAATCGTTTTGTGTTGAAATTTAGTGAATCAAGTTATCAATTTTATAGTAAATGACCTTATAAACGAAAATGCAGTCAGTGTGTTTTTCATGGAGCCAGAATGTATAATTTAAAAAATAAAAGACAATACTACGTAATTTCTTGTTTATGAATAATCCTGCTCTGTAAGAAAAATTATGCAATAATATTTTTAAATCCCTTCGATGCAATCAGAGTATTTCACAAATAATGCATTCTACAACAAACTCCCATTCTCGAGCGGATTAAGCAAAGCCGTGAAAGCAAAGTTTTGAAATTTTTTTAAACACAGCCCTTGCCCTAAAAATACAGCCCAACATTTCGCAGCTTTATAAAAATGAATAAAGCTGCGAATATGCTTTTAAAATTTTAAATTATCATCGACAATTATAGGAAGAGCCTTAATGTTATTATAATTAATAAGTTTAACATTGCTCTTGGCGTACCGACTAATAAAAGGTTGATAATGATTAAGAATTACGTGAATTTGGTGTTAGGAAAGTAGGTGCATTTTGTACTTAGGACATCGTGCTGAGACGATATCGAGATCTCGTAGTTGTGAAATAAATAAATAATTTTCGACGATTCTGTAAATTTTATAATCGTCTACGAAGTTAAAATGTTAAGCACGTAACAGTTGCCTGCCTAAGTCACTTACAAAAATACTTAGGTATTTTTTTAATAGTGGCCGAGGTGAAGTTAATCATAACGTGATATCCACTACCTGCTAAATACGACTTAATCTATGTCAGTGAGTAAACCATGTGTAGCATAATATTGCAATTGGTGTATTAACGTATTCTGGTTCACTTTATCAAAAGCTTTGCTGAAGTTGGTATAGATTTGTGTAGCGTCAACTTGATTATCCTTATTTGAAGCATCGTTTAAGTATTCAACCATATTTGTCAAAGTAGACTTTTAACAGCTTTCTACCACATGCCGATTCAAAAATGAGGTTCAATACGAAAGTCAATAATTTTATAAATAAGAAACTCGAAAAAGTTACGAAAAATGGATAGAATAGATATGAGTCAATAATTTACTCCGAATAGGCGTTACGTTGTCCATTTTTCAACATTTCGGAAGTTGCCTATGTAATGATAAATTAAATGGTAAGTGCGTGGGCGTTATTTTTAACCTGGTTCTTTTTTACGTCCAAATTTAGAAGTGTTTTGAGAGTTATTTTTCAGATATGGTAACTTTCCCCATCGTGTTTACTGAAAAGTTTTCGGTCATTAAATATTTATCGACGTCATCGCCTGCACACTTGCTATAAACGGTGCTAAACAAATCAGTGAAAAGGTTTGTGATGAAAATATCCATCGAAGCCATTTGCTGCGTGTACTCATGACGGATGGAATATTATTAGAAATTTTATGTTTGGATTATATGAACAGGAGAATTTTGAGTTATTAATAATGTTATTCTCAACGTTACTTAACCATTGGATTTCCGTATTTTGTATATTTGTTTTTAAAACTTATCTGTATTTCCTAGAAGTTAGTTTTCTAAGACTTAACGAAAATCAGGTCTGTCAGAAACCTGTTCGGTTATATATTTACAGATATTTGTTTTATTTTATTTAATACATTGTCAATATTTTGATTAGTATTTAGGTGTAGAACTACATTCCAGTTTACTTTCTTTAAATTTTTATTAACTTTATTATAGTTCACTTTAGGAAATAGGAATTCTTGATTTAGCATTTTTTCTAGGATTTTTTTATTTCATAACGGACTGAAATATTCAAAGTCTGATGATAATCATTCAACATACTAGGAGATCGTTCAGAACGAAGCACAGATATTATGGATATATTACTAAAAACTAGATAAAGAATGTCTTTAAATTTCTTAAGTTCTTAAATAAATGTAACGAAGTAATAATTTTGCAAAATGTAAGTACTTTCCACCTTTTTGTAGGATATAGTAATTTTGCACCAAAAGACTATATAGAATATCTGATACTATACAAAATATATGAATTTGTATTAGCATTCCACGCGTTGTCTAAGTTTGAACGAAAACTTTCAAGCAACTTTTGTTCTATTAGGAGTGGAACAATATACAGGACAATGTAATCTCTTTCTATCCTTGAAGAGTTTGCTACTAACCAAAGTATCCTCTTATATCACAGTTCTTTCCACTTTTACAGATGACTTCATATTTCTTTAGGATAGCTACAATGGTTCTACCACCATTATTATTTTTACTTAGTGAGACACTGAAAATAGTTGGACAAAATACAAGGTACCTGGTTTATAGCATAGCTTGGAGTCATGAGTAGAGTAATTCAACCAAGTGTTGGTTAGAATTGTTATGTCGTAATTATTATTTTTTACTTCTAAATAAAAAGCCGTGATTTTGGTCGGTCAAATGTTAACGTTTAGTAATTTTTTTAAAAATGTTTAACATAGTATTATTTTATAATTAAAAATATTACTATGTTAAAAATTGCTAAAAAAATTACTTCCGGCTAATGCTGTTGAGTTCTTTAGTATTACTTATAACGTGACCTGGCGAATGTTCATCTGTAACGTTAAAAAATAATTTATTATATTAGATAGGTAGGATTTATATCTTTCTTTTTACCAATTTTTTATTGGTACTTTAGATACTAATTCTTCGTCTCAGCATTTTCCCCCCAGTTTGTTATGAATTTTTGCTTCATTATATCAGAACTATTGATTTTGCGGTAATCATTTATTTTGTTATTTTTTTCATTTACAAAGTTTTATTTAAAAAATTGGGTCAAAATTTTGTTTTAAACTTAATAGTTACAGATATTTCTGATTTAGAAATCCATATAAAATTTAAAAATAATTTGTAAAATGACTGCCCCTAGCAACCCATTGAAAAGGAAAGAAAGCCTAAGACTATCCGCCCACTGCTGTAATTGAAAGTAATAAATCAAAGTTAAAACACGACAACCGAGCCAACATTCACATAATTACGAATGAATATACGTACACTTTTGGGAAAATCGAAAAATGAGGAAATAAGATAATTTGAAAAGAAAGCTCTGCCGGAGGCAGTTACGTATGCGCCCTCAGGACTTTCTTTTTACATTTCCCACGGGTCGTGTTCATATTTAATTTGCTGTGTCAATTTTTTCTTTAGAGGTCGATTTATGTACATATGTGTACTTTTAGTTATATTATATTTATTTTCCACACACCTGGCTTGCTTTATTTTTCTTTCTTATGCATAACTGTCAGTTCATCATATCGACGTAAGTTCACGAGCATCTACGAGATTTGTTCTTGATAATTAATAACTGATTTTTTTTCATTCCCAGTCGGATTCCACAAGGATAATTAAGAATACTGGTTTTACGTTTCTACAGTACTATTAGTTCCTTTATTTATTCCTCCGTAACTTAATTAATTATAATGGATAATTAGATGGCAGTTTTTATTAATTGTTTTGAACATGTATAGATTTTAAGTGATTTTTTTCATTTGATATGTGGTCTTTTATTATTTTGCAATATATTTTTAAATTAATTAATTTTTTCTTTACTTTCAGTGTCAAAATTTGTTTTAACCTATTCACTATCGCAACACGAAAAAACCTCTCAACGCTCTCAATATTTATGGAATAATTTTTATAGAATTTTTTACCGCTTAAAACAATGAATTATATGTTAGCACTGTAATAAGTAGGGAATAAAATTACTACTTTATTGTGAATCTATAATACACTTCAACTAGATCATGAACTGTTAATCCAATACCATATAATACACTTTAACTAGATCATGAACTGTTGTTAATCAATTACCAGGTGTTTAATCATGTAATTTTTTTTTTAAAACAATACGATGTTTAAAGCGTAATTGTCCAGAACTTATTGCTAGGCTATTCATTTATCTGAAGTGTGAGATAAACGAATAGCCTAGCAATAAGTTTTCTCTTGCTTTAATATTATCATTCAGGTTATTTCATCTCGAAACATATATAAACACAATCACACACCTCAATCCCCGTCACATGCATTTTTATGTGTTCGCAAAACAATATTTTTAATATGTACCTAAAGTATAAATAAAACAAATAAAATAGTACAATTGGGTTAAATTAAAGCTTTAGAAAATTTGAATGTAATTTAAACGGTTGGTAATCATCTGTGATTTATTTAAAATTCTTTTCCTGAATGAATGTGAAGTATTTGAAATTCTTTTCCTACACTTAAACTCGTTGAAAGTTTAAATCCGTTTAGCTTTATTTACATCAATCGAGATCCTAATTGAGTTCGCCCTAAAATTTTATACATATTGTATTTTAAACACATTTTATGAAGTATATAAATAGACGATACATTTATCACAAATTGTGTTATAAATTTATATGGTTTCATAGATATAAAAAATATACAGGCAATTATTGATGTAAAAATTATTAATTCCGATTAATCATGAACATGGCACATAATGGTGAAACTTTCTTTTTATCAAAAAACATAGAATAATGAATGGTTATTGTAATTTGATATTAAGATTGTAGATTTAAATTTTTGTTATTATTTGGTTAAATATTCATTCGCAAGCATTTTAAAATGATAAGTTTTTGGGAACAACACTAATTTTGATGTATATTCGTAACTTTACAAGTAATATCGAAAAAATGAAAAAATGAAATTTGATTCTAAATTATACAGCCATTTTCTACCTATATTTTTAATCAATCAATTGAAAAATATTTGATTCAGGATTTCTTCAGTATTTATAATTATTTATTGTACCTCATTGATTCAAGAAAGACAAAACTATTTGGTTCAGGATATTTTACGGTATTGATTATTTACTGTATGCTTCATGAAGCATTTAATTCAGGGATTTTAAAACTATAAAACAAGTACTGAAGGAAAGTAAAGAGAGAAAATCGAATATACTGTATTTTATCATCATTGTATACTCACTGTTTTGATTAGTTATTCTGTGTAAAAAAAATGGGTCGGTTTCAATATATATTTTGGTATTAAGGGTGCGAGCATAAATAAGGCTATTACCGCGGATTGTAGTACTTTGCCACAGGGGTTGAAAAGATAGTCGAATGAAGCGTAAAGTACGTTTGTTGAAGGATAATAATATAATAAAAACTTATTCATAATGGTAATAGTTTGATGACATAAAGAAACGACGGGGAAAACACGGTAACGAGAAAGAATCTATGTAAAATCTATTTTCACGGTGTGACATTCTTCAACTTCTCGTTTGGACTAATGTAAATGATAGGGCGCTCGATAACGTAATTCATACCCGCTCTCTGTTAGCCAACGAACTCAATTCTATTTATTTATATTCAACACTGGTCGAGTCTTATACTGTAATACAAAAGAAAAAAAAATAAAGCCAAATAATCTTGATTAAGAAGACGTATATTGATACACTGTGCTTAAAGTCTATTACCGTAACTGTTTTGTTGATAGAATTATTTACGCAACAAAGAAAGGGAATCTTCCAAACATCCATTTCTAAGTATCTCCATTATGTTACTCCCTGAGGCGCTTTCGGCGAAGACGCAAGAAAGTTTATCAGTACACCAAGAGCACAGAACGTATATAGGACAACAGACAGACATCACAGACTCGCACAGCTGTTCTCGTGCACGGACTCGCTAATTCCACGCTATAAAAAAGATATCTTATTACCTTCCCCACGCGGAGCGACCTAAACGGCTTACGTAAACAGCGCGTTAGCGTTTTTACCTCGCAAGTAAACATTTTTCACTCGCATCTCCATCAATCACACTGAAGCTAATTGGGATACGAACTCTCGCTTCTAATAATGTAGGACGCGGTCGTATTAATGCCGTTTGTTTCCGCGAGAGACTGGCGCGAGAAAAAGGAGGATGTTGAATTTGAATCGAAATAATAAGATTGCGTTATAGCGGCCCCGCCGCCGAGGTAAAAAAGCCTTTTGAATTTATTTTTTGTAACTTAATATTTAAAATGGCGACTCGTGGGGTTTCCTTATCTTGTAAAAGAGCGAGGTAAATGGCTAATGGTTAAGAGGAGATGTTCATGTTTGGTGACATAACAGAGTTGCGGTTGGTTAGTAAACGCGCGGCAATGGGCGCTAACGAGTGCGGGTTCGAATGTCGTCGGGACCGGAAGTAGTTTGGACAGTGAAGCGAGTGGACAATGTTTCTTTGAAATTATACATGAAAGAAGGAAAAATATCTAAAGATATGACGTTTCAAGACGCTGGCCATCTTATCTTGCATAATTTTATTTATACATGAAAAAGTAAATGCCTTGTGCAATCTGTAATATGTAACGAATACATTCAATGTATGTCAACACTCAATGTATGTAATCAGACTTAAAGATTAGAACCAAGCATAACGAAAGAAGATAAGCAAATGAATTAGAATTTTTTCTGTCAATACTGCAACAAAATTAAGTTTAATATTGCAGTAACAATAATAATAATAATTTGAAAATAATATGCAATAGATTAATAATAATCAATTATTAGTGGGAAGATTTAATTTTAATAAAAATTGTGGGGTAGAATACGTCTTACATTTCAAAAACGGGTTGCAACGCTTAATTCATGAGTGTCATTCAAAAAGATATTAAACAAAGCATGCTTTATACATATTTACTGACATTGGCTGACGCCATTGGCTGATATAAACGTAATGCAAAGTTGAAGTATGAAAATGTATGCAGCGACACACATTCATTTAGTCTAGCTCCAGCTTTCGTTATACAAGTACGTTGTTTGAGATGTTATTTTTTTCATCTTTTTACGGTTTACAAAATAGATTGATTATAGATAAACGTTCAATATTTAATACTTACTTAGATATTACTCTTTCAACTGTGGAAATTTTGCTAAAATTATAAAATGAATAGCCTGGTGTTTATTATACAAGAGTAATTACAGAAAACATTAATTTTTATGGATGAGTAGTTCAAAATGACACGGATGTTCGATGCTGAACATCAGCGGACTCGGCCAGAATGCTTAACAATTGAGACATCATGTTATCAAAGTGAACAAGTGTCCGATACAATTCTTATTCACCATGAGACCATACTGACCATTCTGTGTCTTCAAACTAGCGACCGTGTTCCAACAAAGTCCCGTCTTTTTTCATTTGCAGGAAGATCATGTGCCAGAAATTGTTTCTATGAAGTTTATTGAATACTATTTATATCAAATTACAATAACCATTCATTATTATATGTCTATTCATAAAAAGAAAGTTTCACGAAACTGTAAATATATAAATAAAAATTAAATGCAGAAGCTGATGGTAAATCGGTATTTGAGTCGGACCTGCTTACAGCGTAGTCTGCTACAACTACACTTTAACCATTCAATAATGTACCTAATTGTCACATTTTTCTCCCTCTAAAATTCACCGATTTCTATGATTAGATTTTTTTCTTAGAGAAAGAATAATTTAAGATTGTACATTTAAATTTTTCTTATTAATTGGTTAAATATTAATTTGCAAGCATTTTAAAACGACAAGTTATTGGGTAAAACACTAATTTTGATTTGCTAATATTCGTAACTTTACAAGTAATATCGAAAAAATTAAGATGTACAATTTCAGATATTACACACTGTAAAAATCATTAAGATTTGCGAAATTTAGGGGAAGAGAAACGTTACCGCTTTTTGTATCAAAATTCGACACTTTATCATGATTTTAAACGCTGGTGCAAAAGTTGATTACAATAGTATAATCGCTAGAGGGAGAAAAAATTAACTGGACGTTCCCTAACATATTCGTTGAGTTTATCGCTGTGACATGGCGTTCAGTTTAATTAAGAGTTTTTATTATTGTTTCAATTAATAGCAGTACATTACGCTCAGTCTAGAATCTTTTTGTGGAAGTAATTTATTAGTTATAAGAAACATGTAATATTAATTAGAGTGACCATTTAAATACTGCATTCGATAAAGTTAATATAAAAATTATATTGGTCAGACAGTAATGGAAAACTTAGTTAAACTTCATACTGTTTTATGAAAATAGGGACCTTGCCAGATGACGGGAAGCTACATTAACAGGAATGTCGGTTACAGATATTCAATTCAATTACTAAAGAAATGCCAACAAGGTATAGAGTTCTTTTTTTTCTTAATAAATCCTTTAGTACAGCAGATCGTAATGCGGTGAGATTTTTGCAGGTCTTTCTTTTTAGTATCCTTAATTTAACCAATGGAGCTCGAGGGTCAAACGTGAATTTAATTCGACCCTGTTTGCAGTGATGAGCAATTCTTGAGCTGACATTATCTCTGACATTATGTCTGTGGATCTTTTGCGCCAGTTGATTAATTCTCTCTATCGTTCTGCAGTTTATGAGATATGGATTAGACCACTCAATACTTCTTTCAACATTTTGCTATTGGTTTTAATACAGTGTAGATAATAAAACTAAGACAATAATAAAATCATATTAAAAATAAAGGAAAGCAGTTTTTTAAGGTTGAGCTCACAAGGACTCACTCGACTGACATAAAATTTTCAACATCGCATAGCTTATGATGTACAAATAGATACAACGTATATCATGTCTTTTTAGAATATTTGATTAATGAGCAATAAGAATTTAAGTAAAAGCAGACTATGTGTATTAGACACATTTTTGAGTTAGACATTTAAACCATCATATGTAAATACATTTGGCTTACGGTAATCCGGCCCCTGTGTAATCTGCCACCCCCTATAATCCGATATACCTACAAAAGTACATAAAAAGCATATTTATTGCGGAAAATCTTCATCAATGTATACTTAAATATGTTATGACTTGTTCGCGGTATCGTAACTTTTGCTCGACGCGTATTGTCTCAGTTTGATTGCGAATGTGATGATTTCGAAATCTGGTATCGTGGAATGGATGAAGAACAAAACGTGTTCCAACAAATGTCTGATGAGTAGATTGTCAACCTTGTCCTATTCCAATAATAAATCAAGAAGATGATGACGATATCATCGCAACTACTCCACTAGTGTCAGCTAAAGCTGCGATTAACGCATTTGAGCTGAGTATGCAATGGGCTGAAGAGACTGATACATCGTACTTCTGAGGAGACTGAGAGTCAAGGCTATTGAAATTAGCCAATGCAAAACAATGATGAATATTTGCATGCACCATTTGTTTATCTATTTTGGAATTAAGATCATAGTACCTATGAACCTTGGAAATACTTATCAATGTTGTATGTAATTGATTGACATCAATATGTTTAGTTTTTATATGACGTTAATTTTGTAATAAACTGTTTGTTTTGTTTAATTAACTAAGTTCCATATCGTGTATTATTATATGGTACATACATATTTAATTTTACCATTTTTATAGTGAATGTAAATTGTCGGACTACAAGGTGCTCTTTTTCAAAAAAGTTGCGGACTACAAGGGGTCGGTGGCAGTACTCTATAGTCCGATAACTTCGCTTGCGAAATGCTTTATACGCGGTATATATTGGTAATTATCGCAGCATAGTTGTTATAAACCGTTCTTTGAATTAACTGTAAATGCAATAATAATCTCTTTGTTGCCAAGCAAAGTCGGGATATGCAGCGAGTTACGAATGATATATAATTATATTGCAAATTTGAAAGGATATGCAAAGCGGAATTTAAAATACAAATCGACATATACTGCAACGATAAATACTAAGTGAGCTTGGGATATTTTTGTGTGAAGGTTTATTCTCCTCTTTGATCTTAAAGGCTACATCTCTCAAGGAAGCGAACTCCCTTGTCGAACATCTCGATAATTTATTACAAAAACGAAGGCTGAAGCAATTGGATTTATCACTTGCTTTGAAATTTGTTATTTAAAAATGACAAACGTTTATCGTTGCCCGTCGTTGTATGTATTTTTTTCCATTGGTTTATTTGGTCCTTTATGATTGAATTGATTGAAGGATCTCGAATTGCCGTCTTTAGCACATGTATGAGACGAAAGACTAAGAAACCAATTTATTGCCTTCCGGGAACAAAAAAGAATGCAAAACTATGAAATGAATCATTCTTTGAATGTTTATTAAGCATTGTTTAAAGAAAATATTTAGATATTAATGTCTTTACAAAGCTAGGGATTGCGGGAAAGTTTTGATCTAACGTAAAGTTGGTTTTCAATATGTAAAAGTATACATTTAGTAACCTGAAGACTCGTTCTCAAAAACACTTTTGATTACTTAAAAGTCTATTTGTTACTTGTTAAAGGTGACACGATGGCACTGTTAAAATGTAAGTAATGAATTTTCCGGAAATGTTTATTTAATCTGATGTTTTAAAATAAAAAAAATTGGATTGTTCAAAATTTTCAAATTTCAGTAATAATATAAAAGAAAAAAATTATAGGTTAACGAAATGAAACTCGAAATGAACGGACTGATGAGAAGATTGTTTTAAATTTTTAAAAATTATCAGTTTTTGATGTTTGACGGAAATGGTACCACACGTAAATAAAGACGTTTATGGTTTTTAAAAATACAACTGTATACAATTTTAATGAACAATTTGTTTTAATTAACACAGCATAAAACGGTTTTTTATCGTTATGTATGCTTTACAGGTATATCGTAGTATATTTATTAGTTACTCTTTCTGCGCACTGCGCAGTAAGTTAGAAACCATATCGAAAATATGCAGATGACAAGATTACGTTTCATGTCTGCATAATTAATTTTCCTCGCATATGCTGTATAAATATATGCATATGTATATACATATTTAAAGTGCAGCTACATAATGTCCCGACCACTTTCGCATAGAGCACCTATGTAGTAACCCTGCTTGACACAGGACCCGTTCAGGTTCAACATCGTGTACAAGGCAGGGATATACAAACTTTGTTCGCCGCCCATAATCTCATTTATTCCATTTTATTATAATGGAATGAAATTACCTCTCCACTCTGGCAGAGGTAAATTATTAACTTCATTTTCTGGGCACAAAAAAGTAATAGAAACAGAGGGCTTTCCAAAAATACGCGAGGAATCATTATTTCTAAAAAAAAATAGTGAAGACCACGAATATGTAGTATCAATGATAGCTATCGTTATATGTGACTTTCTTAGCATGCTCACTTTCATTGCTTTCTTCGAGACTTGAAGCCATTATAACCTGTTCTACCTGCTATTATAACTTGTTCATAAGTTCTTAAGTCCGCACATGCTGTCCGATTATTGACACTCGTGCAGTAAGGGTCAATAACAGAATTTAAATTCCCCTAGAAAATGATTAACTGTAATAATGGTAGCTTAGATTTAAATTAGAATTTCACAAATTATCATTGCGAAAGTCTCATTAAAATGATTATAGTAGTTAATGCGTGATGCTATAATAAACAGACAAATAATTTAAGAGAAAAACGAACAGGTAAAACGTCCTTTAGGGAATATTCGATAGGGATATAAACTGAATTTAAAAAAATAAGTACCAAAGTTAGTAAATGGTTTTGTGTGCTAACAAAGAGAAAGGAAGACAGAAAAAATTACTAGAAATTCTAAATAAAATTGTATGCGCTTCTACTTAATACAAGTTTAATTTTTCAATATGTTTGGGGTTCATTTTGTAAAAATTCATTATCCACAATTAAATGAAAATACGTGATGCAGTATTATTTCTAATTTATTTAAATTCTTTACCACGATCTAGGTTTCGTTGTATGCCAACATCTTCAGGTGTTATTAAAAAAATCATTATTTCAAAAAATGTTATAGATTATTTGCGGCCTACATTTTCAAGAGGAATTCGAAATAGAAAGTCTGCTAAAAACCAATTAATCAACATCGCTATATGTTTAATGTATATCACAAAAAAGGAACATATATATATATATATATATATATATATATATATATATATATATAAGAATCTACTACGAATATTTAACACGATTCCCAATTCTCTTAAGTTTTAGGATTGTATATCTATATCTATCAGGAAGAAAACAACGAATACATTCACATTTTTGTCAATGGCCCAACCACATCAATGTATCAATACAAATGAAGTATAAATTCTATATGAAACATACGTATGAGTAAATAATCTCATAGTCCAAACCACTCGATCCCAAACCATAAACCTCTCCGAACACATCCATCTCCAATTGATACTATTATTTCAAAACGCGGTCAGGCGGAAAGGTAAGTGAACTGAAACGGTCCTCGGACCGGATCTTATGCACCCCTAGTGACCCTAACCATGCACGACTATACATCTGTGCAGTCCCGAGACGGAGACCGCCACACACCACTACACATACGCGTATATTCTAAAGACGGTGCTCGCAGACATGTGCCCGGCGCGGTGGGTGTCACATGATATATGACAGTCATTTAGCCCTCAGCTGCCGCGAGTTCGCGAAGTGGCATTGTAGCTTTAATTATACAGCTAAGTGTTTCTATGAATTCGTTAGGACAAAGCGGAGTAAGGAGGCTATTAAAATTGCACTGTCTAGAATGTTAATCGTATGGTCGAAATTGTTTGGCGTCCACGAGTTTTGATGTTAGTTTCGTGATGCGTTTGGTTAATTAATAGCGGGAACGTCTGGAGGTGAGCAATGCAATAAAATTGCGTGGAGGAATATTTTAACTTTGTCGCTGGAGCAATAAATATAAAGAGCCTTGCTTTTTGATTACCCTTGAAAGAATTTCCAAAGCGAAATAAACTGAATCGGCATCTCAGCAAAACAATTTAATATAATCTGACATAAAACGTAAATAATATCACATTCATGTATACAACGTAATCTATAATCCCAACTTGTAGGAAATGTCTGATTATACACCTATGTGTATATATATATAATATATATATATATATATATATATATATATATATATATATATATATATATATATATGCGTAGAGCTAAACCAAAATAAGCAACTGCCTGAAAGTATATACAATCGGGAAATGGAAGATTTATTTTAAGAAAAAGAATTTGTTAAAAAGAAATTGCTTTTTCTTAAAAGATTAATCTCTGTATTATCAATAAATTAACAGTATTTTACCTTCGTATTCGACATGAGTTTACTATGAAAACACTTTTGTCTTTTAAACGAACCAAAATCTAAGAAAAACTCAATTTATTACCGGGACTCGAGGCAACGTGAAGTTATTCAGTTTCTAGTTACAATTTCCGAGAAGTATCCAAGTTTCGTACTAAGTTATACAATATACAGCGCAAAGTGATATATTATATTTAATCTTGTTATGTAGAGCACACATATACTTGTTATTACTTTACTGAAAAATAACATCATATCAACAAATTTAATGTAAATGTTGCCTATAAGTTGCAGATTCATTACAATCCGAAAATAATTTCATCCTCACTAGGTCGGTACCATATGAAGTTTAATTACGAAAATGTTCGGAACATACATTTTATAACACTTTTTTGCAAATTAAAGAAAATATGTCACTACAAGTCATTCTTTATATTCCACGTGATAAGAAATGGTTTATATATATATATATATATATATATATATACATATATATATATATTAAATAAAATATGTCACCACAAGTCATTCTTTATATTCCACGTGATAAGAAATGGTTTTCATATATAAATATGTTACTTACGTGATATGATGTTCTCCGTGAATGAATTACTTTTTTCTCACGCTAACTCTACTATATGTTTCAATTAATTAGGTAATTGAAGGTTAGGATAAGTTTCGAAATATATTTGCACTTACCTAATTAAATAACAATTATAATATAATACCTAATTAATCCCTAATTAATAAAAACAATATAGGAGAAATGCATATGGCGTGCATGTGTAAATATGGCTTTCTTACAGAGAAATAACACTAATACATGTAGGACGTAGGACATTCACAAACATGTCGGTAGTGATCGCTTTCGTGAAATGAAATATCTGTACATAGTGTCACAAATTAGCTATACCAATACCAGGGGATGTCTTGATGCCAATGTGAAACATTTCTGGGTGTCTTTATATTTTCACTATTCATTCAAAAGTCAAAGTTCGACTATTAATTTCTTCCTGAAAACTAACAATAACGACAGACACATTTTTCAAATCAATCGTGACACGCTTCAATCAACTTACACGATTAACATTCGTTATATTAGAGGCAATTAAACCTCGATCCTCGTCGATATGCACGCACCGCCCTAAATATTTGAGTAGCCCCAGCAAGACACAAGCGAAGTCCATCAGCATAATTAGATAGCACGGCGACTGCCGCTTGACACTTTCATTGCGGTTTTATTGATAACGGTCCGGCCTTCTAATCACCATAAAAACAACCACAATCGTTACACAAGCGGGACACGATCGATACACACTCGTAAAGGGGAAGCCAACGGTAGACCTCAACCTATCATTAGACGACAAATAAGTATGGAGCGCGGTTCGAGCTGGCCCGACCAATAGTTTTATACGGAGCATTATCCATGAAATATGATACTTTGGAAAGTTTTTTGTAACAACGTTAATATTTAATGTTGTTTTTATCGACCTGCGTACCCTTTCATTCCGAAAATAAACTAATGTGGCCGCCTGAGCTTCGTCAGTGTGCGTAGGTTTCGAATATGGTTTTAGTGAGTTTGTCAACCTAATGGGCCTTTCTAATGACATTAAATGTTTGGTTGCTGGGGCACGCCGATGGAGGAATTATGTGGGCTGTGAAGGAGTTGATGAGTTGATGGTGTGTTGACGCAGCTGAGTAGTCGGTTTGCGTGCCTGAAATGTGATGTCTTGCGGTATGATGAAGAAGGCTTATGGAGGATAATATAATGCGTCTAATGTGAATTAAACTTTGAAAATGTACTGATTGATTCAATAGTACCAGCATAGTTATTGCGTAAAACCCTGGTAATATCAAATAGGATGATATTGCATGCGGTAACACACATAATCGGCAAATGAAGAATTTAGTTTAATGTTATTACAATATAAAGCTAGTAGTTCCTCTACCTCAGTTAACTCGACTGAAAAGTATATTATAATCACGATTTTAAAATATTATACGCATGAATTATACCCATCCCAGCTACATAAGTATTCACAACTACTTCACAGATACCTTATATCGTACCTAATTATCATAAATCGCAAGTAAATCATACACCTACTTGCGATTTATACATAGTAATGTTTTTTTTTAAATACGCCTTCTCAAACTTTTTTCAAACTCCCTTGCATCTGGCTTTGAACTATGCGGATATTTTCTATTTACATCTCTCTTAAAAGCTTCCGGATAAATTAAATAAAAAAATTAAATGACGAATTCAGAAAATGTGACCGAAATTACGTTTCTCAATATTATCGAAATTATATTTCCCGGCCGGAAATCCGTTCTGCCCTTGAGCTATTCCATCGAAAACTTTAAATATTTGTCCTACAAAGCTTTAAAGAAAACTAATTGGATTCAACCGAATAAATGAGGCCATTCATATTGGTCTATAGATTGTACCTATTGTTTTTAGTTCTAATGGGAAAAGTATGTCCGGTGCTGAAGGCATAAAACTGTTTGTTTATCCACACATCAGAAAATCACTGATAGACCACGAGTATGCAGTAGAGAAAGATGAGAGTCGCGTTAATGTCGTAGATATGGTACGTTGTTTGATAGCTCAGATTGATAATTCTACTATTCTTGATGCGAAGTCGTCCAAACACATTTGAGACATAATACGAGGGTGTACTATAGTGACTCCAAATATTGCCTAATTTTGATGAAAGTTTCATTTTGGGGAACTGTCGCCAGACCACTTGTTTTATCTTGTCTTTATTCTATTAATTGAAGAAAAAAATCATTACGTTATTATTCACGTCAAAAACAATGTGAAGAATTTTTGCAACATTTTACTGTAACTTTAATCAACAAATTCATATTTGCGAATGACTTCGTGTAAATTATTAATCTTATGTACATATATGTGCGTATCTCTTATTAATCATAAGGGCTATATAAAACCAGCGATATACATACTTTATGAGCACAACGACAAAATGAAATAATACTGTTTTACTGCAACTTATGTGCATACTGGCGTTTCGAGAGGAACTAAGTGCAACGAGGCTCTACGGTCTATTATTGGCTCTGCGGTTTATTACTAAGTACATGTATGTACGTTATCGTATACATACAAAACAGTATTGGGTGCGACTGGAGAGCGTTGTGTAGAAGTTAAGTTGTTTGCGATTATATCAGGATATTGTATATATATTAGACTTACGTGAGTGATGCGGCGAACGCTTATATGGAATTGTTAAGAAATGTAATAAACATGTAAACAATTATACTGTAACTTTAAGCAACAAATTATTATTTGCGAATGAGGTCGTGCAAAATTGTTAATTTTATGTAAAACGTATGCGTGTCACTTTTTAATCATAAGGGCTATATAAGACCAACGATATACATACTTTATGAGCACAACGAGTTTTACTGCAACTTATGTACATACTGGCGTTTCGAGTCACACTAAGTGCAACGAGGCTCTACGGTTTATTATTGGCTCCACAATTTATTTCTAAGTATATGTATGTACGTTATCGCGTACGTTTAATACAGTATTAAGTACGACTGGAGAGCGTTGTGTAGAAGTTAAGTTGGTTGCGATTATATCTGGATATTGTAGATATATTAGACAAGCGTGAGTGACGCGGTGAATGCTTGTATGGAATTGTTAAGAAATATAATAAACATGTTAAAAATTATACTGTAACTTTAACCAAAAACAAATGTGAAAGAAGCTATTAAATACATGTATCAAGAAATAAGTTGCACGATTAAAATAACATAATTAAATTAATCAATAAATATATCGAATTGGCATGCCGTGGATTGCATTGTTACATTAATTAAATTATATTAACATATAACTAGATGTTTTCCTATTACAACGATAAGTTAAAAAAAAAACAAGAAGCAATTTTGATGGAATTGCATCGACGGATGCACCGGCGCAGGATAAATAGAAGCGTGTAGGATTGAATTTTTCCATTTATCACTATATATCTCTTATCTTTTCCATTTAATACTTGTCGCCACACTAGGTTTAAAAACAGTTTCGAATTTTTTTAAAATGATTTTAAACAATCGTATGTAAAAAATGTGGCTCTTTAAAAGATAGAGGAATGGATAATACTTTGACAGACAAACATTGAGTCGAACAAGGCTAGTGTTAAGACTAATAATATGTAGAATTCCCTTTTAAACATTTTTGAAAATTAACATCATATTTGAAAACGGGATCATTGTATCCGATCAGATTTAAGTATGCCGAGATATCAATGTAAAGAATTCAAAAGAATTCACTTTATAAACAAAAATTATTCGAACGAAAACCGTCCGAGTGCGGCGAGATTGGACCCCTTCGTCTCTTTAGCGAATACCGCGAGCTTACATATCAGCCTGCAGCTACCACTACTTGCAGGATCGAAGGTTATAAAAATACCACCTTCCGGAGGAGCGATGAGAATTTATACCGGCCGGAGCGGGCGGCATTGATTAGCGGTCGTGAGAAATGATAAAGTATTGCGTGGTATTAAACGCGCGGCGCTGTATGGAGGTATAAAATTTTATTTATGATTGCAATATCGACTGGTCCGCTCATAAATGTTGGTCCGTGCGAGGAAGCTGTGTAGACGGTGCCTCTACATATTTTCTCTAGTATATAATCACGTCTGCGAGTTAAAGCTTTAACGTTTAGTATATGGGGCGTCTCGAGTCATAATAGAAACTTGTTAACACGAAATATACTATGTTAATGTATATTTAAAAAAGACTTTTAGGCCTGTAACCGAAAGCAAATGCGAGTAGATATATCAATTAAGAGACGAGTAGAGCAATTGTATAGAAGATAAATAAAGCCAAATTTAAAAGCGATTTAAAATCATGCAAAAACTTTACAGCTCTATTCGTTATCATACTGGCTAATCGTATCTTAATTCGTATCTTAAGCTTGTGTATATAACGACAAAATAAGCCAAGATGTGCGATATTCCATTCATTTTTATCACTTTAGATGTATTATATTTTCTATTACATTTTTACGTTGTAATTATCTAATCGTTAGTAGTAAATTCAATAAAATTAAAAATTAAAATATTCGATGAAAATATGATGTGATTGGGAATGTACAGAAACGAAAATAGCAAATGTTTAAAACAATGTTTAAACTGTATGCACAGATGAAGATTAATGAAAACGTTACATTAAAAGAAATGTTAGAGAAAAGATGATGTAAATAACCAAAGAAAGCACGATTCATTAAAATTAAATAGGGAAATGCCTGAAAAATTGTAACGTAAAGAATAAAGAAAATAGACGCAGCGAAAAACGGACGTTGGGATGGACGAATAGGGCGTTTCATAATCGCTGCTTATCCTGCTTAGAGAGGAGATGACGTAAGGGTAGAGACAGATAGTTACATTAAATTTTATTATGAAATTATACAAAAGTACAGAATATGTAATCTTCAATATCATTTGTACAGTGCTATCGAGGATTACGTATTCTTTTAGTAATTTAATAAAAGAAATGGATATTACATATAATTAAGTATGCGACAGTAATATTACGATATTATTTATGAACATGATTTTTATTTATTCCATCTTAATACAATAATCATTATATAGTGTAAAACATGGCGCCCGTTGTGTCGGTATGTCTGTCTATGCGGCTAACTTCAGTAGCCACTGAAAGGATTTTGTTCTAGTTTTCGTGTATGGGTTTGGAGATAGTTTCTCGAGGAATGTTTAGATGATAATGCCTTCACAGGATTCTAATATTCATATGTTTTATGTAATTAGCCAGTCTATAACGATAATCAGGAAAAAAACAACCTTCGCACATATTAGTATTTTAATAAGAAACAAGGGCAAAAGTCGAAAAACTAAATTGTCCAATTCACTAAATAAAACAATTCATTCAGTTAAACGTAGTTAACAATGACTGGTACAATAATGTAATTTTGAGATTACATATATATATATATATATATATATGCATATATATATATATATATATATATATATATATACTTAAAAGAAGTTATAGAATCTCTTAGTAGTAAAACAAACATTAGCGTAGAACTAATATCAAAATGGGATTGTGATGGTTCATAACAGCAACAAATTAAAAAAAGATTTTAAAAAGTCTCAGACAGTGACTAAAATATATTTATGTACATCAAACGTCCTGCGTAATGTACGTCCTCGGTAAGATTTTGTAGGCTCATACGAAGGCGTTTTATTCATGAGTCAAATGATATTATAAATGAAGAAGTTAATTATGTTCAAGATTAAGAAAGGAAACTAGTACAAAGGGTAGGTTGGATTAGTACCCCACGCGCAGGGTGTGAGATACTATCCAAGTGACACATGTGCTAACCCTTACAATGGCAGTCGGAAAAGCTTGCAATGCAGCAACTAGTAGCAAATTAACAATGAATTGTTACATATGTAGGAAAACTTCAAAAAGTGATTTAAATAAAGAAAACATAGTGATGAATCCTGATGCCTTCAAATTCGGACTCTCAACTCTACATGCTACAATTCAATTCTTTGAATCTCTTCTATGTTTATCGTTCAAAATTCCGATTAAAAATGGCAAGTAAGAAATATGAAAATAGTAGCAGAGACAAAATAGACATTCAAGCTGGTTTTAAGCAAAAAAATGAGCTTATGGGTAGACATTCCGAAAGTAGGTTTCGGCAATACAAATGATGGAAACACATTTTGAAGATTTTTTTTCAGATCCTGAAAACGCTTTTGATCTTACAGGGGTAGACGTAACTCTTATAAAATCGTATTAAAAGCGCGCCAAATGGCCACGAAATTAATGTTGAATTTTTTTATATCTACACGCAATAAATTGCAATACTATATGCTCAACCTCTATGAATGGCATCTCGCGTTAAAAACTGTGCATACAATTTTGAAATATGGCGCCACAGTTATAGACTATTTTATCAAAAAGTTCTAAAGGGATGTCCCTGATAAACACAAGAGTGATTATCAGGGACATCCTTATAATCACTCTTGTGATCTAATGTGAGTCGTTTAGGTACGAAATATTAAATTATTATCAAATTCAATACGTTCTTCGCTTTATGCATTTCATTTACGTGAAAGTTGTCATATATGTCCTAACGCGCCATTATATGTTTCACATCAATACCTGTGTATACACTAAAGTGTATCCATGTGAAACAGGGCTGAGTCGCTTTTAATAATCTAAAATAACCTTATTTTTCATATCCCAGCGGTCAACAACTTTTTTATACAGACAAGTATAAAAAAGTTGTTGACCGCTGGGATATGAAAAATATATATCTTTGTCTTCTTATGCATTCTCTAACCCTGGTGCGTCCTATGTTTTTATATAAGTTTATTTTTAGTGCAAAACATATATTGAGTTATATATATCTTCCAAAAAAATGTTACGACCGAAATGTACCGAGAGTCAATAAAATTGACTATGCACGTTTGGCACGTGTACGTATCCAAGTGCATCCATAAATTATGAAAATATTTAACAGTTTTACCAGTAGTTTCATTTAATTTTAAAGAAATGCTAAAAATAAGAAAGAAGGTTTTTTTTAAATATTTGTTATTGGCTTCCTATTTTATGAAATTCTTAATTACACGCCTTTTAACAGAGCTGCATTGAAATTAATTTTTAAAAAATTATTTTACGGATAATTAATTACGCAAACATTCCAATACTCAATTCCATTTCTTTTAACTTCAATTTAAATTTCTTAGTATCTTTCAAAATAAATTTTACAAGAAATTTTGACTCAAAATATGTTAAACAAAATTAGTGCAATAACATCCTCCTACTGTATAAAATAAACTGATGGTTCGTGAATAAAATGATTACGTTAAATAATTTTAGCCTACAGAGGGTTACAGAAAAACGTGTGCTTTATTTTTTTTTTATTTTTATTGAAATCCGCTAAACAGATAACTGAATTCGTTTATTAAATATGTATAGAAATTGGTGTGTTGAGTTACAACAAGAGTAGCTTTGTTTAAAATAATTTCTACGTACGAATAGAACTCCACAATTGCTATTTCCGATTTCAAAAACTGCCATAGATAGATAATAGATCTTCCAATTCGTCAAATTTATTAATGAGTTTACTTAGTGACTGTCCAATTCGACGTGCTTGATAAATATGATAACAGGCAGCAAACATTATAAAATATGGAACAAACCATTTAGTTAATCGTAGTTTACTTAATCTAATAAATCGAATCGGAACCAGACAGTGTGACGCGGAAACAATATTAAAATTAACGTCCGGCTGTTGGCCGTGGAACGATGATGGAATTATTCCCGGCGAAATGAAAGAATACTAAAACAAAAAACGGACGGCGCGGCGCGGCGGCACCCCGACACGGTGTACAATAATTCGACGCGCAACTAAAACGAGTACAATATTCAGCGCGTTGCTTTTATGACATATTTGTGACTGGTGAATGCGCACTTTAGTGGCCCGCCGAGACTGGAGCGCCTACGAATGAATGTGTTTGGCTGTGTCGCGCTACGCGCTGATTCGAGGGTCGCCGCGCTCGCGTTTGACGAGGGGACGACAAATGGATGTGCGAATATTTCGCCAATCGACATATCGAGAGTGGGAAAATTGAAAAAGGAAGGGTTGAGTGATTTAGTGTCTACTAGAATTAGGGGTGAAGCCTACCGTTATGTTATGTAATTTGAATGAACTAATTGAATGAACTATTAATTAAAGTTAGGGAAAAGATTAATAGCGTCTTAATGCTAATGAGCTATACGATAAGACCTCTATTCTTATTGATCTAGATATCTTATCTTATATATTATTGGATTTATGACATAGAATTGTTGTTAACTATTAATATTAGCATAAACCAATGATGGAAATCATATTGAACGAAGTAAAAAAAGAGACAGTCGTAGAAAAACTAGAATTTAAAAATTGTATTAGTTTTTCTTGTTGGCTTATTTCAGTCAGTGTTAATGATGAGATATTTAATATATGATATTTAAGATAAATATTTATTATTAAAACATTAATAATAAAACTATTGTAATTGTATGAAACATCTAATAATTTGTTATTAAAATTAAGTTAAAATAAAATTAGTCCCATTGTGTAATTTTTTTATGTGAAATATCTAAATGGCGCGTTTGGATGGGAGTTAAATCGTTCTGATGGCACGTCACAACGTGACATTCGGTCAGCTTCGCGTCTTGTCGGCTAACACGATTATAAAATTAGGAATATGTTTTCAATAGTTATTGTTGTTTTCAATAGTTAGTGGTTGTTAAGAACTATTTCTGTAATAAATAATTTATAATTATTTCATAAAAATAAAACAATAAAATAAAATAATTATTTTATTATAACTATCTGAATATCTGTTTTTTTATTTTCAATTCGTTCAAATAAAAATATTTCAGTATAAACAAAATTAAATGTTTCAAATTGCCATGCATCCCATGAAGATCCACAATTTTCTTTTAAATTTTCAATCGACTTAAGCAGCATCACGAAAATGTGTAACGAAAATAGTACAACGCAAATAGTACAACAAAAATAGAGATACCTTTTGTGTCTACCGTTCAATTAAATATGAATTGCTGATGAAAGCTTAACTATGATAATAATAACAAATAGCGTTATTCTTTTTTTATTTCTTCAAAGTTAATTTGTCTTGTAATGCTAATATTAAAAAAATAAATATTATTTGCTAACCAAAATATAATTTCCTCTAAATAGTGAAAAGTCTAGCTCGGGACTCTAATAAAAATTTTTTTTGAAGCTATGATATAGAAATTAGCGCCATAGACGATAGGAATATCTCTCATTTCTTTTATTATTTGTTCATTCTATGTACTTTGCATACAACTTCACAATATATTCCACGCTAGCTGTGCTTCATGGTTTCACTCGCTTGAAATTCGGAATAAGAAAAACAAATTTTTCTTTCATATGTTGCTCTCGGTTATAAACTATTACAATACCAAATTTCATCAAAATCAATCGAGTAGATTTCGTGTGATTCACGCACAAAATAATATACAGAGAGACAATTCTGAAAAATGGTTTTCCGGCTTCTATTATCGTTCCATACACTACATCAATCACCCTTTCTAAAATATTTTCAATGTGTAGACTTTACTAAGTTACAATTTTATTATATGTGTAGATTTCATACATAACATATTTGCTTCAATAAGTTCCTTATAATAGTCTTCTTTACTTGTATTTTATAAAAACGTTATATCTAGGTCCAAATACTTTTTAAAGTTCTTTACTTCGAATACATCAACCACAATTCGGTGATTCTATTGAGAATTGAAAAGTAACTTTCAAAGAAAAAGATCGCTGTAGATGCTAGTAATTTTAATATAATGCACGAAATTTTATTTAATTAAAAGCATTGTTCAGAGGAAAGTAACCATGACAAAATCCTGTCAATTTAGTATTTATAAAAATTCTCGCATATAAGAAATTTTAATATTACCTATATTACATTCAATATTATTTTATATAAGTGAATTTAAACAACAAAGTCGAATTGATTTAAAGTTTGTAATGTTACTTTCTAAAATATTTAAAAAAAAATTACTTTCGTAATCTCGCTGAAAACTCTGCAGTATTTATAAATACACTTATACTTCTTAACCAATTAAGTCCTTTTCCCTTATATGTACCTCATCGCATACCTAAAACTATAATATTACCTATATTACTTTCAATATTATTATTATGTATGTATATGTTTAGATTTACACTATGTAGTCGAATTGGGTATTTGACTAAATTTTTTGTATTTCATTAATCCTAATTTCAAGGTACAAGCTGATGAAGACTGAAAATTTTTTTAAATAATCTTAAAAATTGACCGAGTTATAAAAGTTTAAATTTAACCTTTAGACAAGGACGGCAATACTTTGTTGTGAGCTCATTTTTAATATTGCATATTATATTCTACAAGAGGAAAAGAGACAGGGATATACCCAACTCTAGCCGTATATTCAAATTTAGAAGCCTATAACTGGCTTATTTTTCAATCAGTTTTAGAATTTTTTTCAAGACTGGTTTTTAATTAACTTATATTTCATAATATTGTACGAAAAATATCAAAATTTAAAATGAGTCAACTACCGCATTGATTTAATATGTTTATATTACAAATTTTCTTGCAATCTCGTTCAATATATTTAGGGTTTATAGATATGAGTAGTTTAAGACGTCAATTAAAGAAGCTCATTTCAATTCCCTTCTATAAGTACGTATCGTAACTAATGGATCGCCTTTATAGCAAAAGCGAAAATTTTGAAAACTTTTTTCCTTTCATACTTCCGTTATTTTACATGTCCAAAAAGTATTGTGTTAAACCCATTTCTTCACAAATGAGACTTACCTTCTTGGTGGCGGAGTCCTGGTTGTTATTGTCGGCGTGATGAGGAGCGGCTGGCGCCATCACCGTCACCCCGCTCTGTGAAAGAAGCTCGTCAGAGCCTCGCTGTGGACAAAAATAAAATGCTTTAGGAATAATGAAAATGCAATATAGGAGAAAAGTTTTAAATGATTCCAGGACAAGAATTTTGAGGCATTTGAACAATAAAAATAAATTATATAAATATAATTATAACATTAGTTGTAGATTACATATGCTTCCTGATATTTATAATAATTTAATCTTTCCAGAGAATAAACTGAATAGTAATTTAATTAAAACGTGGGTTTTGTCTGTAATAACTCAAAGTAATTGCAAAATATTTTTTCAAACGATGTTAAAGCTCTGATACTAATTTTCATCATCTACAAAGGTTCCTCCTTTTGGAAACTAATTTAGAACCCTTAAAAATCAGACTGACATGGGTTCATATAGTGCTAGGTCCAAGTATTGCTAGAATAGAAATTATTCTCTTCAACAGAGAAATTGTAAATAAATAAGCTACATAAAAGTTTGATTTAAATCGTTAATCAGACAAAAGAAAAATCTTGTATTATTTCTTATGAAAATTCAAGTATTCCATCAAAATCCATAACCGTTCATAAATGTTACTTTTACTGAAGTCTGAAACAGCATGATGAAAAAAGGACAGACTATCTCGTTGCATCTCACATACACGATATAACATGTAAGCCATGAACTAGCAGGACATTCATTATGAAAGCGACAGGATAATTGTCAATTATTAGTTAACAATTTATTTTTTATTATACTAATTTAGACAATGGTTGCATATTAAAAAAAGGTCCATAAATCGATATTGGTTATTTTTAGTAATCGTTTCTAAAAATTATTATATATTCCATTAGAGTTTTATTGTTATTTTTAATTCTTATTAATGTATAAAATCGGTGCGCGTTTATGAAGATAGCCATTCTTTGTTTTGTATCATGATTACAAACTGTATTTTATTTTTTGCTCTTTTCTGATTGCCAATCATTGAATTGTTTGTTTTTTATTCTAAAAAAAACAGTTTTTTTTAATTACATTCTACTTCGGTAACGTCGTGCCCATTTTCGCCGTTCGCCTTGGTATACTTAAAGATATTGTTTATACATAGTGCACGATAGACTTAGATTCTGCAGTTTCGTTTTGCTATGATGTTAAAAGTGAGCACCTTTGAAGTTAGATACAAAAGTTGGGTATTTGGTTATCACTGATTGTTTATGTGCAATCAAATTTTATAATTAGGAATGACCATATAATGACGAAAATCTTGTTTCGTAATGATATTTTTAATGTGCAAAGAAACAAATTATTGTTTTCGATGAAAATGAAAGGACCTTCAATGGTTGATTTTAACCAAAAAGACAATATTCTTATGAACAAGAAGATGAATAAATAAGCTTCAATGCATTGGTAGTATAATTGTATAAGAAGAAAACACCATTAATATTTGAAAGAAAAAAAATTGCTTCGAAAAGACAATTAGTAACAAGCACAGCGGACGTAAAAATGATTATATATATATATACATATATATGTACGTTTGTGTGTATGTATAGATTGTAAATATGTGTATAAAACAATTAGTCAAATTAATTTCGAACGCCTCGTCACGAAGGGATAATCCGTTAACTTGGAAGAATGATCTCGACAACGCATAATGAGCCTCTTTGTTACATGACAATGTTTATATAAAACAAAAACAAACAGACAAATAAATATTTTTCACAAAGGATTTAAATATTTCGCGCAGTAGGTACATCCCACTGACAGATACCTAATTCCCGCCAAAGCCCTTTTACATTGTATACTTCGCTTAATCCCTTCAATTTCCTTTCTTTTGTAGTAAAAATGAAAGCATTGTTTTGTATTTAATTCGATTTTCGGTCTCCGCGACGAGATTATGACTAACGATATTAGGGGGCGGAGGGTGGGCGAAATAAGGGCAGAAACTTTTGAATACTTGAGACGAGATTTATAATAAGGCTGTGATACGTTTAGGGGGAGCAATTGTATTGCGACACAAAAAAAAATATCGGATGTTTGTGACGTTTAAATCTTGAATGATATAATTATGTCGGAGCTTGATATTTTAAGTGCTCCTTGTTTTAACGTTCAGATTGCTTTTTGATATATTTTAACGACTAATCTAAGGATTGTTCAGCTTTCTTCGCGATTTCGAAACGAGTTTTGGATATTTAGGGACGATGAATTGTATTGAATTATTACATTATGATGGAGCCAACGCACGGGATTTTTTTCTTTACCAAGTTATAATTCTCATTTCATTCTCTGCTCTTTTAATTCCTGGAGCATAAACGTTTATATGTATACATGTGTGATGTGGTTTTGTAATGTATTTTCTTAAAAAATGACAATGGGTGAGTTCTACCATTGAGGAATTGATGGAAAAAGTTTGTAAAATTAAATTTAAAGTTACGCTCTTGATGTGTGTATTGCGGTTTTGATTTTTTGTTAGTTGTTATGATTGTAGTTGCTCATATTTTGAGCGAGATAAAGTTAAGTTTCACAGTTTTTTCGGTAATGTAAATGGTGTTCCTACTATGAAACCCATATTAAACTTTTAATTTTTAAAACGAAACTTAAAAACGAAGAGCAAGATTTTGAAATTACGATGTTATGGAATATGCCACAATCATTAGCGACAATGTACACAGAACACAATTTTGAAATTATTTTGTTATGGAATATGCCACAATTATTAGCGACGATGTTAACTGAAATTATAAACAACTTTCAATAAAGTGCTAATATGTAGTAGTATTTACCTTTAATGCGTCGTTTCAAAAAGTTTCGCTTATAATGAATCTATTTGACATATTGAATATTTAATCATGTTATAGGAAATCGTGTTACGGAAAAAAATATTTCGTAACAAAACAAGAAACACCTAAATATTTCACATAAAATACCACTTCTAAAATGTGAATCATCATACTTTCATTTGATATCCAACTTAGTGTCGAAAATAACATAACATTGAAACATGATGGCCACCATATGTTCCACTACAGCAATTATAACTTCGATGAACATGTTTCATATTTATGTATTCCTTTATCCTAGACGAATCGGGAAGATAGTTATAGCTACCTTTCTAACCTTCTATAGAAAATGCATCTAGCGAGACGACCGGAAATAGTAAAAAAGCAAATGTCAAGTGGCCATTTCTGCTTATATTGTCATAGCGGAGATTATGCTAGTAATTAGCAGATAAATTGAAAAAAATAACAAATCAAAACGAATGATACTTGAAACAAAAAATATTTTAGATTAAGCTAAACTGAGTTATCTTTTAGATACAACTTATAAGAATGCCACTTTTCGCAGTGATTTCTGGAATATTACAGACATTTATCGCATACCCTTGGTAACTCATATAAACAGCGTAGCGTTTGATCTCCCGATAAGTTAGCAATCGAGTAAAAAACCTGTAAACTTTAGAAATTTTGCAGAGAATTGAGCGTGCTACACTTCAGGAATTGAGTTTAGGCCGAAAAGCGAGCGTTGTACCACACCGCAAGCATTAGTTCTGAAAATTCAAACCAAGAAATTTTGACTCCTACATTAAATTTAGAAAAACTAAATAAACCATATTAAAACACATGACAGATTAATTTCATGCTATTTGGCAGAATTTCTTTCATTCTCCGTATATTGCAATAGAAAAAAATTCATGCTTTGGGAAAGTAGAAATATCCTGTTTGGCTATTGCCTGAGCTAACCCTGATAAATTGAGATGACAGGTTTATTACTCACTACTCTAATAAATTACAACACACATTTTCAATATGTTATCTTACCTCTATCTATTCTTCAATCATTTAAATGAAATAACTTCCGTGAAAATAGATTTTTCTGCGCGATGTAATTTTATTCATAAATATTATCACGAAATTTGTAACACATTTGCGTCAATACGTTAATAGAAATCAACCAATAATTAACGAGATACGTTGCACCAGCCAAGTTTTAGCAGCCGGGCACGAGTTTGATCTGAATTTGTTCATTTTTACTGTAAACAAACAAGTTCGCTCTTTAGGAAGGTAATGCAAGTCGAAACTATTTCCGAATCGAACAAAATATTCTATAACGACCACAGTTAATTAGTCGAATAATAGTATTAATAGCAAAGTACTCGACTTCGAAAACTTCACTGGTCGACTCTGAAAGCGATTGTAGTCGGAAGCAATTAGCAATAAGCCTAGTGCTTGGGCAAGTTTACCGAGATTCAAATGCTCTAAGGTTTGTTTCAGGGCGGAACTTGAAATATGATTATAATTAGACGCGACAAGTAGAAACATAAATTTAAGGAACTTTCGGTTTGTAAATCGTGTTACAAAATTATGCTACTTTATATGGAAGAGATTGTTTTAGAGATTTAAAAAAAAAACACTCCGCGTCATTGTAGCACAGACCCCTAAACTAATAATTTTCTACCCTTAAGAATATAGCTGTCCAACCTTTCAAGTTTGCAGGAATTAAATTTAGTCCCTATTTTGTTCAATAATTATGAGTACTTTTAATATATAGAAATATTAATAAAGACACTTTAAATGGTTTACTTATCACGAACATATTATTTTTCTAAACACTTCCGTAATTAATATTGTTAATACTTTGAAATCGGTTTTCAATCAGATTAAAATAAATTTGTATATTATGATTAACCTTATTTGTGATATCGCGATTAAAATATTTTCGAAAATGTCATGTTTTTGTTAAGACGCATTATTTAATTTAACTTTCTAATTATAAAATATGTTTGTATTTATTCAACATTAACAGGGATGTTAAATATTATTCCAATTTAGTTTCATTGTTTTATATATTATTATAATTGATTGTACTTAATAAATTTATGAAATAAGAAATTGTCAAGTCCAAGTGGAGCTAGCACTACGAGGGATCGTACACATTTAAGTACTTTTAAGGGTACATAATATCTCTGTTCAATTATTTACAAACAATATTTTTTCACACATTTCATTTCAATTAAATATATTGCCTAATATATCTTTTAAAGGCGTAAACATTAAACATATTTTACTATTATTTATAAAATTATAAGATATCCGATAATTTCCATAGTTTTCCTGTAATCTTTCAATCAGATTTTACGAATCCTATTGTTTTTTAGAATATATTTTTAAATATAAAATTTAAAATTATGAAAACATATATAAGAAATATTTTTATACATCTCCTAATCAGCCCTTTTATATTTATTCCCTTCATGAAATTTGAAATCAAAACATACTTTCTTTGAGTACTTTATAGTATATAAAGTAGTAGTTTTAGCACTTATTACAGACGGACACGTAAAATTGTGCGAAACCCTAAAAATATTTACTTGTAATATGCAGCTGTCCATCGATGTGTGAAATTATACGTTTAATTGAAAAAAATACAACTAACTCTAACCTGGGAGACAAATTAATCTATTAGTTATTAGAAATTAATTGTTATACTGTTATAAGTAGTTTAATACTTATAAAAAATTAATTGTCATTAGTACTATGTACTAATTAACTGATTTAGTTTAATTATTTACCTGAATATTATATTGATATAATTTATATATGGATTCACCTTGGCTTTAGGAAAACTAGGTGCAGGCAAAGTATTTTCAAAAATTTCGTCGTTTTTGTTTTTAGTGGTCTTTGTCAAAAATTTTGCAAATATCAATTTCAAATGTTATCGCGTGATATCACATAATTTTTTTTTTCGATTTTCCTAATTTCAAAATTTATCACATTTTGTTATACATTAAAGAATTTTAATCTAGGATTCGATTATTTATTTTAAACTTTAGATTTATTAAGTCTAGTTGCAAAATTCAAATATATTCAACAGTTAGTACGTAAGGCATATTTCACAAAGACAATTCTAATTGAAAGTACAATGGTTCTAAGTACACGCGCAGTTAAGTAAGTACGCTAAATGATCAAGTCATACGCGCGAAAAATTAAACTGTTTTTTTTTCCAGTTATTACGCCAGCGTAGGCTGATATTAGTAACGAAGCGAGAACTTTTCGTTGTTTCACTGTCATCATTCGTCACCAACACCCCGCCCGTCGTGCCACCTTCCCTCTATTATTTACTGCTATACCAATCTCCGCCATACCTACCCTTAGGTGCGTAGCTCGTCCAAGTTCACGAAATGCCCTGTAATATTTATACGTGATCATTTTCCTTCTCACTTTACTTCCTCCCTTCCGGGCCCTACTCTCTCTTCTAACCCCCGGACTTACCTCCCTTATTCTTCTTCTTCTTTTGTTTTCCTTTGAAAAATTGTATTTAATTTGGTGCACTTATTACGTGCGTTTAACGTGATTACCCCTGGGAGGTGAGCTTTTTTTGTTTAAACATAACTCCGCATATTTTCGTCGGCAAGGTGCCTAGATTTATAAGATGTTTACTCTTGAATGGAATTCGCTGGCAAGTGGCAATTTGATAGGCGAAAAATTGTTTCGATCTTTTAATTGTTGTCTTCGAAATTGCGAAGAGGGGTCTTATATTAAACACTGTTTTCTTATTTATTCTGGCTTAAAAGGGAAAAGCCGCACAATTATAAGATCCTAACAATTGGGCGATACAAAATCTTATGACCGATATTTTCTAAAAGCAAGTTGCAAATCTTAAGAGGAAAAACCCCGACTACGATAACAAAGAATTTTTAAAAGCTCAGCAATAATAAATGTTTGCATTTCATAATTTAATAAGTTTTCATTATATAGGTTATGTTTTAAATTTAACTTTTCATAATGGTTTAAAATAAATTACTTCATTTAAATTGTTATTATTATTCATACAAGATATTATATACACATTTTTGAAATTATCTTTCACGTCTGTTTCGTGTCAAATAAAACAGTTACCCATGATGATAAGTTTTAAGAGAAAACAGAACTAACCATATTTAATAATTTAGGCTATTAAAATATACCCATACCGCAATGGTGAAATGCGATACCGCATTGGTGAAAACGGGATAAGTAATTTAGGATTTATGAGGTATTGTCCGAAACGCGATTAGTTTTCTGAGGTAACAGCAAGTTTGTTTGCCAAATATTAAGTTTCAAAGCAATGTGAAGTGTTCCCTTTCACACTCTATTTAATTATTTTATTACGGATTTGAAAAATCTGATAAAATGATAGGTACTAGTATTTAAACAGAACTTTTAATTAAAATGATTTCAGGTGACATACATCAATAATTTCGACATAGAAAAGTACGGAAATATAACATAAAAAAGAACATAATTTTATTCATATTTCGACATGCCTTTGGCTTATTGTTTTCTCAATGTTTAAGAATTCATCTAATCGATTGACGCCTTGCGGAAAACGAAATGATTCATAGTCTATTACTTAGGATATTAAAATTGTATTTGTTATCTATGTTTTCTTACTTTGTTAAATAAATGAATACACAGACAAATTTAATTATACCGCCATTACTACTTAGTAGTTCGCCATTTGAATCCCACAAAAATAAAATTTTGTAAAAATATGGTTTCAAAATCTCGTGAAATATGATTTTTCATGAAGTTTTTACGTTTATGAAAAGCATGAAAGGTATTAAAGAAGAAAAATTAATTTTATTATTTTAAAAAGTAAAAATTAAACACATTAAAATTTTTGTTATGATATATAACCGAAATTGCGAATGTGTAAAAATTCAAATGTAATGTTTACATTTTATATCACGGATGTATTTCATTAGGCCTTGTTGCCACTGTCCCCTATAATGAAAATGAAGGTAATAGTTTTTCCAGTTCATTAAAATTATCAATTTCCCAGACAGTATGTTAAAAGAGTTTTTATCTCCTCGTTCAGTTTTGATAATAATGGGTTTTATAATTACAGTTTTATTAAGCATATTAAAGACACGTCGAAACTTTATGTACTCTTTAGAATCGCTAGCTGGAATTACGATACATGGAAAACAGAAATAAATACGCGATTCAAGTGTGATCGAAATAATTCAATAGCACATATTACTTCGTTAGTTACATAAAAGAAGAATATAGCACTTTATTTCATCTTAACGATTCGGTAAAACACAATTGCGGGATAATGCGATCAGTAACCTAGCAACCAAATCCTGAAACGATTGAAAACGCGAAACAAAACGAGCCAACATATCCATTTTCCCTCTCATAACGCCGGCGCCAACCCCGTGACATCTCACTGTCCTTAAGAACAAGAAAAAAGCGGAGGAAACAATAAGTAAATACAAGACAGGAATAAGTTATCGCTCATTCGCTCGCTTTAAACTGGGCGGGCTGAGGCCGGGGGTGGCGTTGGGCGGGGTGTAATGTAAAATCGTTTTCCCAGCTCATTCCGACACATCAAATTCCAGTAGGTCGCACCTGAGCCGGAGCCCGTCCGGGCAATTGTTTGGCGCGCGTCTCGTACATATGACGTTCCGCGCCGCTTTAACTTTATTAAAGTCACCGTTGTATCCGCGTGACTGATGGCCGCTTCTGACGATCAGCTTGCCGGAAGCCCGGGGTTGTGAATTTTTTTTGTTTCTAAAAGACGAAAAACAAAAGTAAACAAGTAATTTTCTTTTCTTTTTCAAGGTCTTATGTAGCAAGACAAAAAAAAATAACATGTTGGAAAACATATCCGAGTCGGGAAAAGGGTCGTAAAAATGATTTGAAAATGTAAAAATATCGTCTCTTATAATCTTTACCAATTCTGAGAATTAGTACATGGAGAAACTTTCTAGACACGTTCAAATAGTAAAGTCGATACTGTGCAATTAAGGTTATTTAGCAGTTATTTTTCCAGCTTCTGGTGTTGGAAGTTTTTCCTATTTTATTCAGCTTTTTTAGACGTTTTTTTAGAGCTTTTCTTAAAATAATTAAACTCTAGAAAAGTTAGAGTGAATTACATATTTTTAATTAGGAAATTACACCATATCTAAGATACTATAATATGTATAAGAATATAATTAGCCTTTTACTAAACGGAGAAAAAATATTTTATATTTTATAATATTTTTTTAAATATAGTACATAAATTATAAGGCCTAAGTCTGAAAATGTTCACTTGTAACAGAATAGTCATTTTCCGTGAAAAATCATATTAAACCATTAAAATCTAATTTTTTCTTAGTGGCCATCTGTAATTCCACTAATATAATAGAAAGTTATGCACATGACTACATAAATATTCATTTTACTTCGACAATTAGGAGGGTCACAGTATCAAACTGGTTGGGTTTATCGGATACTGATCCATTAAAGATGATAATGACCTCTGTTTAAATCTACATTTATAAGTCTTACCCTGCAAATCTCGATGTTATTCGCCAGGTTCTTTGATAAAGTCTCTTTTCCTAACCATTAATTAAACTATTTAAGTTAGTGTTTTATTTTCAAGACAGTTAAAAAAAGAAAATCCGAATCGCACGGGTCCTCACGCGTAGCACCCCGTCGTAGTTTTATTAAGCCGACGAATTTTCGCAACATAAGACAAATGTTTCGTCGACATATTGCGTCGACACACACACAGTACAGCCCTAGTTGATTCCGTCGCGTTCAAACCACACTTTTATTTATTTTCCCTTTATTAGATTCACGTGTGATTTATTCGGCCCGCTGATGCGTATAAGTGTCTTTATGATTGTACCTGGATGCCTTCATTACCTTCCTTTAATATTGTAGTTTTATTTATTAATACTGCCAGCGGTTTATATAATCTCCCTCTACGCTACGTAGCGATATTTTCAAATATTCCCTCTATTATGTTTTTATAGAATTTACATTTAAGAATTATGGCAGCTGGTTACGGTCGAAAAAAATATTATTAAAATAAGGGGAATAATAATTAAAATTCATTATCACCATATAAGGACGATGCACACATACGAGTATATTTTTTTAAAGGAAATCTAATAAAGAAAGAAAGTATTATATTTGTTCAATGAGAACATACCATTATTTTATTAAATTTAAAACTTGAGTAACTTCAAAGTTACTGGACATATGTCGGGTGTCAATTATTTTTTTACACTGCTAATTTGAGTCACCAGTGCACACTTAGAAATAGATTCGGCTGCAAAATTGATTGGAATAACGACGCTTGGATAATTTTATCAACATTAGCGTGTAGAAAACCAACAAAATTTTACAATTAAATTTTTTAATTTACCCAATATTTTTACGAAAATTATTTAAGGTAATTACTGAATGAGTTTCTACCAGCTCCAAATTAATTGGGAGATCCTCACCGGTGTAAAGTAATTGTTTTATTTTTCGATTCTGAGTAACAGAATTCGGAAATAGATTGCGTAACGTGTTAAGATCTCGCAATTTCATTAATCGGCAACTGAGCGTGTTAATAATACATGAAAGTTCCATTTTTTGTTGCTATTTACTTTATAAGTAAATATTGTATATATACTCCGTTGTAAATCCCGTATATTTCTAGCTATTTATTATGGAAGTAAATAAACGCTACGCGATGTAAGAAATGTTTAAAATATTCGTCAATTATTTTAGAGTTCCGTAGCTAAACTAGGTATCGTTATAGTTTCGCATGTCCGCCTGTATGTCATTTTACTCGCGTACTATTAGTGCAAAAACTTGGCATCGCTACACATATTTATAACGCCTATAAAGTGTTTAGAAATAAGTTTTAGGGTACTATCAATAAGGTAAAATGGGGGAGATTTTTTTCGCACACCCCGTTGTGTAAAGTATCGTTGAGTAGGTCTTTTCCAAATTTTGGGGTGTCACGAACATTTTTTCGATACTAGGATCCCTTTACGAAGTAGTAAGCTTTAAAGTGCTAATTTTTGATACATTTACGTGTCTCCCCTACCAGCTACTAGTTAAAGTATCCGTAACAAAGTTAAAAGGAAAATAGTTAGAGTTAAGTCGGTTCTACTAGCTTACGAGTAATAGTCGACCAACTTAATTGGGTCTGTAAAAAGTTCATAGAAACTTTATACAAATGACTTAAATTAACTGCAAAAATAACTTTGTATTTTAAAATCTATATTTATTATGTTGATGAAAGATATTTACGTTCTAAAAAATTAATATTTTTGAATATAATTTATAAATAGTTTAATAGAAACCTTAAATGCTTATACGAGCCTAAATGTACAAGGAATCCTCGTAACGTAGTGTAAGTTCCACCCGTAGTTGAGAGATTTTTTCTAGGCTCCTAAACAGGCGAAAAAAACTTATTCATGTAGTAACACTTTTAGCATGATATAGATATTAACACATTGTTCAGCAAAATAAATGATTAAAACAGGATAAAGTATGCTATTGCGAGCAACTAACGTCTACACCCGACTCTTCTGTGCTAGAGCGCGTATTACTGTCACAGCATCCGCGATCAAGCTGTCAAAAAGGGCATCCCATAACGAAATCATAATAAAGCCTCACCCAATAAGGCCATCAGGGCAGCCCGCCGCGACACGCCACACAATCCAAATATCGCATAAACGTCCGCCCGCAAACTTCGGAAACAATTGAGCCTTTATTGAGAGAGAAAGAGATCTGTAGGCGGCCCGCATAAAGAATAACAACAGCTTCGAGCCATCGACATGCCGCGCGGCACCCTCGCGGCGAAATGGACCGCCAAACGACTTTTATATTGAAACATAAAATATTGCGGACGGCGCGCCCGTGCGAGAGCGCGAGCGAGCGGCCGCGTATGAATTGAGAAATCCGACTCGGCCAGGGCGGGCGGCCGAATGAAGATGCTACGCCACTGCCAAGTGTAGTCTTGTAAGGAAGTTCGCGGTACGATATCTTAGCATAGAGTTGTCTTACTATGTTTCTGACAGCAAGGCATAAATGTTCCGTAGTTACGTTGTAAATTTAGGAATATTTCATATATTTTCGGGCTGCCGAATGAAGTTGCTTTACCATTGTCGAGTGTAGTCTTGTAGGTCGATCGGAAATGTTCTGCAGTCAAGTTGTAATTTTAGAAATATTTCAAAATTGTTCATAACTCGTTGATAAATAAATTCATTAATGATATACAACGAAAAGTAGCGTTTATGCGGCAGAGTAATCACGCTACCTGCATTCCAATTTTGTCTCAGCCACAAAAAATTGTTATACTGGCTGTGGTATACAATGAAAAGTAGCGTTTATGCGGCAGAATAATCATGCTACCTGTATTCGAATTTTGTCTCAGCCAAAAAAATTGTTATACTGGCTGTAGCTATAATGATGCCTATGGTATACAATGAAAAGTAGCGTTTTTTATGCGGCAGAGTAATCATGCTACCTGTATTCGAATTTTGTCTCAGCCAAAAAAATTGTTATACTGGCTGTGGTTATAATATTGGCTGTTGTATACAATGAAAAGTAGCGTTTATGCGGCAGAGTAATCATACAACCTGTATTCGAATTTTCAGCCAAAACAAATTTTATACTGACTGTGGTTATAATACTGGCTGTGATGTACAATGAAAAGTAGCGTTGTTTATGCAGCAGAGTAATCATGCTACCTGTATTCGAATTTTGTCTCAGCCAAAAAAATTGTTTACGCTCTGCGTAATTATAAAAACGCGAATTATAAATAGGCAAAATTATGGAAATGTCGACCCGAATAAAATAGGCGGGGCTTCGTATAAACACCGCCCATTTTATTTGCTTCATATAAACTTGTTAAAATTATTCCAATAATTGGTTCATTGTCTTGGATATAAACAAATTGTACCTTTGTTGATAATTTCAAAATGACCAAACAAGATTATCGGACTCTAATTAGTGAAGATATTTAGTACGCGGTATTAGCGAAGTAAACTTGATAACTACAATGCATTTTCGTTTAACATTCTTGAAAATTAATTAGTACTTAATATATCTAATCTTCAGCACAATCGACTAATTAAGACACTAATAAAAACATATATAGTCAAGACCCGAATAGTCATAATCCCCACTAGATCTTCTTTATGACATATCTTTAACTTTTTGGAAAGATATGTTCTTATTTAAGTTAACTATTACGAATATGTTAATTTCATATTTGTTTCCATTAAGCGTGTTAAATATAAACACTCGTCTTAACATTTTACTAATCTGGAATATTTTGATTAATTGGGTTCCGTTATGTATTAGCAGATTTTTTTACAGTACCAGTGATATCAAACATATGTTATCAGGCAACTAATTATACATTTCCCCTACAATAATTGAAATTGGTTTTATTCCAAGTAAATCGCACTAAAACAATAGATCCATGAATGCATTTCACGAGAGTTCATTTCACGAGGTTCGCGAACAAGTCTCAGCTAAACAAAGTTGTATGCAACTGTGCATCACTTGCGTCACTCGCTTCTGTTTTCTGTTTTGTATGTGCGTCGAATGTAAAGCGCACATAGCGCATTCAAACGTTATTACACGTCTTAGCTTTTTAGGCGGGGACGGACCTATTGAAGAGTGTACGTAATTTGCGGCATATTAGCGGTATTTGCTTTTTAGCGATAGTCGGCGACTGATGGTAATGACTTTGAGCAAATCGACGAGATAATGGCTTTAACCTTACTGTCAGTAGAACAGTGTTAAAAAATATGAAAATTATTCTTAGAAGGTATAGATTATACGAGAGCCCAATTTTAATAGAATGATCGATATTGAATAAACAATCAATCTGTATTTTGTAAAATAAAATAATCCACATTTTATATATAAAACAAATAATTCAAAATAATAAAAATACGACTGTATTAAAAAATTGAATCGAAACGTTAAAGATTTGTTTATTTATTTACACACACCTATATTTATCGATTCTTTACAGGTAACCTATCCGTAACGAAATAATTGGTTAGAAATTAATGGTTTAACAAAGTTTAAATGAATACAAAATACACAAGAACTACAAAAGATAACGATGAAAAATTTCTAAGTTTATTTACACTCATCCTAAATAATTCTCTCTGGTGCAACAGCTATCAGGTGGTTGAGCAGTTGAAAACCACGGGAAAGTAGAGAATATACTCCAGGTACGAGCAAAGAAAGATTACTCAACAATACAATTATTCGTTTTAATAGCTGGAAAATTAATTTCTAAAGCCCAACGCCTCTGCTGAGTTGCAAGGAGTGGAAACCTAGCATACCTAAGAGAAAATCGGTAGGAAATAGAAAGGGGAACCTTACTGTCTCATGTACAGGTATGGGAAGAATATCTTTTGCATACGTTCAATCATAAACCTGTACTTAGCTTCGTGTTTACATATATAAAATAAAAAGTTACAGTAGACTTGTGACTAAAAATTTTAACATTAGACAGGTCCGTACTTACAACTCAGTATATCACACTTATTGCAGATATATTTTTTGACTGAAATTTGCTTCGCAATTGGGAGATCCATTTGATGGTAAACAGGCCCGAATTTCTAAGCACAATCTATCATATTCTACACAGATAATACTTTATTTAAATTTTATTAGCAGTCATAGACCCTTAGATTTAAACAGAGATTATGGTAATTTCTCTGCGATAGATAATATACAAAGAAAGGAGAAAAGAGGTTGCACTTATATTAAGGGATATGTTAATTATTGTATTTCATAAATTTATATATTATGTCAAAATGAAAGCAGTGATCACTCTAGAATACGCACAATTTAGGTTTATTATCGTGAGAAGTAACTCTCAACTTTGTCCTGAAACTAGTGTGGAAAATTAATTAAATCATACAACACACTTTTAATTTGTTGTAATTAGAAATATCAGGGTGCAGATGGATTCTACGTGCCTTAAAAAAATTGCCTCTGACATTGATATCACGATCATAAGTTTGTAATAGAGCCGACGGTACACCTAATTTTGTACTAAATCGAGTAACGAAGTCTTTATTAAATTATACGAGTCGGATGGTCTATTGCTTATTCGTCAGTAAAAATAAGACTAAATTTAATAAAACAAAAACATTTAAATATCTAAAAAAAAAAGCGAGAAGCAGCTTAAGCTTTTCGAAAACTAACAAACTTTTAAATGATGAAAGAATTTTCCATTTCTGTTCATTTGTTATCACCTTTATGTAAAAGTACAGAGTTCCAGAGTTATCGTAACTTTTAGAAATTAAATATTTATTTTTATGCTAGTTAAATGGTTACTCACAACTATTTGAAGACACCTTATTTAACTTGAATTTTTCTTCAAAATATGTTTCTAAGAAAATTTTCGTTTTGTTTTTTTCCCGGTTTTTTCAACATTTTAATTATATAAATTAAGTCCTATTCAATGAAAGATATACAAAAAATAATTAAGAAAATATGCTTTTAACAAAAAACTGACTGCGATAGCAACGAAATATTGAATATAAACTCAAAACGAAATCGACCCTAGTATTACAGGAATAAAAATAGTGGTATTTTTTAGGATATAAAAAAACCAAGCGATTTGCAATTAGGAAAGAGAAAAAATAAAATAAAATTTGTAATCATAATACAAAACAAATTAAGTTTATCATCATAAACACTCATATATTTTATTTTAAAAATAAGAAGTCGTTAATAAAAATTAAAAATAACAATAAAAATCTAGCGGAGTACATAAATAAATTTTTAGAAATGATTACAAAAAAATAATTAAAACCGATCGCTTTTTTTAATGTAGCTACTGCCTATACTAATTAAAAATAAACCGTTAACTAACATTGACATTCAGTCTATTTTGTAAAAATATAGACCTTTTTCGCTCTTTTTGAGTTTGGCGTGGCTTTTCTCGGCGACACTTTCGGATCAGTGAGTTTTGTGGATTAATATGTTATATATGTGTATAGAGGATACAACGAAACACAATCTGCACTTTATTGATGTGAAACATTTAATGGTGTGTTTGGATTGGAGTTAAAACTTTCTGATGGCAAGTCGCGACTTGCCATTCGGCCAGCTTCGCGTCTGGTCGGCTAACAGTATTATATAATTAAAAATTTATTTTCAATAGATATATTTCTGTGATAAATTATTTCATAGAAATAAAATTATAAAATTATATTCATATTTTATTATTAACAACTATCTGAATATTTGTTTTTTTTTGTTTTCAATTCGATTAAATAAAAATATTTCAATATGAAATAAAATTAGTTATTTCACATTTGCCAAGTATCCCATGACGCCTCACAATTTTTTTTCATTTTACATTTTATAAATATAAAAAACCTTGCCCGATTGGCGACTTAAAAAAAGTTTTATGGCAACCACCATTAGGGTAACCATCGTTTTTTTATTTTCTTTGTAACGACGTGTTATTTTTATTTTAAAAATACATCATCCATTTTGCTGCTTTCTTTTGTTACTTATCATAATCAATAATCATTTTTGGAACTCTTTTGCTAGTACCCGCATTTGATATAGACCATTCATACTCAAAAATATAGACTATATATTTTCTTGACGTCAACTATCCTTTATTATTTGCAGTGTGACGATGAATCTAACGATATCATGCTTGTCAAAATCGGTTCTATCATTTGGGATCTGGATTGGAATTAATACAGACCAATCCGTAATAAAAAATATGCGAAAAACATTACCCTTTTATTGACTTCGCTGTAGTCGGGTATATTCATGGTTTATATACATATTTGTAGGTATAGTATATATACACCATATTCGTACTCATAGTATATATACACCATATTCATACGTATATGTGTTTGAAAAGAACATTTTTGATTCGGTCTGATGGAAACTAGCGTAGTGATATTTTCATGACATCAACTATCCTTCATTTTCCGCGATGTTAGGATGGATCCAGCGATATCGAGGTGGTTAGAATCGGTTCTATCGTTTAGGATATATAATGGAATTAAAATACACCAATTTGCATATACAGGAAAACATTAACCTCATTTTAGCTGTGTCGTAATCGGGTAACAACAGAAATATTTTTGAAATCCTCGTATTAAAACCTTTCGTTTGATACTCTTATTGTTCCAACAAGTTTTCCGACTCGGTAATATTATAACTGACGTCTGCCATATTTGATTCTTTTTGAAGTTTTATACTATATATTACCTGGAAGGCTACGAGGACCCAAAATATACCTCACATGTTGAAATCTGAATATAGGCGTTTGAGTTCCATGAAAGGACTAAGTAACAGTTAACTTACGGAACTACGAGTAAATATGTACTTACAATTCTTTGTTAGGTCATGTACTATATATTATTGGGAAGGCTACGAGGAACCAAACGATACCTCACTGTTTGAAATCGATATAGACGTTTGAGTTCCATGATAGTACTAAGTAACAGCTAACTTACGGAATTACGAGTAAATACGTACTTACAATTCTTTGTGAGGTCATATAATATATATTATTCGGAAGGTTACGAGGAACCAAACGATACCTCACATGTTGAAATCGATATAGGCGTTTGAGTTCCATGAAAGGACTAAGTAACAGTTAACTTACGGAACTACGAGTAAATATGTACTTACAATTCTTTGTTAGGTCATGTACTATATATTATTGGGAAGGCTACGAGGAACCAAACGATACCTCACTGTTTGAAATCGATATAGACGTTTGAGTTCCATGATAGTACTAAGTAACAGCTAACTTACGGAATTACGAGTAAATACGTACTTACAATTCTTTGTGAGGTCATATAATATATATTATTCGGAAGGTTACGAGGAACCAAACGATACTTCATTTGTTGAAATCGATACAGGCGTTTGAGTTCCACGACAGAACTAAGTAAAAGATAACTTACGGAACTAAAAACGTACTTACATTAATGCGCACATATACATACCCTCCTTTTGGTTTCGCCATATATGGGTGAAAAGATGAAATTGTTTAATTAAATCGGAATACAATTCATTATGTAGTATTTATAGAATGGAAAAGAAGGTAAGTAATACGAATTAAAAGTTAACGAATGATTCCGGTTACATAATCACGTCTTATCTTTTTACTTGCATTCTTAAATTGACACTGGATTATTCTTAAAGACACCTCTTTATTTTGTTTTTGTTATCCTAAATAATTGAGCAGAAATTTTAATTGCAATCTCCGTCTGAAATTGGTGTTAAATTTACATAAAATATAATCGTCATCGGAAGCAGAAGACTTTTTCCGAATAAAAATTATCTACCCGATATTTTTGACAGAATATTATATATTATAGAGGCAGAAATTCGCGACGATCGCTTTAAAGAATACTGTTTATGTCGACACGATTCCATTTCGATATAAACTTTGTTTAAATCACAAGAACGAAACGTTACAAATCGAAATTTCATTTCTGATCTTGCCATCTTCTATGCAATATCCCGCAATTTGCAGGTAATCGTATTTACAGTAATACGATATCGCTCCAAGAAACAATATGCAAAATTCAATTGAAAAGCTATAGCGCGTCTGCATACAAAAAGCCCGTTATCCACTACAGCCGTTATTAGATAGGACGGCAGACCGCGTCGAGTTCTGCTACCGTTAAAATAACACGTCCGTCGAATTGCAGTCGCGCGATGCGGACTCGATACTCTTGAAGCCGATTTTAAACGGATGGAGGTTTTACCAGGTCTGATCTATCAATCTTTAGATACACCTTACTAACCTTTTGACGGTGATCATTATTACGGTTGAAATATGATATCAGTTTTATGATGGCTGATACCATATGATCTTATGGGCATAGATATAGAAAATTGAAAAAAAATATACAGACAACGACTTTCGAAACAATTTACATCTTCGTGAAAATATATGTTATGTGCCATACATCTCTTTTAACAGGGAAGTTAAAATAGGTTTTTCATATCATTGTATTAAGAGAAGGTTACGTTAGTAATCCATCCGTGTTGGAATTAATAGGGTTTATTATCTGTTATTATAGATAACTGTGTTATTCTCGACTGCGTTTTTACTGACGTCATGAAATTAGGTGAAGGAAACGGTTCTTAATATTAATCTATTTTTATGCTAGACTTATGACTAGGAAAACGATCGTAACGTCTCCAAGTAAATCGGAGCATATTTAGGCTAACGTTGCTTCTGTTGTTTTTGCTTATCTTTGATCCTATCATTTAAAAAGTTCAATTGCTCCTTGTTTTGAACTCGTGGCCTACGAGCTGTAACTTGGCAGTTCATTTTTATAAATTAATAAATCTCGGTAATAATATTTCTTCGAAACATTATTCAGATATTTCAAAGAAATTGTGAATGTTGCATAAAAATATTAACTTGTTTAGTAACTTAAAAACCTCAATATTATCATTGCAATACAATTAATTACAAGACGAATGAGGATCACAAGGATCACACGGATCACATCGGATCACATGGATCACAGTGGATCATACGGATTACATCTCAATTTAGATATGATTTAAATTCTGAAGAATTAAGCTTTCGGGGAATTAAACTTCAATTAATAATGTCTGATCGACAAGCAATATTTGAATTCGTTGAATTTTTACAAATTCTTGGGGAGCTTAACTTCTAAAAATTCTCTGTTTCTAATTGAAAAATAATGTTGGAAATACTGTGTAAAAACGTTCTAGTGAATATAAATCTTTCAATCATATATCTACAATTATATGATAACAAGAAACCACAGGCGATATATTTCCTATGCTCCAGGTTGCTCGTGTGTGACGGATAATGAAACATCGAAGCCTGAAGGTTTCGATGCTACATGCCACCGAAAAATAAATATGGAATGATTGAAATTGAATATGGTTTTAATTGAATGCAAGCGCTGATATCAGTGCATTGTGAGATAAAGCTGATAGCAGAAGGGCCGCCCGCGTATCGGAAAATTGTTATTGGAAAAAGGGGAAAATTGGAAAACTTATAAGATCAGTCATATGTCCGTTCGTCTATCTATCTGTCACATCCTTTTTCAAAGAGCCTATTTGAAGTAGAACTTTGATTTTGTTTTAAAGTAACGGAGCCACAACAGTTTCACATTTTATAAGTACAGGAACCTAAAATATATTTGACTGAGAATTTTAGAGGATCTTGTGAATTATTAATTGGAAGGATGTATATATAAATATAATCCTGAAAATGTTTACAATAAAAAAATCATCTCCGGAAGTACTAGTTATAGAAAAACAACATTAGTAGAAGGTGATTCTAAAACTCACTTTTTGTACGGTACGTTTACGCGTACAGTGAAGAAATAACAATGTGTCATTATTTACGTGGTAAAAAATAATATTAATATTTAATAATATTGTTTGATAGAAATATTTACCTACGAGTATACAGGACTCCTGAAGTACAAATTCTACTAGTGTTTAATAGATTTTTTACTTGAAAAAAAACCGTAGCTGCATATTATTGATTATTTTTATTGTTATCAAACATTATTCTACTGCAAAAGTTTAATAGTCAACTTAGTAATAAATGTAATAATATCAATATTAAAAAAAACAGAATCAGTCCAAAAAATTTATGCCAACCTCCTGAGAATAAAATTCTTAATTTCTGAAACTATTTTTATATACGGAGTAGAAATAAAAATGGCTCACTTTTTAATGGCCACTTTATAACACTTTGGAATATATTTCAACTTGTGTATGGATTTCATTACATTTTCCATTATGAACAATTAGAATATCATTCAACTTGTGTATGGATTTCATTACATTTGCCGTTACGAACAATTATAATACTTTCAACTTGTGTATAGATTTCATTACATTTTCCGTTATGAATAAGTTCGGTTATAATTTTTAAATCGTGTAATGCTGTATAGACTACACGCAGTGTCAACGAAACGCAGGACGAAACATCATGAAAAACGAACGGCAAGTTATTGGCTCATTCGCTTTCGTTATAGAAATTTCATACGTACGAAATCAAGAGGTTCTCGGGTGATATAATGATAAGGATAATAATAGTAATTTCAAGATGATTCCAATCAAACTACATAATAAAATGTTTACTTACTGAAGAGCAAAGGGAAAAGCGAAACCGTTGCATAATAAGTATTACGGGTTATAGTAAATTTAACTAGCTTTTTTAATTTAACTTTTAAATAACGGTTATTAATGAGTATTATGCATTGATGGGACTCAGTATAAACAACAATACTGTATCCCATGAATGTATATATGTAGTAATTAATGTCTAATGTTAGATATACTTATAATTTATATGTTATATTTTTTATAATGCCAAAAACTATGGTTCGGAAATCACACTCTCATTAACAGAGTATAAACCTCGTTTACCTCGCTGGATTCGAGTACTAGGTAAATTATAAAAAACTCCTTTCCCATTTTTTCCAGAAAGAACGAAATTATTTAATAAAATATTATATGTTCCATTTACAATTGATAAATTTGATTTCAAGAGTATTTTAAATTCATTTTGAAAATATCTTTGACTAAAAATATTTTCTTCTAAAATATATTTTCTAATATATAAATACTTCGACCCTGTGTGGTATATCAAAAATCACTTAAACAAATATTATTTTAACATTATACTACGGAACTCTCTAGACGTATATAGGAAAGCTTTTGAACAAGCAAGAGTCTGTATCGTATCCCAATGGCATGACAGAAATAAACAGTATGCCTGATAATAATATTTCGTGCAATATGCGCTGCGCAAAATACAGACGTACAGTCTGCGAGTAAAAGCTTGTTTAGCTATCTACGCGAAAAGTTGGAGAAATTTTGTTTCAAATATATATATTAATATATAATATTACTTTTATGATTCTGTCAATAACTATGGGGATAACATTATTGTTTATAATAATATAAAACACACACATTATACAGTATGTGATAGTGGTTCAAATTATACAAAAAAAATCTACAAACATCTTTCAACAAAAGTACATAGCAGATCATTAAAAAAGCTTTTAAAAGTTCTATAAGGTTTCTTTAAGAAATATTTTCATTATTTTTTATAAATAACAAAAACACCTTAAACCGTATTGCAACTTTTGCGTCCACATACATATGCCCTATACGCCAGCATCTCCATACGACGTCCTTTCATTTTGATAAATATTTCTTTGAAAAACGGTGTATTTGATTCTATATTTTAATACATTCATTAATAAAAATATAGCTAATTATTAAATTAACAATTTTTTTTTTTCACTTATGGCGCGGGTAGGTACGCCATCCAAACTGTATACGAAGATAACGTTGTGTAACAAAATTATCCGCAAATCAACTTTCTAGGAAAAGATGGCGTTGTATTATTTTGCTAAAATAGCGAATTTATTTTTACAATATTTTTTTTCGCAAATTAAAGTTCCACATAAAAGTGGATTTTTCGATAACTCAGATGTAAAATATTTGTCTGTCGAATAATTTTTCTCATGATTATATTTTCCTTAATTATGTAAACAATAAAAGTGCCTACTCAAAAACTTAAGAAATCCACCTTTCCGGCCGGCACTTGACATCGGCGCTATTATAGGTATTTCGAGAGTAGATCTTGCAATAAATCAAAAAATTGGATGAAACTTTATATTTTTTGTATTATCCTGAAACCTTTACCTATATTGATATGTTAGCTAATGATATCCTTTGTTATTGTAACTATCAATGACATCGTGAAATTTTAACTTTTCGTAATTGGAGTAAACATTTTCTAAAAAAATAACATACGCGTGCCCAATATAGAGGTGAAATTAGACGAAATAATATTCTGTGATATAAAAATAAAATTTAAATCATGTAATTTTCACTAAACCTTAAAAAAATAAAAATTCACGGCTGAAGTGCTTTCGTCACGACGATAAATAGTAAGATCAGCAGCGCTCACATAAAAGTGTTAGAAGTCAAATTAGATGGGACTTAAAAAAATTACCCCCGCTTTTTTCAGACGCTGTACACTTGTTGCGACACTCTAAAGCCCTAGATTAACATAACCCCACGCGGGTTCACCCCAAACGTATTTCTGTCAAAAACTGTACATGCGAATCTAATTCCATTGTGAGATGTCAAACGTAATTCGTTTATCGCGGCGCGCGGCCTAGCGGCAGACCGAGACGCTACTAAAGCCCGTCAGGATATTCCATTTTACGACGTGTTCGAGCCTATTTCAAGGATAATAAAATAATAAGATCCTCCACATCGCCCATACATTGTAGCCGGTTTACGACCCATCACGCCAAGTGATAATTTTTAATAGAATTGTGTTGTGTTATTTATAACCCGCGTTTGAAGACAGGTAAGCCCGGGGCTTATATTTTCGCAGCTAGGTTCTGATTTAGGTTTCTAGGGCTTCGTATTTACCAGTCGCGTTAAGGACGATGAGGGAAAAAATATTACCCATATTTGATTATTTTTTTTAAATCCTACGTCATTTTAGGAAAAGGTATATAAAAAAATTGAAAAGAAAATTTAATTTCGTATCAATTGAGTATTGATGTATAAGAAACCTAGATTCTTTTATTTACTTCAAAAAGACAATTTATAAATAAAAAGTATAATAAATAGTAAAACAATTTTGAATAAATATGAAAAAAAAAACAATTCGAGCTCACAGAAGGCAAGGTTATCAATTTGATTCATTTGTTTGGAAATAATTATTGGTTAGATAAACTAACTTGTACACAGGTTCAGGTTATGTAAAGGAAATGTTTATTTGGAAAACCACCATCCAGATTTTGTTATTTGTTTATTACGGTATTCCTCTACGAAAAACGTTGAACTTACGTATAATGATTATTTGTTTATACTTAACCTAAGAGAAAACTAGGTCATTATGCGTTTAAAAGTTATTAAATAAGAAATTACATTATATTTCTCTCGGGCGCCACTTCTGAGAAAAAAAATTAATTTCTATTTTATTTATTTTGGTGTTTTTTTATCTCCCGATTTTCAGAGTAGTATTTTATTTTGTATTTACAAAAAAAAAACAAATAAGTTATTGATTATAATATCGAAGACGTAGTTTTTAAGATAATTTTTGTTTTAAATTTACTATGGGTAATTGTTTTCAAATTTCTTTTTTAGGAAATAATTAATTGAATATGGAGCGTGGCGTGTTAGAGGAAGGTATTACATACTTTTTTTGTAGGCCTCTTTCTTTTAGTTTAGTCTAGTATACACACAATTACATCTTATAATTAAATAATTATTTTCTATAACAAAACAGCTATATAATAGTAAAGAAAGAAGTAATAAAAATTAAGCTATTTCATTTATTTCAAAATTATATTTTGATATGTGACGTACATACATAAGACAAGTTTTAAGCTAATTGCTCGTGTCTCCGCTAAATGATTAGAAAAGTTAGAGATAGTATCACACAGAAAAATAAACAAACAAACAATGAACAGACGAATTATTAAACAGACTAGTCCAGTTTTTAGTTTTTGTGGTAAGAGATTCAAAATAAATTTATCCTGCATTTTTTGTTCGTTTGCTAATTAATAGTCCTTTAAGAAATCGATGCTGAATATATAAATCTTGCGCACTAACGGAACTTGCCATATAAAATATATCACTCCATATTGGAAATACAATTACTAAAGCATACAATTACTAAAGAAAACACAAGAAATCTTTCTCAGGGTGCAGCTAGAAAGCACTGGTGCTGTTTTGCATCATGCATCGACATTCAATCACTTTATAGTAAATCAATAAATTTTGTTTATGACAATTCTCGCTCTATAGATGCAAGTATCTAGGTTTCAATGACAGATCATTTTTAGTCCTCAAGTTACCATCCTTTATCTCCTAGCTCTTCTAGGTTCTTGCCACTGTTTTATTTTGCAGCTTAAATTATATTAATTTCCGGAAATTATTTGGGAAATACTGTCTATGAAATATCAAATTTGATCGTAAATACAGTTTCCTAACTAGTGTGTAACGAGTGTTATTAAAAATGTCTTATTAATTTACCAAGCGAAATGATACAAATCTCTGGTCTAGAATACAATTAACCATTAGTTTAGATAGATGCTAGTATTTTAAGTACTCAGCGTTACATTAGGTTTCCTCATACGAAACTTGAGTTAACGCGCTACCTACTTATAAATACATATCTAACACCTGCCAAACGTAAAACTAAATTCTATCTCACTACCCGAGTACAAATCACAGGCAAGCGGGGCACCACCGTACAGGGATTAAGTACGGGCTAACAGGCTGATGAAATCTCGCGAGCGGAAGGAAGATTGGCATCGAGTGGGAATATCGACGCTGGGAGCCGGGACATGCAAGGTAAACATCTTCACGCCCGCGATACTACCCAAGGGCGGACGCGGTGCAACCAGTTGGACGACAATCACTGTTTTACTACTGTCGCCCTTAGCTGTACAAATATTTTGAACTTTCAGGGCGTAAGTAGAGATTAGTAGGGTCGAAGTTATATGTGGAGGGGAGCTTGGGCCTTTTTAGATGATTGAGTTAAGTAACTAAGTGCTTAAGGTTTACACGAGGTAAAAATAAAGTGCGTTTAAATCTTTCCCGTTTAACGCTACATTACCCGTACCCGGTACAATAGTTTCGCAAGATAGTTTATAAAAAAATTGTACAATTGTCTAAAATAAAATGTTTCATAAACCTTACTAATAATTATATATTTTGCGAAAGAATAAATAACAATGAAATACCTTAATATAATAATTTAAATTTTGTATTATAACAAATATTCTTTGCAAAAAGTTATTCCGTATGATTTTTGAAAGACGTTTTACTATTATGGATACGAAACAATTTTTTTACTTGTAGTAGTAAAGATCGAATTCACCAAGAATACACAGTGAAATTGCGATTGCGAAAATTGTGAGTTGAATTACTTTCTTTATTTCTTTATTACTTTCTTTTATTCTATTTTCGTAGTCTTTCATATTTATGTATTTTATGCAATTTATTATTAAATGAACATTTCTTAGTATTCTTTCTCAAAAAGAAGCATCACATTATACCATTATTGTAGATAAAAAATCGGTTAAATGCAAGCTATTTTTGCGCAACTACTGATCCGTGCCATCAGTCTCCCACTTAAAAGTTAATAGTAATGCACTCAGAATTTATGCTTAAGAAGGTTCCAAATGCCGCCCTACCCGCCGCCGACTACACCAATGCGGTATCACATCACATCGCGTATGCGCGAAGCTGAGGGAGGAGCGTTTCGACGGAGTCAAATTAGAAATTTTGAAAATCCTGCGAGGACAAAAGTTGTTCCGTACGTCGTAAGAAATATTTTTTGCTGAAAAACTTTTTCGTGTTCGGCAGTTATAAGGAAATAAACGATGAAATTGTTTATAAAAATTAACCCCGCTGGAATTTTTTAATCCTGATGATGTTCTTTCAATATATATGTAATTCCAATATTCATGAATTTTCTCAGATTTTTCTGAATGATCTTTCTGGTGAAAAGGGTGGGGGATAGCAATTTTTAAGCGTTTTCCCCGCAAAATATTCAGAAAACTTCGAAAATAAATACTTGATGTAAATGGTTTTTTTTTTGCTTTAATAAGCTTTCATTTGACATCCTACACGGATAACAAATTTCCTTTTTTATTTCTTGGAATTAACACTGAGAATCAAATTTCTATCTCTATGCCAAAATTCAATTCTTTACGTCGAATAGTTTTTAAAAAAATCGCCTGTGACAGACGGACGGATGGACTCCGAAGTGATTCCATTAACATTCTATTTTGGCAATTTTGCAACGGAACATTAAAAAAAGAAAATAGAACGAAATAATGTTAATGTTACTTTATTTGTCTAAATCGTTGTTTTAATTAGAATAAATATATAATAAAATTTATACCATATATAAAATATAATAAAATATATACTATACATAAAATATATACTATATAGCTTTTGCAACTGAACGTGGTGTGTATTAAAATATCAAATTCATTACTCACTCTCATAGAATAAAAAACAGAAACTTAATCGAAGTTTCTTTAGTAATTTCTGAGAAAACATACAACAAACGGATTATACTTCGTTGGAGCTGTGCGGTTTACACTTGTCGATCTTTTATGAGGAAGGAAATAAGGTCAAGACTGGATATAAATTAATAAATAGTATAATACCACACAGCTAATTGTTACGTAAGTGTTGCATTTAATACATTTTTTAAATTATCAATTACTCCCGTAATAGGTAGAGAAATAGGTAGTTTGCGTGATAAAAACGCAAGTGAAAATGCAATTAAATATACACTTCAAACATTATAAAAAATAATTTAATATACGCTTCAAATAAAATAAAAAAATAATTTAATATACGCTTCAAATAAAATAAGAAAATAATTTAATATACGCATCAAATAAAATAAAAAAATAATTTAATATACGCTTAAAATCACTGCACGATTATTTTCTCTCCCAATTTAGGCATTAAACATACGCATGTATTTTCAACCGCGACTTCAAGCGCGCGCCTAGCTCCCTCCACAAACGCGAAATCAAAGCGGAGCGGCACATAAAAAAGACGTAAAAACAAAACACTTAACAAAAATGTCCAACGTTTCGCGTTCCAAACCTACGTTATTTAAGTATTTATCTTTGTTTCCAAACAAGACACACGGCCGTGTTTCCACAGCCGTGGGGTATAAAATTTTCGGCATCCGTGAGCGCATAGGATACCGAGCGCTTTGAAGACGCCGCGCGTACTCGCTCGGGCAGGGGTTGGAAAAGTCTGCGGCTCACGTGAAGGGAGTATGTGGTAGAGGTAGTTGGTTCAGCAAAAATAATAACCGGTTTCAAAGAGCGATGCAGCATTCGAAAACGTTTTATTGAAGAACTATTGACTATTGACGATCTTAAGTTTTCGGTTGCTTTTCTTACAAGTAAATAAACAGTATTTTTGGTGAAATATAATATAGGAGTATATGAAGAATAAGAATGGTGTGAAATCGAACATCCATTTGGAGGAAATATCGCCCTTATGTAAGTTATGAAAAGTTCACAAAATCGATGTTGGCTCTCTTTATTAGGGTGTTGGAATTTCCATGACAATGCTCACTACTTTTTTACCAAACGTAAACTCCCTCCCTCTTTGCGGCTAGATTAGAAAGTTACTTACTTTATTTTACTTAATTAAGTGACAATATCACTATTGCTCTTATATTACCAAAGAAAATATGACTACGTACATAGTAAACACAGAAATAAAATGAAACTGCGAAGTGATATTTATCAAGCAACTGGTGAAAGAAAATACTGGAATTTAAAAATTCGGTTATTAAATCATCTAACTACCTACAGGTAAAAGGACACAACAGCTTACATGTGTACATATTGCGAAGTCGAATGAACACAATACTTACTTATTTATCAACTAGCATACACATCCGGAAACAGTATTTTTAAAAGCTTCTAAGCACAGGTAATTCAACTTTAAATAAATCATAACCGGACGTCCGGCGGCGTCCTCGAATGAGACGCGGCACGGAGCAAAATCCATTAAGCGCGGTCACTAGCCGCCGCGGCATTAGGGCGGATTTTCGATGCAGACGCGTCCATCGCAAACGATCGCCTAGGGAGGAAGACTGCTTCCGGCGCATTAATGTATTAGCGATCCGTGTTACCTTTTAAATTTCGCTTCGGAACACGCTTTTTCGTCACGTTTCACTGAATTCCGCATCGGTCAAGAGCATCACCCTGTCGCTTTAACATAACTGATTATAATAAAGCAAATTTAAAAAAATGGTGCACATGTGTCTTATATTACACGCTAAAGGGATTTCATTGTTATTTAAAGATCAAAGTCAGAACATAACTATGATTGACAGATGAGCAGATAGATTGAGATAAATAGCTGATAATTTAATTTAGTATATTAATTCCTCATAGATAAACAGAATTGTAAAAAAAATTTATTAATTAAATTATTATTGGAAAGACGTTGTGAAAAGTCGAGGACATTGATTTATTTACGACTTGAAAGGAATAAATTGGTAAATATATATAATAAATGGGCAAGTTTAGTCACGTGTTATAGAAGTAAGAAGTAGTGAAAATAGTTTGAGACGAGAAGTATTGAAGGTTGACAGAAAGTACGTACAAAAGTAGCAACAAGAAAGAGAAAATGTTAAAGGATAGGTGTCGTCAAGCGAACTTGACGAAATTCTGAAATAATTTGATTATAAGAGTAAAAAGAAACAAGGCAGAAAATGTGATTCATTTTATCGTCTTTTCGCCGCATTTTGTTGTAGTTTATTTTTTATTTAATAATTATTAATAATTAGTGTATTAACTCTCCACGGTTTATTCATTTATTTGAGACCTTAATCGAGTACTAAATTTAACGGCTATATCTAACAGTTAGCCAGGTATATCCTGAAACTGGTGTTTATGTTACACCGTTGTGTACAATTTTTTCAAACATTACATATAGAGGTTAAGTTTATTTAACTCAAAAATATTTCTATAATCGATCTATAGAAAATGGTTATAACAGATTATTTAACATAGTAAATACACGTACCGCCGAACTTTTTCTTAAATTTCATAGTATCCACGTATATTCTTACATTACATTACATAAATTTATCTATATAATGGTTTAAATTTTAACTCAAAAATGCAGCAAGCACATTTAAGCTCCCTTCGTTTATATCGTTTTGGCTTTGTTCTAAAAATATTAAGTTACCAACTTATAAAGCCGCTACTTTCTTCGACCGATTTCTGAAATGTTGCGAAATCTAGCTGATAAAATTAAAAGTTACTTCAGTTATTTGACGTGTGGTCTGAAATTTAATAATCGTTCTATTTGTGTTAACGCCGCATATTCTTAGCGTTTAATTGTGTAACAATACCCTACAATTACTTTATAATCGAAACTTTTTAAATTTATTAAAACGCGGCCGAACCTCGATCATAAATCCTGAACGCGACCAATAAATATAACGAAAAAGAAAACAATAAAGCAACGATAAAAGGCCTCCGATCCACGGAAAGATTTTCGAAGCGATTAAGCAAAATTTGACATTCCTCCGCACGGCTGAACACAATTATTGCACAATGAATGAGTAAACGTATTACCATCACAATGGCGGAGCTACTCACCGACGCCGCTCCGCCCGCCCAGAACTCAGCATACTTTTGAATAATAAATTCTGCTAATAAAAGTGTTCTAACTTTCAGTCTAACTTTTAAATGTACGACTTTGTTCGGCTGTGTGCTTTAAGTTTAATTGTTAAGGAAGACAAGTGTTTGAGTCAATCATCCGGTAATCGTGGGCTGTTAGCGCGTGAATACTGAATTAAGATTTCAGTCTTGATAGTGATCCCGCTCTTCGATTACTATTTTCTCTATGTAATTCGTTTAGAAATCTATTTTAAAATTTTTATTTATGAAGCTGCCGATTTTTGTATCAACTTATTTATACATGTCTTTAATTTGACGTTGAATATCAAATTTGAATTTATTTGTATTTAAAACCATGGTACTCCATTTTTGAAATCACTCATTTACCATCGTGTGTTTTTTCATCTTTATGGATTTCTTTAGATTTATCATTATGCACCAGAATTATTCCAATTTTTAATAGGTCCCATCGTGAAAGTAACAGTGCAGAAGTCATTCACTGTGCAGAAGTCATTAATGTGTAATAGTGAAGGTATATCTTTCAAACTGCTGACTTAGCAAATAAGTTTTACCTTATTTTCAAAACTATGTTCAGCCATTTAAAAGGCTGAACTAACATGAGTGTAAAATTCTCACCAAGGAGTCCTGTTAAAATAATACAAAAGTGACAAAAAGTAAATATTGCACGAGGACTGTTACTAAACGTTACGATAGATAGATGAACGGAAGCTTATACCGAGGCTTATGTCTTCTGATCGTGTGCTGCCGTGAACTACTACGATTTCATGCGACTTGACATTCGAGCGTATATATTTAGTGCAAGAGAATGTGTATGATATTGGAGAATCCCTGTTGCTATATAGGGACTTGCCCTTCTCTAATTATATATCAAGACGACTCCACACGGCACAAAAGACGTTTTAAATTCCCAAGAATTACTTATCGAAAATATCCGTCATCTGCTGTATTCAGAAAATCATACGCTAAATGATTTTCGCTGCCTCTGCGGATAGCATAATTTATTACAATACAAAAAATTCAATTCCCAAAAGGTAGTGGCATTTGCCTTGGAACATTTCATCGATTCTGTTTAAAAGAAAACTTCATGTATTTTTCTTCACGTTACAAAACGTTTTTAATCATGGCATTAAGTTTTCATTCGTAAGTATTTTTACGATTGGAAATTGTTAGGTTCCAATTGTACTCAGGATTATAAAGTTGCATCAATTTTGGTAAAGAAAATCATGAAAAAACTAGGTCCAATGCGCGATAATATTTTATTGGTTTTTAATTTTTTTTAAAGAATAAATGGTCCCTTTTCATTGGAAAACAATCTCTTAGTATTACATTTATTCGTCATATTTCAATAAAGCTTTACTTATTCGAATGATTAAGTTTAGATATAAGCACTTTACGTTGAAGTTATTTATTTGATCCGGTCTATCGGTAAAGTAGCATTATATTAATGTCAGTAATAACGCTGTTACTCAGGTATTTACTATAAATATATTTTAAAGTTAAATATTTCCTTTAAAGTCTAAAACAGAATACTTTTGTATGTCTCCTTTATCGGTGTCAAAATATAATGCGCCAAATGTCTTCCAAGGACTAACCGGTACATAATACTTCCTAGAGATACACGTTCTCCAGACAGATGGAACGGGTCACTTTATAATTCAAGTATTGTATTCAGGTGAGGTTTGCGCTACCGCATGTGTCCCTAGGGTCAGCTCCGTCCTTCGTACTCAGCTACTTGCGAGGGTAACTCGGGCCGGTATACGGGCCAAGTCTGAGTAACAAGCACATTGCCGTTGGCTTTGAAATATGTAATTATTTACCTACGTCGTTAGAGATCTAAGGCATTTATGTATTTATTAATAACCTAATAAATAGATCAGTCCTTAAATACGTAATTTAACTAAGCAATCGATTTTATTCGATAGTAACATAAAGCATACAACGTTAAAAGTAAATAATTTAATCATTTTGTGCAGTAAGTGACTCCATTCAAAGATTACTCAATGAGGCTCTATCAATGCTAAATTTACACAGCAGAGTTCCGTTTATAAAATCAATACTCTGTTGCTATAGACAATTGGATGAATATGAATAGATAAAACTACGCGTAAGCATTTCTAAGAAAATTACGCATTTCCTAAGGTAGCTAGGAAAACCATGTAAGTGTCTTCCGCCCGAGCGTTACCCTAGCGTATCCCGGGGGCGAACATGCGAAACACATTTAATACGGATGCGGATATTACAAAATGAAATTTAATTAAGCCTGCTTTGCTGCCACACAAATTAATATTCAATTACATAAGCTAGATAGGACATAGAGCGAGACGGGGGCGTAGACGAGGTGAGAGAGAGACACGAGAAAAAGGCGTGATGGCGCTTATTAGATAACTAAGATGGCACACGTCTAATTCGGTTTTGGCTCATTTTGCCATAATCCCGAAAAAATCTTATTTCATATCGGTCAATCCTGTTTGGATACGTCCAATGTAGTTAATCACATAAACGAATATGGCCATGAGTTATATTAGAAGATATTTCTTGGCGGTTTAACCGAAATCCGTGAGATTTTCTCTTCGTTTATTCACAGGTATTGATCGTCGCCCTCATTGTAACTACAGCATAGCTCACTATAAATCTTGCCCGATGTCTTTTCACCCTCAATTTAGGTGGTCAACAGCTATATTAGATTAAGGAACAACCTTGCTATTCTGTCAGATATTTCTCTATTTGCTGACTCTTACATTATACATTGATTACTAAAGAAAAAAGAATCGTATTCTAGAAAAATATCGAGTGTCGGCATTGAACGTCCTTATGCAAGATGAAAATGGATCTTTTATTTACAGTACACTTTTAATAGCGTTCAGCATTGAAGACTTACTGCATATATATATATATATATATATATATATATATATATATATATATATATATATATATATATATATATATATATATATATATATATATATGTTCGACTAATTTATCAACCTTTTAATTACTTTTCCATTTTCTAAAGTTGATTGAATTACAAAATTCTATACCGCCAGTTAAAATAAAAAAAAAACAAACTAGTAACATGTTTAATGTTTGTGCTAAATCCTTATTTAGTCACAGATAATCAACATTTACTTGCGAGATATGAATAAATACAATAAAAACTGCGTGTGCTAAACAAGCTCACTGTGAGTTTCACTTCCTAAAAGCTGTTACGGGCATTTCGGTCATATATTTAGGTAATGATTTATCGGACGTTGCTAAATGTCGATAACCGAGTAATAATTGGATGACTTGGCTAACGGCGGTGATGTTTTTCATTACCGCAATAATTCAATATTATAGGTTTATCGATGAAAACTTCAGTAACCATGGATAAAACTGCTGGCTTCGTTTAATTTTATATTCATATTTGCTGCCCTCCGGCATTTTCACTTCTGTGAGTTTTCTCTTTTTAATGTCATAAAAATGGAAAAAAAACATGTCATTAAAAAAAAGCTTTTCGTGAGCTTTTTTAATGACCTAACTTTACGACAGAATTTTTCCATTTATTTTTGATTTTTTTTTTCAGACATCTTTTTGCTTATATTTAAAATTTGTAACATTGGTATGACACCAATAAAATAGTTTCTGTATTCTATCTGAATTATTTATCAAAAATTCCGTTTTTTCCCGCTATAACTAAAACATTGAAGATCTTCATTTTCACGTCATTTATTAATTTAAGTTTTTAGGGTTCCTTAGCCAAACTACATAGTTTCGTCACAGCCGTATCTCTGTCTGTTCCTCTGTAGTCACAGACGGTTATTAATGTTATAGACATATTATTAATGTTTTGGAGCTGAAATTTAGCAAGGTTACACATGTTTTTAAGTTTTTCAGGGTGCCTTCAAAGGAAAACAAGGAAAGTGGTTGTATTTTTTTTTGGCATACTCCATTTCTATCATCGTTGAATAGATGATCCAAAAATTTTGGGATGTGTCATGTTCACTTTTTTGATAAGGGATCCGTTTACGCAATGTTGAGCGTTATATGATCATTTTGTTAGAGTTACATGCTCTTAAACCCTACCAGCAAATTCGCTATTAAAATATAATCAAAATAACAGTGTATATATATATATATATATATGTATATATATATATATATTTGTTTGATGAGAAATAATATTTAAATATGCACTATGCGTTTACGTCTATGAAAGATATAGTAGGCTTTAGGTTAGGAAAAAATTAAATTTATAAATAGTTTAATAAAAATACTAAGTATATTTAATATGTTTATAAGTTCCTAAATGTGTATGGAACCTTCGTACTGCGAATTCTACTTGTATTGGACAGCTTTTTTTTATTTCCAAAATCTTTATTTTTTTCACCTTAAACAAGTGTTAAGTTTTTTCATTTTCTTTCTTGACAACAAGTAAGTTTTTTAACTTGACTTTCTTTAAGCCGCAACAACTTTGGGTTTCAAACGTTAACTTCATATGTTAACTCGTTAACTATGAATCTATGATTTATAATTGGACATGTTTGTTAAATCTAGTGGTAATGTCAAAAGGCTTTTGTTTTTTAAAACTTTACGAAATAGTTTTTTTATTCCATATATTTAACAATTCCTGCAATATGGTAATCAATTTTCGATTCTCCATTTCTTCATTAAAATATTTAATAATAAAGATTGTAATAATTATGTTAGCAAAAAAAAAGAGCAAAGGCCAAAAAATAACTATAAATATCAATTTAACTCTAAATAGGTTATAATAACATTATAAAGCTAGGCAACAAAAAGGAAAAAAGAGTTAAAAACCGGAATGTAAGAGAGATTATTTACTTAAAAGATTTGTTAGTCAGTCGAGGGTAAATTAGTATAGGACAATATTTATTTATTTTATTTATCTACTTTAATGCACCTGACTTGACGAACTTATATGACGAACTTATTGCTACAGAGCAATCTCTTACAGTCAACTAATAATACTAGTTCAACCCCGCTCGGCGCGCGGCCGGGAATACAATCCGGGTCCCGCGGTGCGCTGAGCCGTCAAAGGCCTTAGGCCTTGTCATCAAACCACACTACGGCGACAAATATTATACAATTATAAAATAATAATACCACTAGTATAAAACCAATTCAAATTCCTAAAATCATATATGTAGATTGTTCGTAAACGAATATTTCCTTTTTTTGACAGGCTACGCTTCAGAAAATTTTAAGTACTTTGTTGAAGATATAACGAGTCGGCTTTTAAATAAGGAGCCTTAGGCAATTTATTAACGAGTTTATGTCAATTCTTTGGCAAGCTACGAGGATTTCACGAATTTCTTGGTGCGTTTTATAAGTTTTTTTTACTCAATAAGTGTATTTTGGTATTACGAATTACTTGTCAATATTAGAATGTAAATCACGAATATTATTTATTTCCTAACCTTTAGTTTCGTTTATTAATTACTATATATATATATATATATATATATATATATATATATATACATATATATATATATATATATATATATGTATATATATATATATATATATATGTATATATATATATATATATATATACATATATATATATATATATATACCTATTCATAGGGCAATGTATATCAATCTAATCAAAGTTGGGTTAACACTCACCTCAAATATTTAATTAAAAATTTCAAATTTACCAACAATACTCACAAATAAACATGGGGTTTAAATAATATCTTCCGTACACAACTCCTTTATCCTAAAACGGAACGCTCGCAACGGAGACAAGACGATACCGCCGTCGCTATTACGGGCTCTTTGTACGGTCTCTCCGTTAGTCTGTTAATTAAATTGACGCCGAAGGGAGTAGGTAGGGGGTAGGTTAAGTTCGTTTATCAGGGCCGATATCTTCTCGTATTATCCAGTGTATATCGGAAAACACATTCATCCACCGCCGGTGCTCTGCGCGATCAGTTCGTAAGTCAATTCGTGTGCGCAAATGTAGATTGCACAGACTTAAGGTTGAGCACGAATTTAAGTATCGACAGTTATGAGTAGATATCATGTTATAATTTGGTTTTGATTTGAGATTATATTTGATATTAATATGATTTATATTTGACTTTGCCGTCCTGCCCTTGCCCGGGTGAAAAACATTCGAATATTATTTTTTAGCAAGCGCCTGGAGGCCTAGGGAAATATACAAGGCAAGCTTGTAGAATATTTATTATGGAAATTTATGAAAGGAAAAATGATTATGGGAATTTATTGACCAGTCAGTTAATGACTTGTGTGTGTGTATATATGTATATATATATATATATATATATATATATATATATAAATATATATAGCTTTTATCAATAGACATTGCTACATAACAAAGAAAGCTTATTAAAAACAAAATTCAAACGAATTACTTAAACTACATATAATATACAAATAATAGATTTTATAAAGAAACATGTTTCAATGTTTTTAGTTTTGATAAAAAATTTAAAAATTTTTTATAATGTCTTTAAAGATCTTAAAAACGCAACAAAAATATTAAAAAGTACTTAAGTTTAATTATAAAATGGTGACATACTTCTTATAACTACACTATTTATCGGAAAGTTTAGGTTGTTTAAAAACAACATGCAATTTAAGAAAAATCCGTGCTCCTTTATAAGAAGAACTATATTTTTCTTAGAAATTTTTAGAACGAGCAGTTCATTTAAAATTTCTAAGAAAAATATAGTTCATTTTAAAATAATGTTATTGATACTTAAGGCAGAACACATTCACGAAAATTGTAACTAAGCTTGATCACAGCATCATAGTGACTTACATTCTTCATGAATGTTGTTCACACATATGATATATAGCTTCTAAATTAGTGTATTTCTACGAAATTTACGGCATACGAGTAGTGTATTTCTTTCGTTAATATGTGAAAATATCACAAACTTTTATGTAAAAATTATTTATATTCTGGTGATTGGCGTAATTATTAGATCTATGATTAATAGGGTACTTAATTTATTGATAAATATTAAATATCTCTTAAATGTTCAATTGAGGTTTATACTATGAGATGTATGTTATTTACTGTTTAAGCCAATTTTTTTGTATTTATCTATTTCGGCTCCTTTATTTAATGAGAGAAAAATGTTAAACAGTTACTAATTAAAAAAACGATGACACTAGTTTCATTTCGGATTTTCCACGATCCATAGAAATCATTGAAATTTTACAACGCTGCAAAATTAAGGATGCCTTGTTTATTAGTCTCAATAAACGTTTAACACAATATTATTTAATACAATTTTAAAGCAAGAAATTTTAAGGTTTCTTGTAGAGTTTCATATAATTTTACATAGATCTCATATTATACGTCTTTTTACAATCACCAGGTGGAAAAGCCGCAAGGCTGCAGGTGACGCTGTTAGCTAGGGCGGTCCGCCCGCCTAACGATGACTGATTGACCGAGATCAGGGCGGGAGTAAACAGGAAGTGAACGCATACGACAGCTCTCAATGCAAGTGCTCATGTCACGGTATCCGCGGGTATTGTTGTCGGCGATGCTCGTTAACTTTAACGAGAAATATCGGCCTGTCGACTGAGGACTGAAATGTTGGGCTTTTCGAGTGAACGAACCGCAGGCCTTCATTATTCTTGAAAATTTTCGAGTGCTTTTTCTTTGGATATTAATGTCGAAAATATAATTACGAATGATACGACTTTATGTTGAAATTTTATGGAATTTGTATTTATACCTTTTTCTTTTCAAATTTGTTTGTCAATTTAGTGCGGTTATATTTTTAGATTTTCATATCTTATACATATAACCATTATTAAAACTAACAATTTATTAATTATATTCTAATAGGATTATTCCTTTTTTAATTGCTAAAATAACTTAATTAAATTAGTAAAAATATTATTACTCAGACATAGAAAAAAAGTTTTAATTGACGGTGTCAAGAATGAAAAAAGCGTTGTAAAAACGACTGCTATTTAGACGCAATGAAATTTTAAAACAAGTAAAACATAATTAAATATACAAAAAAAGAATAACAAATTAACATTAAAATAAGCATTTTGGTGGACTTTTTCTTGTGTATTAATTATGACAGCGCGGGGCTGATTACTTTAGGTCAGAGTAACTAGGAAAGTAATGATCATTATGAAAATTTAAATATAACATTTTTTAATTATAATAGTAATCCTTCTATTTTTAGGATAACGTAATATAATGTTTCCATAATAAAAAAAGTTATGAACTCTATTCGTTTGTCTTGCGTTATAATGCGTTCTGCTTACAAATGAATTGATTCCCCATCCTTATTTTTTCAGAACTGTATAATTTTGGTAATTTTTATTTACTTAAATTCCAAAATATCTGAAAAAATTTATTAAATTATAGAAACATATTTTATTAAAATGTTAAGCTTTCCTCAAAATTCAATACCGAAAAAGGTCTGTGTTAATAGGTACTTTAAAAATTATGCTTTACATTTGAAAAGCTTAAAATACAAAGCTTAAATGAATATCGGTCTAATTTCGATTTTAAGTTATCACCACACTCTTGAATCATCGCCGCGTACCTTATCAGCACCAATTTTCCCGAATGTCAAGTTCGCCATGATTAAACTCGTTTTCGAGGTGTCGAAACAGTAGAATCGCGATCTCTTTTACAGCTATGACACCGATAATTACTACAAACGGCGCAACAGCCTACGCTCGCCATTGAAACATTTAGAGAAACACATCCGCGTGCAAACAAAAAACAATTCACAATATTCCAACAGTCACGGCGGGCGAGACCCATTTATCACCCGCAAAAAGTACACTTTAATAAAGGCAATAGAGAATAAAAAGATCTATGCTTTGTTTTGTATTCATTTTTAATATTTAAAAATGAAAACGGGACGCTCGTCCGCCCCAGGTAGCCAGCTCGCAACGCGCCTTGATAAATTCAGGTGCGGGCCGCCATTTGTCTTCATTCCGCCTGCGACGCGCCATTCTTTGGGCGAATTATTATTTATTTTCCTGCACTATGCGTCAGGAGTATTTTTATCTTAGGCGACGTCGCCGCGCGGGACGTAACATATTTGTATGTGCTCGGCGAATGCGCAACAGGAGGCTTAGCGCCGAACAAATCATAAGTAATTGCCCCGTGCCGCGGGCTGAAGGCGGAATGTACGGCGGAGTGCTTTCGTTACACTATTTGCTTGTCAGCTTGATTCATTTCGTTGTCTTGCGGCTGGCGCGTCGTGTGTGGGTACTTAATTCTATCAATTTCCCTGGCGGGAGTGCGTGTGTAATATTCAGTACGTTGGTCGACTTGAATCTTATGTATAATCCGTTTTTCGCCCGCTCCCGTTTACCGTTTTTGTTTTCGACCAAGGTTGACATAAACTAAATAAGTCTGGTTGTAACAATGGCTAATATCTAACGCTTAAATAGGCACATACATGGTAGTAAAATTCTGTTATTTTCATCTTATATCCATCTCATCTATGTCTTATATATTTGTAAGTTCTAAACTTGATCGGGTATGTATATTCCACTGCATTCATAAAATGCTTTCTCCATTTTTCTCCATTCGCTTCTTATATCGATGACATTAATTGACAAGGTTTGAAATAATGTAGAGTAAACGAAAGAATACATAAAACAATATTTACACGTTAACAACAAATCTTTAGTTTTCTTATCGAACTTATAAAAATAATGCGTCACTTAAACAGATTGAAGAAATATGTTTTTTTTATAAAAGTCAATAAGTTGTAGCGATTTTATTGAAATTTTAATACGAGGTTTCATTGCGTTTATCTCATATGAATATTTGACTCCTTTAGTCTTCCTTTAGAATATTGTCCTGATTTTTAAAAATGAATGTAAGTAAAGTACACTTCCTAGTTACATATTTTTAAATGTTTCATCGCTAGATGCGTCCAAAACAAACACATGTGTATGAATAAGTTCAGAAAGAGATGAACTTACCGTTTATTCTATTTTTTCTTGGCGCTGAAATTCACATAAGAATATACATTTATAAAACAAATTAATAGTTAATACCATAAATATACAGTGCGTATACTCGAAAATCATTTTTGGTTTATTATGAATTTTGAGTTTGAATGATTTTTTATCGGTTGAAAGCTAAAATTTAGAAGTCTGAATAAGTATATTATTGATTCATTCTGGTACTTATTTAATAACATAGACCTTAAAGTAAATAAAATCGTTATATTCTTATTCACTTTTTTCCGATATTATTCAATGTTATACTTACCTAACAATTAAAATATTCATTATATAATCCTTGAATTCTTTACCAACATTCAAACATTCAATAATTGATCGAAATAAAAGTTAACTCGACATAACTGTAAATATAACCGTTAATGGTAGCGCCCGAACTCTCGCAAGAATATATCTTTGCACAATAAATTACCGTAAAATAAGAAAATAAACTTTTATCTCAATACCAAACAAAGAGAGACCAATAAAAATACAATTAGAACACGAATTCGAAGAAATTTTCGCTTTCCGCCTGAACGGAGTTCTTCGGCCCTGCGTAGATTAGGGCACGGTTACATCTCGGGGAATTTTCGCGAATTTTCTTTCAACGAGGTTTGGTATTATAAAAAATTGGACCCGTGTGGTATTGAATTAATAGGATAAGTTTGGTTATTAACACGCGTTTTTCCATATGTCATGAACAGATTTCAATCTGTGTTATAAGCAAATGATGACATTTGAAAGATTTTAACTGCTAATATTGCTCCGTTCTTTATTCAACAAAAAAGCTAATTTTGAATATAATAAAAAATTATGCTAAGAAAATAAAAATACCATAAAAATTACTCATTAAAATAGCTTCTAGTGTTAATGCCTGTATTTGTTGGTATTTACCTATCTACGGGCTACACAACCGTAAAGTATGAAGATTCAAAAATTAGCTAAGCAAATGTAAGTATGCTTTAATGGAATATTTTCTAGTCAGATATATTAATACATGAAATAGGTCAAAATGAAATATATTGTCAGAAATATATAAGCAGAAGTAAAATATTTTAATTGTTTTGAAGAATATTTTCAAACTGAAATAATAAATATTTAAAATTCAATAAGATTCACATACAGAAAATGTTATTATTTTAATGAGTATATGCTGCATACGCTATGCCATGTAATACACACACACAAACCATAAACGATAATGAATAGGCTCAAACTTTATACTAAAGTGAATATATATTCACTTTAGTATCAGTGAATATATATTCACTTTAGTAGCTCAAACTTTATACTAAAGAGAATATATATTCACTTTAGTATAAAGTTTGAGCCTATTCATTATCGTTTATGATTTGTGTGTGTGTGTGTGGATTATATAATCAAAGGTCCACACTGTAATAATTAAATCTTCATACTTGTAGAAGTTATCGCTCAGAAAATTAAATTTAATTGATCGACATTTAATTTGATTATCATCACAACAATGTCGTACTAAACCGCTTTAGCTTGATAAAACATCGACAATGGCGGTAACGTTCAGGAGAGTATTCTGTAAATCGAAAAATAAATAATCGTTTTCTATTCTAAGCGACTTTTTTTCCTCGACGAGTATTCTGCAACTCGATTTTTGTTCCTCAGGGGAAGCAATGTTATATTGAATATAAAAACCACCTATTTGTAATGTGTTGGTAAATTTGTGTTAAGATACAAATTACTAAACCAAACAAAGATATGTGAAAAATAGACATTTGAGTGTATCCGATTAAACATTAGAGTGTTTAAAATATAAATTTCAAAACAAAACTTGCAAATTTAAGTAAGTATTTAGCAACTCAAAAAAAAATCGATTTGCGACACTTTCAAAATTATGCTTATATCTTTATCAAATAATTTCAAAATTGTTTCAGTTTTATACACGTTTAAAAACTAATGGCCGCGGTTGTAATAAAAACCGGAGAATACATAAATTATAGTTTCGGATAAATCGCTATTAAATCTTTTGTTGTATTACATAAAATTCAGGTGAGAGATGCGTCCTTTTTTGAGACAGTGCTCATATCGCAATACGTAGCAGTATGTTAAACAAGATCTGATACCTTAAATTCTTCCATATTTTTAGTAATTATGAATGAATTTACACTATATCCGTGCATATGGCACACGAAAACTTCGGTGAACTACTAGGTTAACTAGTATTTAACTACTCGTTAACTACTTAATATTACTCACTAAACTATACAAGACGCATAAAAGTATATATTCCACTGCATTCATGAATTACTATCTCTATGTTTATTTTCTCCGATTCACCTTTAATGTCAATTCTATTAATTGCAAAATGTTCTAATTGCCTGTATATTGAAATAATTCGAAATAGCCAATAGCGTTCAGTGCGGTAACTCGTCGCTTATTCGATAAAAATGTATCCCCTCGAGCGATATTGGCGGCCTGATTAGATACTACTCGTATCGGTGCCAATATCAAAATGTGTCATATCAACTTAGCCCCATGTCGAGATTTGATTGAATAACGCCACTCGGTAATCTCTCTGCCGTGTTCACTGCCATTCCACTTATAATTTGTAATCTAAATTTAATTACCTAGATTGCAGTTATTACTTCCCATAACAGTGGTGGCTGTATATTGGAATATGTGAATAAAATGGAGTAATAATGCGAGAGATGGAATAGTAATGCGAAAAATTTGTTTCAGTTTAACTATAGCAGAACATAGAAGTATATGAATTTATTATAATCTAATTTTTCAAAACTAAATGAAACTACGTGATGTAGTATAGTTAAAGAGAAGCTAAAGATATCTTTACAAATTGCCCACCTGAAGATATAATACAACGAAACCTAGGTCGTGGTAAAGAATTTAAACAAAGTAGAAACTATACTAGATCACGTAGTTTCACGAAGCACAGTGTTTCCGAGCTACTAATTGATGATTTGTAACACTATTGTTTTGCGTTAATGCTGTTGCTGCTTAATTGTGATCACAAAGATAACAAACAAAAAAAAATATTTGTACAAACTTTTTTATAGTTCCAGGGTGTTGGAGTGCAGGAGACTCGATGGATTCCTTACATTTTATTATTGTCAAATGATGTTAAATTATTTTCTTTTGAGGTGAGGTTATAGAAAATTTGACGGAATTATTCTTGGGAAATAAATGTTATGGGATATTCCGTCTTAAAAAAAACATTTAGACTTTATAATATTAATTTCTTAAGGCAGCGCCACTTGTGTATACGACGATTATTTCCTCGTTGAATTTACTACACAAATGAAATGAAATCCGTATTTTAAATGTTTCCCTTACGCATAACGGGGTTGAAGTCTAGGAAAATATAAGTAGTATAGAACAAATAGAACATTATATCTTCCAATTACATTTTTTAAAAATTTTGTTGACCTATGTTTTTTTTAAGTTTTATTTTCTTTATACAAAATCTTTTACATGAAGCTGCAAAAACTAAAAAAGTTTCATAAAAAACAAAAGTTTTCTTTTAACGAAATAGTCTATAAGAGACCTTAAATAGAAAAATTTAGGCGAAATTGATCCGGGGGCCGATTCAATTAATATAAGGTGTTATTTTATTATTTAATCCACATTAATGGCCACTTTATATCCGCATGCTTTACTCGAAAAATATTTAGCAAGAAATATCATTTTTGTAGTTTAATTGTGAATACATATGAAATAACGTTTAAGAAAAAAAGATATTACGATTTGAAATAAAATGTTTAATTTACACTTGCATCAAACACCGAAAATACAACTCACAATCTTTCTATTTAGTTTAAATACATATTTAATTTTTGCCAAACAATACGTAAAAAACGTGCAAATAATTACCGTAATAGCCATTAGCCACGCCGGTTCACTGTAACAGTATCCTTACAGCCATACAGACAATATGGAAAGTCTCATTAAAAGTTTCCAACTTGGAAAGTAAGACTAAGTATCTATGTATCAAATTTGTTTTTCCCCGTCATGGCGGGCGGACTTCTTCTTCTTCTACGTAATAAATGCGAGCTGAGCATTTCATTGCTCAACTTTTCTGTGCCGGCATATCTCGAAGTTGGAAGCCGTTTTATAACCCACTATAAATAAAATATCTCGTTACAGTTGGACGCTCGAGACGACTCCAGGAGCGGTTTGTTTAACAGCGTCGCCGGCCACAACGAACAGAGCGTAAGTGAACTCGGTGATTAATGTTTTCAATTTCACTCAAAGCGCCGACGGGCTGGTGAGAACGCATTAAGTTCCGCTGTGGCAACAGTGCAGTAGACTGGGTGATGCAGGCGCAGGTGAATGTCTGACAGTGGGCTTTGCTACATTCCATTGGTTCTTGACACTGAGTGTTAATTTTGATGTGATTTATTTGTACTTAGGATCCCAGGCCTCGGTTAGCTACGATTCTAGTAGACGGCATCACTACATCTTGTAAATAAAATATATGTGATAAAAATTACAGGCTGTCTGTTCGCGAGAAATGTAAAGATTTGTAGAGTTCTGTACACCAAATTGAAAATAGGAAATCTTGTAAGATTACTCACGTATCTGTCTGTCTATTAAGTCGATTTTGTGGAAATTTGAAATACTTCGTATTCACACATCTTATTAACCGACATAGCTCGCATAAGCTAACTTTTTAAAGCTATTCATATAAGAATTATAGAGGTTGTAAATACAGTATTAAATGTTTTTTTTAATAGTAAATACTATTTGAAAAAGTTTGTTACGAGGAATACAAAAATATTTTTTTCATAATTTTGCATTGGATATTTAAAAAATATTCCAAAAATAGAACGTTTGAATTTTTGTTTGAAACTGACTTTGCTCCAATATAAAACGTGCCCCCTTATTTTCGAAATTAATGAATAAAAAGCAGGGTTGGTAAAACTTAGCAAAAATATTACGGGAAATCTATAGTAATTATTTATGAAATATACACCATGTTTTTACACTTGTGAAAAATTCATATTTGTTAATAGTTTTATAGAAATATTATATACAATTCATAGTATATGTGACACATAGTAAAACTGTACGAAACCCTCGTAGTGCGAGTTCTACTCGTGTTTGACAGGTTTTTTCACTTATTAGAGATGTAACAGATTGCGATCTGCTGCACCGTGACACGAATACGCCGTCGAATGAAGCGTAGCAAGCGGCTTACTGTTCTACGTAAGCTAATGTTCCGTGGTAAGTTATAGCCGAGCCGAGTTTGCATACATACATATATTGTACGTATGCAAACTTGGATATATTGTATGCCCAAACTTTATTTGAGTACTAGATTCGATATGCGTTTAGATTTACGGGTAAAGGAAAAAGTGATTTAAAAGTGTTCAGTATATTTTATTAAAACTTAATTTTATGAAATGGGTTAAACGGAAAAAGCTACTCTGATTAACGGGAGTATACGTGAAATCATGTAGTAATCACGTAGTCAACGTAGCGGGAGGAAAAGTCGCTGGTATCGATTTTTCATAGCGAACGCTGGCAAAACTATTATAGTTACACTAATAATATGTATGGAAAATGTGTAGGTCTTAAAAAGGTCTAAATAAAAAAATAACACAATGGCAATATTTGTCTATCTCTGAAAGATAAGCCACAAGATAAAAAGTACCTGGGACAAAAGTGGTGACGTTTACTGATCACAGTTTATAAATTGTGATTAGTAATTCAGAAGAAATGAACAGATTTTTGAAAATAAATTAAGTAGAAACGGAAGGAGTGGGCGTAGTGACATCATGTCGCTATACATTATTATATTTTATTAATTAAACTAAAGCGCGGGACTACGTTAAAACGGACTACGTCGAAACGGACTACGTTGAAAAGTACTACGTTGTACGTATGAAAGAAAAAATACATTTCAAAAAATCTCAAATAATTATACTCGTTGCCGCCGGGGCGAGTAGCTAGTATACAATATAAATAATGCAGAAAAAGGAAGATAGGCATTATATCATTTAAAATTTACGTATAATATAATGACTTTACCGATCGTAAACAAATCACACTCCGGTGGTGCGATTGTGATTTGGTGGTTGAGAAATTGAAATTGTTAAGTTAGGAAATCCCATAAAAGCATGACAGTATCGCGGGTACACGACGAGCTTATTAGGAACGTAATCGATAATAATTTATATGGGCACCACGACGGCATCTCAGAGGGGAGATAAAGTTAGCGGGGAGAGGAAAAAAATAATCGTCTGTTTCGCTCTCGATCGTTATATATTTACATGCATGAAAAAAAGAAAAAATAAACACAAGAATTATTTGAATTTCGTATATAGAAGTCCCACTTTCGCTGCCCACCATGGAAGTCATTTTGGGTTTTCCATTAGAGGGGGCTTGCATCTCTAGGAGAATTTCAACAAAATTTAATTTTAATAGTGGTGGTATAGCAAAAAAAATGATGGCTCCGGCATGAAAAAATATATTTAGTTGCAAAACACGGAGTACTACATAATAATTCAGAGCGTAATTTTTTTTAATAATGTGAATATAAATTGTACGAGTGCTGTTTTTTCACTGGTAGAGTAGAAATTTAACACGCCCGGAAGAAAAGTCGTTCGGGAATAGTTATGGGGATTAACCATAATTTATCAGATGTACAGATGTCATAGAAATGTAATCCGTTCCCATTCAACGATCTTGCTATATTTGTCGTAGTGTGGTTTCTAGATAACAGACTTGTACTTTATGCTTTGTTATACTAATGAAATATACAGAAAATGTAACCGAGCAGTTTCTCAGTACGAAACACTTAATTAATTGTCAGATCCGCTGGCTAGATGGGCTAGACCGCATAGCTTATTTAATACATTCACTGCTGACATAAGGGCCGAATATTTCTTGCGGGACTGGCAGGAATTACAAAATAAAATCTAATTGGATTCAAATAAATTCTAGGTCTTCCACTGGCTTATCAGCATTATTTGACCGACGACCCTGGGTCGACGTTCAGGCCTATAAAATAAATTTTCTACATGTTAATTGTAATAACATTTATCTGTATATATGCAATCAGAAATGGAAGAGAAAAATTCCAAATAGAAAATCCCTACCAAAGTATTTCAGGTAAGTTAATACTTGTAACAAAATAATATTATATTCTCATGTTAGTGGCGCCATCTCTGTTATAAGGGCGCTAACTTATTGATCACTAAGATCAATGCCTGTAATCTATAGTATTGTATAGCGCCATCTATGCGGTAAGTTCTAATTAAATAAAGTCAGTCTGAAACAAATCTTCAAACCGTTAATAACGGTTTTTTTACAGAATGTACTTCAAGACTAGCACTACAAAATACAATTTAATGGAGGTTACTCTATCCGAGCTTCATCTTGAATGCGCAACGGTTACAAAAAGCGATCTAACAATCGACTTATCTCAGCCACAGTCGTGTTCGCATGACTTTCAACATCGTCTCATCACCAGTCCCTCTGCCAATCCAAAGCAAACTCCGGTTCGTTTCTTATTTCCGGAATTGGCATTTACATATACAGTTGGGCCGGCACGGTCTCGCGCCATCGTCTACCGACTTGTCAAAGAGAAGGTCCTGGCGGGAGACAAATGGAAATTATAATACCAAATTGAATACAAAACTTTGCTTTCAGATTTAAGCGCGACGAGTGCATAATGGTAGTGCTCCACCGGCGGCTAAGTGTGGCGCGTCCCAGTATCGCCCGTGTCTGCTTGTGTAGTACTTAGTAGCAGTCGTGAGTTGGGTTTTGTATTCTATAGGTAGAAGTAGTTATAAATTTCATTTCGCATGCGGTTTCGTACCAGGTACTGTTGTGAGAATTTAACGAATTACCTAAGTTTGTGAAAAGAGAAATATTTTTGCAAAAATAAAAATTAAATGTTTGCCAGAAATATAACATAATTGAGCCGTAGTGAGGTAAACAAATTGTAACAACAAAAAATTCATAGTCTGTTTACCAGAAATGGAAGTAAGGTTGATGAATATAAAACATTTGTTTAATAAACACAATTAAAGAAACGCATAATGATTAAAATTTTGTGCTTACAATGTATTAACGAATACATTTTTCAATAGATCGTTTGCAATAGTAGGAAAATGGTTTACAAACAAAGAAGAGAAAACAACAATAACTTCTTGTAAAAATATCGCATGGGTTCTTCAATATTTGTTCGATTTATATAAACAAAGAGTGTCAAAATAATATAAAATACGAAGAAACAGAAGGCACTTAAAAGAGATAGTATCTAGGACACATGGTAGAAACGGAACAACTTACAAATATCTATTATAGATGGGAAATACGTTGAGTAGAAAATTATACAGAAATGATTATAATAATAGGCACATGTCCAACATGAATTGCATGGAAATATGGTAAATATAGAAATATTTGCAAATATAATATATATACATCGTGCTTTCAATTCGTACTCGCCTCAAGCCGTTTCTCGGCACATAACGCAATCGTTCCAAGTCACACATTTCTATCGCCTACACACATCCGAATTTGCTGCTACTTATAAAATTAGTACGTCACATCCGTTTCGTAACGCGTAACGTTTCATCGATTACATTTCTTCCACCCCGAACCTCAATACAAAGTGATAACTTCAAAAACCTAAGATAATGATGCAACGAGAAAATATGAACTTATACTTTGAAAACAAACGTAAGTTATAATATAATAAGTCATAATAAATAGTAATGAGTCAAAAAAGGTGTATTATGAAATGAGTATCCTCTATTCTATACTAGTAATAAAATTGTAGCAGACTGAATTCTGTACATGAAAAATATTTTAAAAAGAGTGATTGATTTAGCATAAAAAATGACAATGAAATTAGTTTTCAGAATTTTTGTTTGTCCGGCCGTATGCTAATTTATTCGTCAATCACGCGAAATCTACTGAACGGATTTTGATAAAATTATTTAGTATGATAATAGTTTATATCTGAGAGCAACACGTGAGAGGTAAAAAAACTTTTAAAAATGTTTCATATTTCGAATTTCACGTGAGTGAAATCGTGGGGCACAGCTAGTACTTTATAATTTCCTTTTTTCCAACTACTTTCTAATATAACAAGCAATTTGCATACAGAAATATAATTCTGTTAATATCTGCTCTGTAGAAAAATACGTTGTTGAATTAGTACGTCGCGGTATTAACTCCCAATAGCATTGGATTTTACAGCACTTTTTATGGGTCCTGCATTTCCAGGCAACGATAAAATGCGCGCGGAGTTTTCGCGCGTCTTTTATGTGCTCAAAACAGTTGCATTTTAAACGAGTTGATAAACACTAAGGTTAAATTCGGAAATGGAAAGACGGTATATCGTAATTTTCGTTCAATAACTGTGATGACGAGGCCAGTAGATATATTACGTAAGATAATAACGTAGCTGTCACTTAAAAAAAAAGAAATAAATCTTCATCTCATAAAAAACACTGTAATCCTAAAAAGGTATATAATTTTGTGATTTTATCCGTTTATACAAAAACAGTATTATTGCTCCATTAAGATAAGGGTAATAATTTGTGTTACATATATTTAGAGGCAGAAATCGTAGTCCTCGACGTTTACAAAAAAAATGCACGAACATCAACATATACAACTAAAACGAAACTTTTAACAAACTAATATTTATATTGAAAATAATCCCACATTTACATAATTTTGTTTGGAGTGCAACCAGATAGGAACACTAAATTTCGCCGCACTCCAAAATGGGAATAAAAACAATCTCACTTATTAAATTATTTCAAGAGTTATATTTTAAGTTATAATCGAATTTCCCCTCCAAGCGCCCGCTCGCGTCGATACAAAGCCTTCTAAACAAAACACGCCAGCCACTTTATCCGATTATATTTTGAATATATTCAAATCTAGTCGCGGCGCCCACCTCCCAGCCCACATAACCGACGTATGGAGATAAGTAATGAAGAAAATAAAGAAAGGAAAAACAAGGACTTAGACAAACGAATAAGTTTTAAGAAAGTTTTAATGGCATAGCGAGCAAGTGTATCCGCGAGCATACATTCGCGCGACGGATCGGGCGCGCACCTCCCCGCGCCGACATTCGTCGCCACAATCAAACATCTATCAACAAAAGAAGTAATCGTCCCTGAGGTGAGCGGAAAGTTAAAATGTATGGAAATTACCAAGTCTACGCTGCGGCCGTGCTCGTGGGGGAAAAATCGAAAGGACAGACAATTCAACTGAGAAAACACCGGCGCCGCGGCGGATTCGACAAAACTTTGCAATGTCTTTGAATAAATAGAAGGAAAATGGAAAAAAAGAGGCCTGAAGTAGGTAACAAACAGTAAGTAACTAGGCGGAGATAAATGTATGGGAGTGAATATGTCAGTGTCAAATGTTTAGCGCACCTTTGGCGTCGCTCTTTTGAATTTATTTGGCTTAAAGCTAAGTTCATATTTCTACGAATTGCGGCTCGGAAGCTTCTGGGATTTAGGCTCTTGTTCGTGGCCCGGAAGTGTGCATAGTGAATGTATGGTAATATTACAATTGGAGGGACCGTTTATGTACACTTGTGTTATATGTATAACATTAAAATTCTTTAGAGATTTTTAGGTAAGTTCTTTAGAGATTTTTAACGAAGTCTGTTTGTTTGATATTTCCATTTAACATGACTATCCACTTAACTTTTCCAACTAACAAGATTATTTACAAGTATCTGCATTTTATCCATCCAAAATATAATGGGCTGCAGAAAGGCAGATTCTCTTGCACAGTTTTAGAAGGGTAACATTCCATACGTCACTATGACCTTACTAAAAGAAAAGCATTTATTAAACGGAAATAGTTTTCATAAAAAATCAGAAGTTCACATGAACTTTTATAAAAAATGCATACATTAAATCTGGGTTTAAAAATTTATGCAAACGGGTACCGGTGCAGTAGAAGCCAATTTTATATCATAACTGTTTATGCGATGGTCAATTTCAGTGATCTTTTATTGAGATAATAGACAAAGGGGATAAAAATGGAAACTCGTTGAGAAATACGATATATACAGTATTCCTGTTGCGGCGAGATTTCATATCTCTTTGTCGTTGTGTACAAATTTCCATCAATACTAAATATTTTTCATACGAACATAAATATTTTACGTGAAAAACAAGAAAGCAAACCAAAAAGATAATATAGGTTAAATTAATTTCAGCATTTCAAATATAGCACGTTTAATGATATTAGCGTATATTTTTGTCGTGTAATGCGACAAATATGTCAAGTGAGTATCATACTAGTGTAAAATACGTCATATATTCTTATATATATATATATCTATATATATATATATATATATATATATATATATATATATATATATGCCCTTTGTAAAAAAGCGCGCCAACTATCAGGTCGTGACTTTGTGGACTTTGTGATTTTCTGGCACTAAATCGACATATATTGTAGACATTCAGTCTTTTTAGTCCATAAATAAAAAAATTGTTAATAACTTCACTACAGCGCCCTCTATCGAATCCTACCATGAACAACCGTCTTATCAAAACAAACATATTGTGTGAATATGATCTCTATCGGTTAAGTCGTTCAGAAGTTACATGAATACACGCACTAACGACTACATATCATAAGAAAATGAAGTCAATTTCATCACCAATAGTGTGAAAAAACATTTATTACATAGAATTATTAAATAACATATTGTATTGAAAGGGCTTTGCGTAAAATAAAACTTTCAGTCTTGAATTTTTTTCCCCTAATTATAAAAATATCTTCTTTTGGATATCTTTCATAGACGCCCTGTGCAAAAGTTTAATAAAGATTTTGCTTTACTTATCATCCAGAACCACTAAAATGAGAATAATCAAGAAAAATCTACTGCCGCCCGAATACGCGAGAAATGTTTCAAAATGTTATGTACGGTGTACTGTACTCCAGGTCTGACGGGGTTAAGTACAAGTAGAACACCACTATGCATATTCCGTATACAGACGTGCACATAAAAGTTAAAACGTTTAAGTTTACAAAGTATTTCTATTAAACTAATTACTACGTATTACCACGTCGGCTACTACAAATACAACTAACTACAAATATTAATATTACTTTTAACTTGTCGTACAAATATTAATATTACTTTTAACCTGTTGGCTTCTACAAATATAACTACAAATATTAATATTACTTTTAACCTGTTGGCTTCTACAAATATAACTACAAATATTAATATTACTTTTAACCTGATGTTTGATTGAATGATTGTTTTCTTTTTCTGGTACACTTTAGGCTAATTTCTAGTGACGCTGTTATTTATAATTTTGACTTTGGCAGCTTTCGGCGTAGGGCGGAGACATAATTTTATGGACATCTTCAGCAGTGAGATACTGCTTTTTTTAGAAAAAGAACTGTTTTATGATAAACTGTTCTATACAAAATTTGGGAAAATAATAATTTTGGAATCTTTATAATTTGCTCTTTCAATAGCCTGGTCAATAGTTTTATATGTTTTAAAATTAAAAAGAATCACAAATGTTTCTTTTGCCAACTCTGAAATTCCCATGTAAATAATTTTGAGTGTTGGAGTGAGATATATATTGAATTTTTAAAAAAAATTTCCAGTAATAAAAAATAGTAAGTAATTCGTAGTGCAAAAATAAATTTGTTGACTCCTTTGCTTTATATATTATATTCGCATTAAAGTTTAACGCTGATTTTTACAGATTTCCAAATCGGTACTAGGAAAAATAAATTTCGGGGTTTTAATGTAGGATTATGCGTCGCTGATTATAGTAATAATAGGATTATACATCGCTGATAATAGTATGTTCGTTCATTTATCCGCTGCTAAAGCTTTATTGGTTTGACCGATCTTTATAATTATATAATCGTCGTGAGTGATTTTAGCTCTATAATATTTAAAATTGAGTTCAAATAGAAATTTTCCCCTACTTTTAGTCTTAAAATATTTCATTTTAAGACTCTTCGAATGTTATACAACTTATTGCATTTAAATATATATTCAAATGTATATACAACTAGTGAACCCAAATCCATATTCTGTACAAAGTAAAGTACAAATAGAAATAGTCCCCTACTTTTAGTCTTAAAATATTTAATTTTAAGGTTTTTCGAATGTTATAGAACTTATTTCACTTCAATATATATTCAAATATATATACAACTATTGAACCCAAATCCATATTCTGTACAAACTTACCTTCAAGCGTAATGTTATTATATAGGTAGATTAACATTAAATTTAATTCTTTTCACAGTAGCGAATTTTTAATTTAACCGCACGGTTATATTGCTTTAAAATAGCGATACTTAATTTCTATTATAAATGTAAATTTGCACAAATTTCAAATCAAATTAAGTGAATTTCTAATTAAGGTGTGTTTTTAATTTTTTCTACAACGCGCTAACAAAGTGTGCGATACGAGTGTATTTAAATCGCTTTGAAACCGTGCCGACACAATTTAAACTTAAAATATAGTGCATTCTGGATTCGCCTATCACAATTAACTTTTTTAACAGTAGAATAACTAAAATAATAATTATTTTTTTTATTCCGAGCAAATGCAAGCATAAATTCACGATATTAACAAAAAAAATGTTGATTATCACTACGATTCTGTTTTTTAATATAGAGGACGCAAAGATGTTTGTTGTATTCCCGTTCATATACTTGAACAAAACAGTCTTGATAAGTTTTTCAATTGGTCACGCGCCAAAAGCGTTACTTATCCTGAACTTTCACCTTACTTTAAGCAAACAGGTTAAAAAGTGTTAATTAAAATTTATCTCCACGCTACCATACATTTCCTTTTAAATAATAGATTCTATAGATACACATTTAAATATTTCTATTATAAAATAATTTGCTTTTTTTAATACTGTCATCATATTATGGTTTTAATAAAAAAAAAATTATTGCGACGGTATTTAAGGTATGCCTAATTAGCACGAAGATCTAACTACCCCTAGATATGTATAGTATCCCTAAAATACACATTTCACTATCTTATCAGCTCTTGAAGGGTGCGTATCGATTTCGTATTGGCCGTGTTATCGGCACGTCTTCAGACATTGCTTTTGTTTGCATTCAATTCATCAGGAATTGTTAGACTCTGACAGTTATTCAGTACTGGAAGTTCAAGAACAAAATTTGTAGAATATTTGAGTGTTTATTTTGTGTTATATTATTTTAAATTTAAATTCTATTCTAAAATTGTTGCTGATTTATCTTTTTAGAGTTCCATAGCCAAACAGTAAAAAACGAGACCCTTATAATTTTGTCCTGTCCGTCTGTCCGTATGTCACAGACATTTTACTCTGAGACTATTGACACATATATAGTTAAATTTGGATGGAAAGTGTTTTTTATGGTTTGCCATGTCATGAAATAGAGGAATTATGAAAAAAAAAAAAATATTAGTGGCACTCCATATGTGCAACTGAGGGATGAAAAAAGAATCCAGTACACATAGGTATGTGAGGTATGGATAGATATATCTTAAAAATTATATAGAGGTTCCAAAATAGCTTTGTTATTTAAGTCAATTGGTCGGTAAGATATCCGCTTCTAAAGTTTTAAAAAGTGTGTCCCCTTCCCCCTCTAACTTTTAAACTAAGGTATGTAAAATTCTGAAAAAAAACTAAAGGTAATAGAACATAAAATAAAGTTTCGACAAAAATTTATTTGAATAAGATATGTTGTGTAGTTTTTGGAATCTGGGATATTTTCGGTATTTTCCGCAGCAATAATTTTGTTTTTCACGGTGTCTTTGAGAAGTACAAACTTATAAGTTTAATATTTTTCGGTGTAATGGAAACCTTCTTGCGCGAGTTCTACTCGAACTTAGCCGGTTTTTTGTAGTTAAAATTTGCTCTTTTGTCAGATTTTATCGAACTTTTAGAATAACTTGAATGCCCCGTTTTAGTATATTTAATGTAACATAAAATAGGAAACTTTACTAATAGGTTCTGAAGTTTCGTCCTCACATGTCTCCCTTTTTGGGATTCCGTACCTCAAAAGGAAAAGATCAGAACCCTTATAAGATCAATCAGGTGTCCGTTCGTCTGTCCATCAGAAATTGTTTAACACAACATTTGAAATTTGGCACAATAATAAACCCCATAAATCATATATCTCAAGTATAAGCTCCCTTTAAAATTCAATTATTAATATTTTTGAGAGTTGACTTTCGAGATATATGAGGGATATATCTCAAAAGTCAACTCTCAAAAATATTAATAATTGAATTTTAAAGGGAGCAAATAAAGTGTTAATTATTATTAATATTTTTTTAATTAGTATTTTTATTTTATTAATTTCATATAACAATTAATATAAGAGGTTTCTAAGAAACTATTAATTTTAGAATTTTTTGTAAAATGGTTTCAATGATATTGCTAAAAACGTTCATAAATATTTTTTTAGATATCGTGAGAACTTCAAATTTATACACAGTAGTGAAACAGATTCATATATAAGATGTTATGCATTCTGCATGCGCTTATCACTAAATATCAAGAGTTAACACTCAAAATAATTATGGGGAAATTTTAAGAGTCGAAAACAATTTTTTTCAGAATTATATTTAAGATAATTCTAGAGACATTATTGAAAATATTCCATAAAATATGTCTCATTTTCTTCTATTGCTAAAAGTGCTAAAGTTGAAATTATGAAAAAAACACAGCGGTATAAGGAAATTACATAAAGTTTATCGGAAAATTATATTTCGACGTGATTTCACGAATTATATACATACACACACACACACACATATATATATATATATATATATATATATACACATATATATACACATACACACACACACATATAATGAAATTAAGTATTTGAGAAAAGCCACCCTGGAAGTCACATTTCTTATTCGACTAGAATGAAAATTTTGCGCAAAAGTAGTTCAGATCCAAATCTAGGTTAAGTCCATAAATAAAGTTGAATAAATAGCTTTAAAATGGCGGTGGTTCAAGATATAAAGAAAGTCTCCAAATATTCGTCTTTCAGCAGAAGTGTGAAACCTAATTAAAAAGAACTTGTCAAATTCTAAAAGTTTTGTTCTCTATTCAACGCCCATGATGGGTACGTCATTTCTGCGCAACGTCATTCCTCCTCGATAAATATTTTTTTCTTTTCCATTTAATTTTGATAAATTTTTTATGTCATTTTAATAATTTTTCCTTAGCAATATAAAGTATTTAAGTAACCAAAAACTCCACAAAATTCATATGCCTTTGGCCTTTTTAAAATATTCACGATATTTTTATGCCTGTGAAAATAATATACAAAATAATTATGTGTTTCTTAAACATTGTATATGCTCTTAAATATTTTATGTCTAAGTGTGGACCGAATCACTATAATGCGAGTTCTCCTCGTACTATCAGATTTTTTTCAATTAATTCATTAAATACGCCTCTATAGATTTTTTTGCATAATTTGCTACATATATTAAGTAAATTTTGTTATGTTGTTTCAGGTATTTTGACCAAGGGGAGTTTTCTTGCGTGTTTATTTTTGAGATGTGTGTTTACAAAATTATACTGATAACAAAACGAAAGGTATTCGTGACATGGTAGTGTCACCATAAAAAAATAAAATAAATTAAGATTTTGACAAATTACTATCAAAATAAGCAGTATTTGTAATCGAATTGCTATGTATTAGTATTAGCAGAATTACAGGAAATATAGTATATAAGAAAATATTATAGTTAATAAGACATTCTGGAGTGTATGTATATATATATATATATATATATATATATATATATATATATATATACATATACACATACAATAGAAGGAGTATAAACAGGTACCTAACCAAATTTAAAACATGAGGAAAACCAACATTGAGCTCAGAAACAAGCTCAAAATTTCCAAAATGATACAAACCTTTGGTAAAAACATATTTTTATAAGTTTCCAAAACGGTAATTCAACATGGGACAATATTGCTGAAATGGAACCTAAATCCTTGTCCTTGGTAAATTTCGTTAAGTTTTGTTGAATTTTCAGAAATTCAGCCCTATTTTGTATCATTTACTATACTTAACTTATAGGTTAACTAATGCACGGCAATAATGGTTGTCATGAAGTTTCTTTTAAAAACCGGCATGTTCTAACGTATATTGTTCGTTAATTACTGGCATTGTCTTAACGTATTTTGTTCATTAATATATAACATGCTGATTCCATTTTTCGTAGGATTCAGAGAAAAGAATGGTATAATATAATTTTACGAGCAGAAAGAAAAGGATGGAGCTATTACGTTGTATTTTATAGTTTATCTCTGTTCTGTGTTTTATAAGTTATTTTGTTTTGATTGCGTGTCAAATACGGTTTATTTTATTCGTATTGCCATTTTCAACGTTGGCCTCAAATTATCCTTTGATTAGATTAGTGAATAGATCCGAGACATTTTTTAATTTTCGAGTACAGATTTTTTTGGCGTTGCTGTAAATGCAAATTTTTTTTATGAAATGAAGTATGCTAAGTTGTTTGTAGGTATCTATTTGAATATATAATATATTTTTCATGACGTAACTATTATTGGATTTTTCAGTTAGCTTAATTATTTTAAGGCTAAATTTATTAATGTATGGAAAAACATATTTAAATAACTTATAAATTCAGCCATAACGTCCATTGTTTTAGCCACCTTAATATATAGTGTGCCATTTTAGCTTAAGTAGCTGTCAAAATAAATGTTTCATTATGATAAAACACGTGTACATCTACCTAAAGACTAAAATAATTCCGTAAGGTTTAAGTTATTCATAAAGTAACATGATACAATATAGGGCTGATTATCGTATTATAAACACAAATTCACAGCTAACAGGCCCTACACTATCATACGTAAGTCTTCATTTTAATATATGTATAAATACTTTTAATTTTTACTTTAAATACATTATTTTATCATAAAATATAGCATTATTCCGAATAAACTCATTATGATACTCTAAGATACAAATTTTAATTTTTGACGCAATTTTGTATTGACCCTGAACTACAGTAACGGTTCAATAAATATAAAAGAATATAATGAACATACAGGAAACCTTTATTTGAAAAAATAAATAATTTAAAGTAATTTAAAACTAAAGTGTACATACCAATGGAGATCAGGAATATTCACTATTTACAGAAGTACCATCCAACAGCAAATATTTTCTTAACTTACCTGCAAAAAAGAAAAATAAATCTTAAGTTACATTACGTAACTTCAATTTTAAATTTACATAGCATAAATTGAAAAATTTTCCATAATTAGGTAGCTCAAGATAGATATATAGATAGTATCGCGAAATTATTTTTTTTTAAAAATTCTCTATATGAGTTGATCCAAAAAGTAATGGGACACTTTATCAGAATAGTTAGCACTTAAAAAGTAATATTTGAAAGCCCTAGATTACAGAGTTGTACCAAATAATTCCAGAATTATCCCTTACGTGAGTTATAATATAATTTATAAATAATGGATAAAGTTGAGACAAGAATAATGACTTCTTTTTTAAACATTATTAGTACATGCAGTAAATTAAAACGAATATCTATTTCAAACAGAGCTATTTATTATTTTGATGACAATTCTTTCACTATTCTATAATTTTTTTAGTACAAGTTATTAAGCAAAAATATTTACTATTATTTGAAATTTTAAAAACATTTGTGTACAGTATGAGCGCCAAGGCGTTGCAGACCGATTTTATACGTCATGTAGTACAGAATATTGGATTATTATGAAAAGCGAAACACGTTATATGTTGTTCGGGAAATTATTATTGATAGTTGAAAATGCTATATTTTTACATTAACATTCACAAGGGGATGAATTTTCTAATCGTTCAGACAGATCTTATTTTTTTCAGGTAAATAAAATTCTGTCGATTAGAATAAAATACAAGAATTTCAATTAAAACATGAAGTGAATTTTTCGTGTTTAGTGGGAACATTATTCCTAGCGTCACCAATCTTCTTGTTCATAAGATATCTATCAATTTTTCGTTTTATAATTACAAAACAATGCAAAACTGTATGTTTGAAATGCACTATATACATTAATATACTTATCATATGTTTATTAAATTTTCATATATTTTATTTCTTAAAGATGGTTTATTATTTTTTATGGTAACGCCATATCTCACTTAATTCTTCATCAAAATTAATGTTTCAAACATCATTTTAAAGCTGTTTTTCCCCACTATTGACGAAAAATACACAAATAATTCAAAATAAATTTTTTAATTAATTTTTTACGTAGGAAAATTTTATTTCTCAAAGGTGTTGAGCGCCACCTATTAACAATCTTTTTAACTAACATTCGGTGACTTGTGAATTATTCGCACGGGCCAGCTAGTATAATATATTATATATTATGGATCAAGAAAAGGTATTTACGATTTTTTATGATTTCTTAAAAATTATTCATTCAGTTCTTATAGATATAAAATAAAGAAATAAAAGACAAATTATATAATTGTTCCATGTTTCTACAATAATTTTGGCTTGAGCAATTAATTATAAGTAACATTTTTGCAGAGACAACGAATTCCATGAACTACTGATAAGAAAATTATATGCATACGCTTATTCAAATTTAAATTATTATTTCTCATGACTATTCGATTTTCTCGTAACTTACAGCATCGCATTGGATTATTTCAGTACGTTTAACAATTATGTATAATTGTCCCACAAAAAAAATAAAACGACACATGGTCTAAGCTTCCAAATGGATTGAATGCACATTGACAATCCCAAAATTACGACGGAACGAATTCAAACGCTCATTCGCTAATCATTGTTCTAAATGCAAGTTTTCCTCGGCGCGTTTTGTTCGTGGAAAAGCGGCGCATTTCCTGACCATTGTGCGCCCCCGACTCGGCAGTTGCCGTCTTTACTGTGCGTAATCCGATTTGCAACAGACGCTGTAGTTGCTATTGTTGACTGCAACAATATTTACCTGAAAAAACAATGGCAATGACGTTCCACCTCTGCAGCTGGCCCGAGCATTCGTTTCTCGTCTCACCGAGAGGCTTTAGTTTAAGCGCAGGTATTAAGTTCTGCAACTAGGTTAAGTAGGGTTTAAGTTTCTGTAAGCGAAATAACGATTTATTTATTTGATTTAAGTTCAAAACAGTCTCAAGTAGAGCAGTAGTTCGTGTATCTTGGAAGTTTGTTCATGTAGAATGGAAAAATTGAGGTTTCTTCGAACAGGTGGTACTTGAATTGGAAGAAATGGTTTAATTACTCGGAATGTAAACCCCAGACAAAAAAATTGTCATACGTAGCTGCACTTTAACTTCGTATATATAATTTTTCCTATTATGTACCTCTGTTGCTCATAACGATGCTCACCATTTTTTAAACCTGGATCTATAGTTTTATATCGACTCATGGGGATTGTAATTATAAAATAGTAATGTGCAAATTAAAGTTTTTCTTTTTTGTAATATTACACTGAAATTAATCATTTTGCTACAAATGCTTGGTAAAAACTAAAAAAGACCAATCAAGAACAGGTAATTAGAAAGAACAAATATACAGGGAAAGTATTTTAGAATAAAACGCAATAGAATTGATGATATAAATGAAAAATATGAAGACAAAAATAGATGTTATTTCATTATTGTTTAGTAATAGCGAAACGCCATTATATAGTTGGCTGAAACGCCATTATATAGTTGTTATCGTCATCATTAAAGTCCAATTTCTTTATTTACATTTTTAAATAAACAATTAAAGCGATAAAGTAGAAACATCTTGTTTCTACTTGTAGAAACAAGAGTTGTTTTAAAAAATGTAAATATATTCGCAGAAGATATTCAGATTTCAAGACGACACTTTATATTTTAGTTACGGTTGGCCAATGGAGTAGTTTTAATAGCAACGAGTAAGTTTTATGTAGTTTATAAGTTATATCCAGTATTACACACGTTTTCAACTAAATTAATAAATTAATCAAACTGTTAATAACAATTTGCATTTTCACAATTAAATGAAACTACGTGATGTAGTATTATTTCTACTATCTTTAATTTCTTTACCACGACCTAGGTTTCGTTGTATTACAACATCTTCAGGTGGGATATTAGCAAAGATTATACTAACTTTGCTAATATCCCACCTGAAGATGTTGTAATACAACGAAACCTAGGTCGTGGTAAAGAAATTAAAGATAGTAGAAATAATACTACATCACGTAGTTTCATTTAATTGTGAATAATGAATTTCTACAAAATTAACGCCAAATATATTCAAAATTTGCATTTTGTAAAGACATTTAACTTGGTAAACAACTAGACATCTTAATTATTATAGCTTTGAATCAACATTCAGCTTCGGCCGTCAAACTAACGATATCGACTAACTGTATTATTTAGAAACAGGTGCGGGCGAAATTCTGATATCATTTACGGTAATGTTCATAGCTTTTGGTTAGACGTTTAAAATTTTATATTACAAAGTCTTATAGCAAGATTGTAACTGTAAACAGAAGTTGCAAGTAGAAAATCATAAAAGGCGCGCGACGTGCATAGTACCGTTCTCCTAGTAAGTAGCTCTATCATATCGTTGGTTTAAATTTAGACACACGGAAATTATACTCGTTAGGACGAAAACTTTTTATTTGTAAAAAATATTTGTTTATTTATAGATTTTAATGTACATAACCGATATATATATATATATACACACACACACACACACATATATATATATATATATATATATATATATATATATTTATATATATATACGACGGAGGTATTGCTACAAGAGTAATCTCTAATAGCAAACCAGTACATCAGTCCAGTCCACCTTAACGAGCGACCGAGAACCGAAGTCGGGATTTCACATCACGTCAAGCGTGACGCGCTTAAGGTATACTCGACGGTAAGCAGAGTATAGTCGAACGATTCCACTTCGGCTGCACTTGGCGCTGAACGAGAGGAGTCGAGTTAAGAAGCATATTTCATTTCAGTCACTGTGTCGTCGTTGACACAGCAGTAAAGGATTGGATTATATACGTAGCGCGATGGAAGTCTGAGTTCGAATTTTGATGCCTGTGTTTTTTTTCTTCGATTCTATTTCAGAAAGTAATATTTCTTTATTGAATTCACATCAAAACAATTCTTTATGGTACATTTGTTAAAAATTTACTTAATTTATATATCTAGATACCGTTGAATGGAAAAATATGGATCGTCGACGGTCTTTGTTCAAATCCCATAACTCAAGTTTCTCTTTTATGTTATTTTTTTAAAGAAATATTATCTTTTAAAGAATTAAAACTCCCTCCCTACCGTTCTCGGGATATACCCGGTATAAAACGCCCATGTTTGTAACGAAGACTTTTATTTGTGTATTCGTATATAATTTCGTGTATTTCGTATGTAATTACATAACTTTGTATTTATGTGTATATCGTATGTAATTGCATAATTCTTATAAATTAATAAAATATATTTGGTGAATTAACATGTCATATATATTATGATATTATACATTTAATTTTACTTGTTTTTTAATTTTTGTATACAAAATTTCTCACTTACGATTATAATGGTTGAAAACGTCGGCAACGTTTTCACTTTTACTGTGCGCACCCAATTTTTTATTTATTTTTTTTATTGTGTCTGCTTACTTGTTTTTTAATTTTTGTGTGCAAAATTTCTCACTTACGATTATAATGGTTGAAAACGTCGGTAACGTTTTCACTTTTACTGTGCGCACCCATGTGTCACACACAATTATTTTTTTTATTGTGTCTGCTTATGTACGTGATAAAATTGCAGAAACTGTTTCCGCCCATATAAATTTGGTGATCAGATATTTTTAAGAAGGTTTAAAACTTAATTAGTAGACTCAATAGAAGGTAGAAAAATTGAATTATTGTTTATATGTATAATTTAAGGGTTCCATGCGCGAAAGATCTGAAAAAAACTTTCGGCGTTTCTGTCATAATCCCCCAATTCCCAAGATATAAATCTAATCTATAGCAATTTACTATAGGTAAAATATCTTTGCCAATAGCCCACCTGAATTTGTTGTAATACAACGAAACCTAGATCGTGGTAAAGAATTTAAAGAAAGAAGAAATAATATTACATCAAGTAGTTTCATTTAATTGCTACTATGAATTTCTACAAAAATAACGCCAAATATATTCAATACAGGTAAAATATTAACCCAAAGCCAGTCGAAATAAAATGTGAAAAAAAATTGGGGTTGCCTGTAGAGTGCATATAAAAATAAATTTACCAAACAGAGCTGTGTTACATCGTTTAAAAGGAAATTTTAAGTGTAGTTTTAAATTATTTATTTCAGTACCAGTTATTACTGAAATTAATAACTGGAACTGAAATTTTTAGCTCAATGAACAATCTCAATGAATGTGTTCTTATAAAGTTCTCGAAAAATGTTTTAATTTTACTTAATATCCGAAATAGTATATTTTAATAGAATAGTTTAGCCGAATAGTATATTAAATAGTATATAGTTTCGGATATGTATTTTTTAAACCTTTGGCATTTACTAAGTTATATAATATATAATAATATTTACGGAACTTTTAATCGCGCGGAGCCCTTTGTTATACAATAGCGTGCTAATTTTACTTAATATCCGCAATAGTATAGTTCAATAGAATAGTTTATCCGAATAGTATATTAAATAGTATATAGTTTCGGATATATATTTTTAGCCTTTGGCGTTTACTAAGGTATATAATATATAATATATTTAAGGAAGTTTTAATTGCGCGGAACCCTTTGTTATACAATAACATGCTAATTTTAGTTAATATCCGAAATAGTATAGTTTAATAGAATAGTATATTAAATAGTATATAGTTTCGGATATATATTTTTTAAACCTTTAGCGTTTACTAAGGTATATAATCTATTTACGTACTTTTAATCGCGCGGAACCCTTTGTTATGTAATAGCGCGGAACTGCTTATGTTCCTGCTAAAATGCGAGATCTATATCTCAAATAAATGTTGACAAAAGGCTTTGTTTTTCTATTAATTTTTTGTTCAAATTCATTAAACTACTAATTTATAGTAATAATCAACAGTTTAGCGTAATAATATGCCAGCATCACGCTATATTTAACAAGACTAAAAAGTATCTATAAATCTGTATTTAGACTAGATATTAATGGGAAAAATATAAGCTCAGCGGAACGATAAAACACTTATTATATTCATGAGAGTTTCTGTAAAAAAACAGATATCATTTTTATTTTATTTAAAGACAAGTATATATATACATCAAGTGTATATATATATATATATATATATATATATACATATATATATATATATATATATATATATATATATATATATATATATATACAACGTAGTTAAATAGTGTCAACTAATAAATCTGTGTCATAACGCCATTAACATATATAATTTATTAGTTATGTCGCTAATTACTAGAACAATTTAAAATCTTATTTTTCAGTGCAAGTAAAGCGATAGGCAAAATTCAATAATATAATATAAAAAAGGAATATAAGATAAACAAATTAAATTTTGTTTGTCTGATATTCCTTTTTTATAGAATAGAAACTTTTGAGAAGCAATATGAGAAATGTTACCTTTAAATTGGAAAATAGTATGAAAAAATGTTTCTTATTAAAAAAGTAAAAATCGTATATGTTCTATGTCAAAGTCAGTAAAGCTTAAACACACATTGTGTAAAGCCACAATAGATGTGATAGGAAAATGATTGAATTAAAATTACATTTAGTTAAATTAGTTTAGTGACATTTAGTTTAGTGAACACTTAGAAATGTGCCATGAAACATTTAAGAAACGTGAAAAGTGTTTGAGACCCAGGTGAAAGAAGCGCTTGATATGACAATCCTCGGAAAATGAGTCGAAAAATTATAACGAATGAAATTGGTTCGTTTCGGAAACACTTTTATTTCTCAAAATATTATTTATTTTTAGAATAGAGAATACAATTTTTTTAAAGATTAGAATAACATTTTTATCTGTTTATCAATTTTCTCTCTCGAAATACAATTTATAGATAAAGGTCCGACAGTTAATTGTCTCTGTGATAGATCGTTCGGCACTATTTAAATTATTGAAACGTGACAGCAAAACGTTGTTGTTAAGACAAAATAAAATCTTTTCAAACAGGGAGTGAAATTTGGTATGTAGGGGAATACGAAATAGGAAAAAAGATAAGAACATACAACATAATTTGAAAATTCGATGCCTTGAGTAGGTCTACGTGTCTATTAAACGATGTGTTTTTTTTTCGTAGTATATTAATTACAATATATTCTACATACAGTTTTTCGTTTACGCCATTAAGAATATGTTACAACGCTGAATTAATATTTTAATTAGACTAAGTCTGTATCTTTCTTCGATACGAGTCGAACATTTCGAAGAAATTTAATTTATAATTGAGCTAAGTAATTATCTCACAATAATTGAGAAAAAAATTAATTTTAGTTATGAAATTATGTAAATAATAAATATTTTGTTAAGTACACCTTTTTTCTATCCAGAATTTGTTAAGGATAAAATAATATTGAGCTTTTTATTTTGGACATCACAGCTAAGGTATTTTCTGACGTATCCAACATATCTGATATCCATACCTGATACATTTCAACAAAAAAAGTGAATATTAATATTTGGTGTTTTAGCTAAACCTTGATGAGATAAAACAAACCACAACCAATAAACTTCAATAGTGCTAGGCTTAAAAGAGGCGGGCAATGTCATAAATAGAGTGAAAAACAGCAAAGTTTAAGTAAGGGCTTTATGAAGAATTATTCCAATAATATGACAAAATAAAATACAACGGACTCGTTGAAAACTAAAAACTGTTGAAACTATTCATAGCTTTCGAACTCACGCTATAACGGGTTAAAAGTTTCAGATTGCAGGAGGCTGATTGTCTTAAGGAGTTTTAAGAATGAGCAACGAGACCCGCGCGACAAAACAAAAGGAATGGAGCGCGCTCAACGAAAAGAAGCAAAAAGGCAGATTAAGCGAGAGTCAACTTCTTATAACTTAATATAATGGTGCACCCGTACAAATATTCTTGCCCTGGAGAGGAAATAAATTCTCTCGTTCGATAACGAAAACGATTGTTGAAAGCGGAAGAAAAATGTCTCTATATTCAGTGAATTTTCAAAGCGCATTGTTTGTCGTAACGCTTTCTGATTTATTTTAAGACAGCAGTTTCAGTTTATCTGCGAGGCGTAAATTTTTATTTTCATCTCTGGAATTTATAACTGCAATACCTTTTACATTTTTCGTGGGTCTCGCTCGGTTTTAATGATCGATTCAAGGTTTCGGTTGAGCTCCGTCGTATTGACATTTTTTGACAGGGATTTAAGCAGTCAAGAAGTGAAAATTCAAGCGAAGCAGTGCGGGAGCTTCCGGAAAATTTAAATGCGGCGATGTATACGTTCACCTCTGTATTTGGTGGAAATACTGTCTTTGTGTTTTGTATGTTGCGGAAAAATCATTTTGTGGTTTTATTTTTAAAAAACGTAAAGTCTGTTTTCTATTGTGTGAAAACATATTTCTCGTTTAAATTATTATGTAATGTAAAGATTTTTCACCATTAAATAATGTTATGAAGTGTTCAAAATAATATGAGTTATTATATGTCATGTAGAATTTAATTAGAATAAAGAATATACTTTGCATATAGAGTTTTTTTCATTATAATCGAATAATTTTTTGAAGTTTCTATTATATAAAAATAATTATTCATTTTGTTAAATAGTGTATTAATTTATACATTAGTTTAATTAAGAAGAAAATAATGAAAGAGCCATGTTACCTATTGGTGTCTGATATATGTGCTTATTTCAATATGAAGACTTGGAACCAAAAAGTGTAATCTATATTTATTTGATTGCTGACTTAGTGTGTCTAAATAGCAATATCAGGCGATCTATGAAAGTTTTGTTAAAAGACTTCCTTGTGTCCCTTAACTTATCATAAAATTTCAATCAAGACTTCAAACTCAACAAAAAAAATCAAGACTTCTTTGTGTCCCTTAACTTATCATCAAATTTCAATCAAGACTTCAAACTCAACAAAAACAATCGAGACTTCCTTGTGTCCCTTAACTTATCATCAAATTTCAATCAAGACTTCAAACTCAACAAAAAAAATCAAGACTTTCTTGAGTCCCTTAACTTATCATCAAATTTCAATCAAGACTTCAAACTCAACAAAAAAAATCAAGACTTTCTTGAGTCCCTTAACTTATCATCAAATTACTACTGGAAAACTATCGTGAATATATCTAGAGCAGATAATATAATCAGAAACTGTAATTTACCAGCTACATGTTAAAAACGCAATTGAGGATGTCATCTAAAAATTTAAAAAAATATGGGCAAAATTCAAACTAAACAAATTAACGTAATGTTAACTGTACCTATAGACCTGGTAATATTTAAGAAAAAGATTATCATACAAGGGAAAAGTTCAACTGATTTGGAAGCCGTAAAATTATATCCATAACTGGAAGTTATGCATTCCACTTTAAAATAAACCTTGTAGTACTAATTCTATAATCTACGATCTGGAGAATAACAATTCCTTAGATTTTATTGAAGAATGGCAAATCCTTTTCCCCTGCTTTATTGAAACGGCGAGTGATTTAAAGACCAATACTTTAACTTCTTTCTTTAACAACTAATATACATTCTACTTACGAGGGCAAACTTAACAATTGTGATGATAAACTTAACAATTGTGATGACCGCTAAACATTTTATACGTGTATTGGACTCATTGAGCATGGTATTAGGTTTATAATTCCTCATGTTATTTTAACAGTTTTCACTAACGATTTTTCTCTGGCAAGATCTGTGTTATATTGTAAAGGTAAAATTAGCATTAGGTAATGATGATTAAAGGGATTGCTTATTCTTATTCCTCCTTAGTCTGTTGTCATAAATCCACTAAAAAGGTATTCATGATTTTTTTCTGTTCGTAATGAATTTTTCTGTTCGGAAAACGTATTCATGACTTTAAGGCAATTATAGCAACCAGTATTAAAATATGTATAAGGAAATTTACCGGCCCGTTATATTTTAATAAGTAATTTTTCTATTAATTGCTTACATGATAAATAAAAAAAATTCGATATATTTTTCGGTCAGTGAAATATTTTCATACATTCTGGGAGACAATATTAACAATAGATTTAATTTGAAACTATTTAATTATGGCAAAAATAATAAACGTATTTTCGAATACTGCTCCTTCGAGAAAATTAACTAAACATTTAATTGTTGCTTTATATAAGTGAATCATATATATATATATATATATATATATATATATATATATATATATATATATATATATATCAACTAATTTTATATATGTGAATCATATATATATCAACTAATTTAAATGTTGCTTTATATATGTGAATCATATATACATCAACTAATTTTATATATGTGAATCATATATATATATCAATTAATTTTCATACCGCCAGGTTTATTTATTAAGCCATGTTAAAAAACACAGATTTCCGACGTAGTAAGTTTATTATTCATTCTATCGTTGCGTTATTCCGTTAAAACCACATATTTATAATATTATGAAGCAGATGACACATAAATAATTGGACATTATCTAGTGAAAATCATAAAGACGGACATTTTCATTTCCTTCTTTTTGTATTACTTGTAGTAGTTCAAGCGAGATCGCATTTGTCACCATGCCCTAGTTTGCCATGTAACCAGGGCGCCATTTTGACAACATGGATTGTCAACCTCGTTTAATTTTATACGTAATTTTTTTCTAAATTTACATAAATTAATCATTCAAAAAGTATTCCAAAAAATGGGTAAATGTCGTGACTAGCACTTCATACAGGAATTTGTCAGGTATTGCATTTATTGGCTACGTAAAATATGGTATTGATTCCTTCAATTAGAAATTTCATCGTTATTTATTGTAAAATATGTTATAATTCTGTAAGCATTTTAGGTTTAAAACATTATCGAATTTTTAATATACACAACAGCCGCATTTACATTAATATAAAAAAATAAAAATTATAATATATTATAATATACCATTACAATTATAATATGCCACAAAAATAAAATTATTAATTTTATATTTTCGGTTGCCATTTGAAATGATTTAAGGAAACTCGGCCTTTAGTTTCGATGAAACGAAATGTGTTAAACTCGAGAAAGAATTTTTAAAAATAACAATTATCTATTGACTAGAAGTTGTGAACAATACATTGTCATTAAACAAATAACTTGCATATTTCATAAATATCTCACTATAGGAACACCATGACGATTTATTTGAATTCTACGTTTGTTTAACAGAAAAATGCAAGGTTGATTTGGATTTTAAGAAAATTAAAATTTGTCCCGTTATCAATTTCCACGTTTCTCACCCTGAAATATATATAATGGTTTATTATCAGATAAATAATTTTAAGACCGCTTTCCAGTTTCCTTTTATATTATCTAATTTAATTTTTTTTTTGACGGTAGACTCATTCAGGTAAACAAATTATATAAACGTGTCCATGCCATATGAGAGACTATACTATAGCGTTTATTTGTATAACACTAATTTAACGAATAAATCGACTATCCATTCTTTATATATAGATTTCCAAAGAATGAAACCGTAAACAAAATTGATTAAAACAGATGCAACTAAAAAATTGAGATTCAAAGTAATATAGACTTGGTCAAAACATTTGATGAAAGTAACATTGAGTAAGTAACAAGTCCCATTTATAATATATTACAACGAACCAAACTGTAAATTTTTAAGTAAAAAAACTTGACAATACAGACCATATTATTTCAAATTCAAATCTATTGAAAATTGCACAATCCGGTATACTGAATTGAATATATTAACGATTATATGTTCTACAATCGTCTGGTGAAAGTTTCATTGATTACACATTGTTTGTGTATTCTTTAGTTTAGATCCTACAATTTTTGGCGATCCGATAAACATTGGCTATATACATATTAACGTTCTAATTATATTTTTAATAAAAATAAATATTAACACCAACATTTTGTCTAAAATAAATTTTTTAACATTTAAAAAAAATATTTTTGTAGAACATTTACTAGTGAAAATTATGAACACGATCCAAACCCGGTTTTAGTTTTAGCAAAAGCAATAGTCCAGAATTACTTGAATATAATATATCATTCAGAGAGTAGGAAAATTCATCATGAGTTATTTAAAAAATACTATTTAGAAATGAATAGTTGGGAATACAGGCGCACATACATTATATATGTATATATATATATATATAGATATATATATATATATATATATATATATATATACACATATATATACACACACGTATTTTTTTTCACAGATTCATTACTACGATTGTACATACGACGCAAAAAGTTTTCAGTTCTACATTACTAATATTTAATGTTATTATTCTACTTTACTAATTTAATTTAGGTAGATATGAAAATATTTATAGGTAATATTAAATACGTATACATCAATACGACAATATTTATACTGAATTACGTGTCATCTCTACATTAAAACACGCCCCCTAAATATATTTAGAGGCGTGTTTTGACAGACTCCGCCTTTTGGTTACGGTTTTAATGTTAGTATGTGTCATCTGCTTCCTAATATTGTAAATCTGTGGTTAAAGTAACTGAATTTTATACAATGTCAAAATTTTATGCTAGAAAATTGTAAGACTGTTCAATGTATAGGTTACATCGAATTACAATGTTATGACCTATATTTTATAGGATTAATAATATAAAAGTATTTTTTTATTATACCCTTTTCTTATAACATATGTATAGTAAACCCTTGGCAATCTATGCAGAGTAATAGTGGATTAAATACGGTAACGTTAATTAAAGAGTTTTAGTTTCTTGTGGAAAAATAAGTTTCATTTTGTAATTTGAAAATAGAAAATTGAGGGTTTTCGGAAGCTATATTTGCCATAACTACTTTTAATTAAAAGTCAACCAGAAAGGCTAAATGAAGCTACTGATTAATCTAATATAATTTTGGAGGAAACAAACATTATTAAAAAATCTCGTATTTAAGAAAAAAATTAACCCGAAATTTTATTTGCGAATAGTATTGCAATTGATTTACTCACTTATATTTGGTTGCAACTATAGGCAAGTGAATATAACAATTGCAAAGCCAAAGATAAACGTATATTTCCGTATCAATTTAAGACATACTTTTTCGTCCTAAGCTGAATTACAGAAAACCACCGATCACTACTTATTACTACCTCCGTGGCACAGCATCTCCGTTGTTCATTTAAGTAGGTGCAAGACGCCAGCGAGGTGCACGCAATTAGTTGCAGTGGATGCATAAGCCCCAAGGCGCTGGTCTAATGCGATAATGGAACAAGGAAACTTGTTTCGCTGTCTTCAATGTGTAGGCACCGCACGAGCTGGGCGGATATAGAAGGTCTCCTCAGACTCGAAGTCATTACGATTTAAGAAGCCCCACGTTGAACGAATTGTACAACTTAACATTCTGAGCTTTATTCTATTAGACTAGAGGGGAAATAGATAAATACTTTCTCCTAGTTCTTGCTGTATTCACGTTAAAACTTTTTTGGCCATGCTTTGTCGATCGTAACAAAAATCCCGTGTAAAAAATAGAATAACTTTTCTTACTTTCTGGAGCTTTTTTGTTTTATAAGTACTTTTTTTATAAACAATAATAGAACAATTGACGCTATACAGAAATTTTGAAATTTTTTATTAGATCGTATTATTTTATTGATATATATTAAACTTTAAAGTTAAGTTTGTGATTACTACTGGATAGTTCAAAAATATACCTAAAAAATTTACTGAATATAGCGTAGTAAACAAATAAAATATTTACAAATGCATAAATTAAAACCATGTATTAATTAATGACGTACTTTGTGTATATTTGAAATCACGATAAAAAATTATTAAGATATAATACGGTGGGTGAACTGCATTAGTAATCAGAGCCAATTTCTAGCGATAACATATTTGTTGATTATATAGGAGATGCAAATATGTGTTTTATAATACATAATATGTCATTTATATCTAACATAGCAAATGCAATAAAAGAATAAGTTAATAAAATAAAGTTACATAGGTACTTAGAAATTATTTGGAAAACCTGAACTAATTACATAAAATGGTACAAATATCCTTGTTACAACTATCGTTTAATAAAGTTATCTCCATCAAGGTGAATTAAATGTCTTAGCACCCCCGCCCTCTTTAGTTACCCGTCACACTTGCCAGCCTACACAGCCACCATTTGTACGCTTTCTTACAGAGAGATATGGGACTTCGAACTTGCCGGTAAAGAAGTCGAAATTTATCTTATCGGTAACTCGAATCGATTGAGGGAACCGACCAACTTTGCAGCTCAACTTTCCAAATTAACACACGCGAACGAGTAATATCTTTGCGACTGGCTACATTGTGTTTGCGACTAATATCGTTAACCTAAACTATATGTATATATATATATATATATATATATATATATATATATATATATATATATATATGTATGTATATTTTTTTAATATTAATTTAAGTACTTTTGGTACACGTTTCGTTTTTGGATACGAGTTGATAGATAAATTAAACTGATAAAAAATCATGCTGTGAATAAATTATAGTCATTTATTGAATATATTTTGCGTTAATTTTGTAAAAATTCATTATCACTTCATTTTTATTCACAACTATAGGACACTACGTGATGCAGTATTATATCTACTTTATTTAAATTATTAACTACGATCTAGGTTTCATTGCATGACAAAATCTTCAGGTGGACAATTGGAAAAATGTCTGCACATTGCTCACCTGAAGATGTTGTCAGACAAGGAAACCTATATCGTAGTTAAGAATTTAAATAAAGCAGATATAATATACATCACGTAGTTTCATTTAGCTGTGAATAAAAATTAAAGATAGTTATTTAATTATTACTAAATACAATTTTTAGTAGATGGAAATATGTCAACAAGGTCCCTCATAAGTGAAATGACAGAATAAATAATTGATAGATACATTAAACGGATAAAAAATGAAAGTTGGTAGATACAATAAACTGATAAAAAGTCATGCTAGAAATGAATTACAGTTATTTAATTAATACTTAGTACATTTTTTCCCAGATGGAAAAATACCAATAAGATATCTTTGACGTGAAGTGACAGAATAAATAACTCATAGATACATTAAACTGAAAAAAATGAAAGTTGGTAGATACAATAAACTGTTAAAAAGTCATGCTAGAAATTAATTATAGTTATTTAATTAATACTTAGTACATTTTTTCTCCAGATGAAAAAATACCAATAAGATATCTTTGACGTGAAGTGACAGAATAAATAACTGATAAAAAATGAAAGTTGGTAGATACAATAAACTGTTAAAAAGTTATGCTAGAAATTAATTATAGTTATTTAATTAATACTCAGTACATTTTTTCCCCAGATGGAAAAATACCAATAAGATATCTTTGACGTGAAGTGACAGAATAAATAACTGATAGATACATTAAACTGATAAAATATCACGCTACGAATGAATCATGTTTATTTATTTATTCCTCAGTACACTTATTTTTCACTCTTTATTTCGTTAGTCCTATGTTTCTCTATATTTAAGGTAATTGATTAAAATTGTTATCACTTATGATGAAAATATGTGAAATAAAGTTCTTCCCATGGTCTCTTGGTCACCGAAAAAACTTTGTACAAAATTTAGGTTTATGTACAAAACAAAGGAAAAGTGTTTGTAATAGTATAATGGAAAATATATTCCGTTTTATGATTACGAACAGGAATATAGGTATGAACGTACTTAAGTTATATAAATAAATTTAAGTGTTTTTCCAGATGGAAAAATGTCAACAATGTATCTTAGATATAAAGTGATGAAATAAGTAAACTTTTGGCTGAAAAGTTTAAAGGGTAAGTCATTCGAAATTAGTAAATTCTGAACTGATTATATCACATATATATATATATATATATATATATATATATATATATATATATATATATATAATATAAATTATGCGAAATATACATTTTAAATATTAACATTGCTGAACAATAAGTTGTATTATATTAAATAGCGCATCAAAAGTTAACAATTGAAAATGAATTTTTAAATAGACACTTGAGCTCATCGAAATAGCATTATTTATTTGTAAAACAACTAAAAATAACTTCACTTTTGGGAAAACCTACTTGGGCGCCCAGTTTACAATTTCATAAGATACAATTAACGAAGGAAGCGCTTTACAGCTTTATTTTGACGCTCAGTGTCATCTTACATTAAGTTAACATTTTGCGCCCGATAGACACGTGTAAATATGCATATGGAACCATCAAAATGAAAATATGTCTAAATATACTATGTTTACATTTCACATAGGAGAAAGACGTGCAACCGTTTCAACGGAAAAGCCCATAGCGGAAGAATATTAAGAGACAAAGAAAACAAATTTTGTCGCAAAAGATTAAAAAACTTTTCCGGAAAGATTAAGCTTCCGGTAAATAAAAGGCGGCGCGAGAGCAACAACCGCTGTTACCTTTGCATATTCCGAAGTCTTATTCGATACGGAACAAGTTTTGAATGCTAAAATACATTAAAATAACGGATTCGAGACCGGGGCCAACTGAATATTATTTAAATATTTTATTTCTTACGCGCGGGCGTAAGTGCGGCTTTGGGAATAAAAGCTTTGTTCGGTAGTAAGGACGAAGTGTGAGAGAGAAGCTTTTTGACAAAAAGTTATCACATGTGTATGTGTACCATCGGCGTTTCAGAAGTACCTTTTAATGGACAGTATTGATTAAATCCTTTTTAATTGAAATCAGCTTTAAACAAAAAAAATTATCTTTCGCTTTATGTATAAATTTATAATGGCTGATCAAATAACAAACAAATTTCATAAATGTTCAGGAGTAAAAACATTGCAATACATTACGTATGCACAGCTATACTAGAATTAACAACAAATGCAGTCTGGTTATGTACATTAAATATTAAGTAAATAATACGGACAAAAAAATTGATGTAGTCTTTATGTGATTTATATACGTCTGCCTCGGATTGCAAGCTTATTTATTTTAAAGCTTTTTCATGTGTAAGTTTACAGCTTTAGTTATATTTTATTTTTAATACTCGTAGTAGTATACCGAGCCTGCCCTAATCATGATCTATATACATTACGGTATTAAAATTAGTTTATTTTTTTAATTATCACGTAATATCATGCTTTTTCTTTAATAATTTGCTGCGTCCAATACTCAAAATCATACCATTTTCATGAAAATTAAAATTTATCGCTATTATATCACCCGTAAAATAAAATTGTTTAATTCATATTTCTTTATATTTCAAATTTTTAGAGGGAGAAAAATATTTTAATCATAAATGGTAAATATGAGCGAACATAGAGTTTGCAAGCAAAATTTTTCTCTTTTTTTTAGCGTAGATTACACAAGAGACGATTTAATAGTAAATAAATAGTCTTTTCGTTTGTTTTTGTTTATATTTAAATTTAAGAAAAACGAAACTCTTATTTATGGTCGTGTACGAATCATAAAAATCGTTAAACACAGTATTCATCAGATAATTGTTATAAACTATAGGCACATTTCAATTAGAAGTATTCTTTAAAGAAAACCTGGCAGTTTTCTTTACACATTTTAATATTTTATTTAACTGTACAAAAGAGTGTACCTTCAGCGGGAAAACAATGAAATAATTTCATTTAAAAATGTTTTAACACATTGAAAATCTATTGAAGTAGATAATAATTTATTTTTCTAAGTTCTATCGATTACCAATTCAGCAATTTCTAAATTACATAATTTTCAAATTCTGTTAAATTTTACTTTGTTCTTGAACCATGATTAAAAAAAGTTCTGAATTTTGATTACCTCTTCCACGACAAATTCGACAGTTAGCGATATTAAGTTGTCAGAGTACAACACGAAATATTGACCTAAAGCAGTCAGTCGCGCGCATAAACAAAGAGACACATTTACAATGAATGGCATAAATCCAAACGTAGCCGACGAAAGTTGCGCTATTTGTTTTCCCGTATCAGATTTCCGGAAAATTCTTACGGCGAAACTTAACCATATCTAAGAACAATAAAACGCAGAGTGGCTTACACGAAACTGTATACTTTCCGGGGGTTGATGAAAATGTGAATAGTGTTTTTCCGTCTGGCGCTCAACAAGTGGCTGAGCGGCACGCGATGTCCGTGTGTTCATTTCGACGTTTTTTCACTTCAATTTGCCTTTTGTTTCATTAGTTTTTATTTCGGTTTAATTTCCGGTAGGGGGATATTTACGTTGTATGTTTGTGTAATAAATGGATTAACAATTATATTTTAGTACGTTATTTCAGATTAAATCAGTGTTGAGTTTTTTGAGAAATATACTGGAATAAAGTACATGGCTTAGTTTTTGTTTTTCTTTAGTGTGCAAACGCATATTCTGCTATTTACTGAAATTTTTTTAGTGAATACGTTTACATCGTCATTTTGGATATATTTGTTTCACTTATTAGGTGTCATTGGTAATAGTCTTGGTTAACAAAATAGTTATTTTATCTGGTCTTTACCGTGTGGAGTTATGATTTAAAAATTTATTTGATTTCTGTGTTTTCTTTTCGAGTAAGAATTTTAATTATTAGTAATTTTGAGTTTACGTGATATGACAAGTAAACGTCTGCAGAGTGGGTGTTTTGTGGGATTGATATTAATTATTAACTTAATTAATTATTAATTATTTAATTCATAACTTTAATCGTTCTCTGCAGCCACGTAATATTAAAGAAGGTGTAAATTAAATCAGCAATAAGATACTTATTTTAATAAGTATTTGTTAAAATAAGTTTTAGTTCTTTTTACTTATTGGTAGTATGAAATTATTTAAAAAAGATGAAGTAAACTGTTATACATTGATGAATATTATAAAGATCACACACTAAATAATACTTGCCATAAATATTAAAAAGATCACATACTAAATAATACTTATTATTTTGTTACAAAATCACAATAGCATCAATTTTTCCTAAGTTTCATTTAAAAAGTCTCGCTTCTAAGTTTCGTTTCAAAAGTGATTAGTACCACCATAACTTTTGAAACGAAAAATAGATACGCATGTGTTTTTTGCAAAAAAATACCATAGCAAAAAAAATCTTGTGAAATAACTATTACAAATAAACGAATTTATGTTCTTATTGTAATTATATTAGTTAATTACAAAGAGTAAACATTATTCATATATTAACATAAATATTTATTTACTGAATAGAATGAAATTTGTCTACTCCTAAAAGTTTAAAGATATTAACACCTTAATACAGTAGAATAACAACTTACGAGAGTTAATTAAATCTTCATTATTTATTGGAAATTATTTAAGCTAACACCTTGGTTTTATTAAGTATATAAGTGTGGATCATTTAAATAATTAGCACTTTCTAATGGCATGTTTTAAAACAAATAGCTGAATATATGTGAAGTAATTTTGCCGATTTTTTGTTACTACTGTATAATAATTTTTATTTACAACAATAATACAATATTTAAATACTTCTAAACTCAAGAGATAAGCGACCGTTACAAATGCATTTGTTAACTTATTTCTCGTGAATAACCATCACCCATTTTAACATAAGAAATATAAATTTGATGTTTTTGTTAGTTTTATTAATGCGTTTTATATTTTGCAGTTTCATATCCCAATTACTTCTTTATTATTACTTCCATTTGAAGTCAGCCCATTCAAAACATGTCCTTACATTTAAAAAAAAATATCATTTAAAAATGCATAACTAATGCTGTCTATATTATAAAAAGATATATACCTACGTACCGTAATGATGGTTTGTCGATCCATATTTTATCAAAAGAATTTGTTTTCAATATTGAAGGGAAAAAATCTTTGCGGCGTAAACTTTTTACCGAATGAAAATGTCGAACGTTCTCGAAAAAATAAAATTGTATTTTAAATCTATACCCATACGTATAAAGAGCATCGTTTATATACACATTTCCTTTTATCGTCAAAAATATATAGCTCTTTGGATTTTTGTTAAGTTTTCCTTTCCTCCCTAAACGGGAAGCGCAGAGGGATGTTTAATATCGTCGAAAGAGAATGCGATTGATTTTACTTCGTAATATTAAAATAATATTCCTTCCAGATCGTTATTTTACTGAAAAATATATTGAAAGAAAATTTGCATTCAGTAAAAGTCAAATATATTATAGGTTTCGCACAGAAATAAAAAAATACATGTATTAGAAACCAGGGAACTGAAAAATGTCCGCATGTTTCCGCGGGTAAACGCTTTTCGGTCCATTTGAATCATTTTCGATTTAAAACTGATTTTCATCGTACTCTATGAGTAAATAGTTCTAAAAGTCGATATAAAAAACAGAATAAACTGTCCAGCAAGGTTTTCGTTTCTATTTGTAATCGCTGCCATTTGCTTATTTAGTAAGTTACTGATATATTTTATTACTTGGGGACTCCAATTTTTATTTAAGCAACAAAGCAAAAATTGTTTAGTACATTCATATGTATAATTATGTGTTATTTTAATAGAATGTATATGAAATTTAAAACTTAGCAATGTACAGCTATATTTACATTAGTACATTTCAGTATATTTACCGTTTTTATTACAGGCGTTATAGTATTTTATTCTGAATTTAGTTGAAATAATTATATCGGTCCAGGTTACATAGTTGGTTGTTGTAGGACTTCAAACTGAATAGTTCTTATGTATATTTTTACGGATGAACTAACCAATGGTACCATTTAAATATCGATATTAGATGCCTGAAACGATAACATTAATTCCATGTACATTCAGTATCCTTATTGATAAAGTCGGTTCGCAAGAATACCTTTTAAACATTTTTTTATTAACTGTATCGTATTAGACATACGTTTCAAACATAAGACGTAGCGCAATAATCTGTAAATAAATTTAAACATTATTATTACTCATTACCTTGAATTATTTTTGGGTCAACTAAATTTGCTATGGTTTATCTTCACTTCTTAATTTAATACCGATATTTATAGTATTCAATTATTTATCGATATCCTATTAATTATGAATTTGATATTTTATTAAATCGTATCGTTTTATTATAATTCAGATATCCAGTTCCACTTTTTGTCCAATAGTAACAAACACAGTGGTGCGATGATTTTGTTGGAAAAGTTATTTTGTATAGTTACGGCTGATAAGTATATTACAACTACAACGATAATTTAGTATGGAGCAAGCAACAAAAGTTGAAACGGTGAACTAATCATACGTAGCTAAAAGCTAGTCAACCATCATAAATTGGGCTCGATTACATCTTTTCATTTGTTAAGGAATTGTAATCTGGTAATATTTTATACATACAAAATATTTAAAAAAATGTTTCAACCTTTCGTACATAACATTTTTCATCAAGTAATTTAGTACCTTTTCCGTGAGTAAGTAAGAAAACAAATTTATTTTCACAGTTACAGAGGATTTCAGTGAGAATTGTAATTTGTAAGTTATAAAAACTAATTATAAATGCAATAGTTCTATTTTAGAGTTATAAGGTAAATTCATATTCAGTTTATAAATGAAGACATGGCAAACATTGCGCGTTAAATAAAAAGTAAAAATCGTAAAAATGTAACTTTAAACATAGGAATTAAAACCTTAAAAGGAAGGATATAAATGGTTTATTATGTTTTCAAATTATTATTTTATTAACATAATAAACGGATATATTAGACATCATCCTTCAAGGGCAGATTTTGGCTGGCAGCCATGTTTTCTTATTAATTGCAAACTTTCTCTTTATTGTTATCTATTCCCATTTCTACGCCTTGACTGCCCGCCCCCGTTCACTTTTGTGTGGAAATCTTGTAAGGATTTTAACGAGAATTTCATAACGGCTTTTATATTACTTGGCCGAGCTTTTTTCTTCTTTCAATCTCATTCCGTGTTAATTTGAGATTTACAAAAGATGGCTTCTATCGAGTTATGAGGAAAATTCGGGTTTAAAGTAATTAATTAGTCTTCATTAAATTATAGGCATTTTTTGTTAGGGAAATCGTTAGAAAAGCTTGCATTGAATTGAGGGTGTCGCGGACGGAAGTTGTACTTTTTGACGTTGCAGGGGACAAGTTAAATGGGAGAAATGAGCTTTTTGGGGTGCTTGTTTCCTTTTAAATTCAATGAAATTCGTTTTTACGACTTGTTTTGAAATGTGTTCTTATGGAAATTTTGTATGCTCGAGTTTTGTTGTTGAGCCGGATCTCTGTGAAATTTTGCGAATTTGTTTTGCAAGAAGTCCATGTTTTGAAGAGGCCATACAGATAAAACGTGTGAAAATGTATATTAAATAAAAACCTGTTTTACAAATTTCTGTGTATTTTGAAACGAAATATAAAAAAAAAATGAATTGATTGCTGCTTGTTAGTTTTCACTCTTATATATCGAAATGTCTTTAATTATGTACTTCTTCTCTTATCCCACTCTGCTATTATGTACCTCTTATTTAGGAGAAAAGATTAAAATGCTAATAAAAACAGCTAATGGACGTACTATTACTATATATTTAAATAGAGAGGGGTCCATTAAATGTGTATTCAAGAAACAAAGCATGTTTAAACACATGTTACCTAAACACACATGTTGTCTAAATAACTATGCATATAAACATCCTAAATACATGGCGATGGTAGAAGCGCAATTCCAAATGCAGCAAGACAGCGTAACAAAGTCCTTATGCGTTGCAGCATGCGGACCGATCTCTAATAATAGTTGCACGTCGACGGTGCCCCAAACAAATGGGACACAGAGAGGGTTTGAGCGTCGACAATAGCACGGTCCCACAGACCCAGTAAGACAACGGAACAGTGTCCGCATCGGTGCAGTTGAGCGTTTCCCCGCCCGCCTTACTTGTTGCATACGTCCGCCCGCCCACGAACCACCGCCAGGGCGGCCGATTACGTGCGACTTGCACGGCTCGCTGACTCCCAACCGCTGCGGCTCTACGATTGAATAATTATTGTTTGCACTGTTTGTGGACTGGGCTTTCAGTTTAAATTGACTGTAATTACTGGAAACAGTTTTAATTTGGCTATTGGGAAAATAAGGTATATGAAGCGGTATTGGATTTTTATGATTATGATGTGTTCGATGTATCATTACAATTTTATTTTTAGAATTGTATTAAAAGTGTTGCAATTGCAACAGTTTTCGAAACGTATATTATCAAGTTTTCAATACGTGGACATTTTTATACTTATTTTATTGCATTTTATTTGGAACACTAATTAGTAAAATCATGAAATACGGGACATTACTAACGTACAGTCTATTTTTAATGGGTATGTTTTTAACATAATAAACGTAAATATTAGAAGTCATTCTGACAAAAAATAATTACATAACGAATAGGTACCCGAAGGGAAGATTCGGCTGCATTGTTGGCAATTTGTATTATTGTATGTATATTATGGGAAGTACTCCTAAAACTTTAAATTAGTCGCGTTAAACAAGTTTCATGTCATTACATTCGTTTACTTAGTTTGTATTTGTGTTCTTTGAAATAAGAGATCCCCAAAAGTTCTTTTTTTAATAAGAGTCCCGGAAAAATCTTTACAAATTGCCCACCCGAATATGTTATCATACAGCGAAACCTAGGTCGTGGTAAAGAATCTAAGTAAAGTAGAAATAATACTACATCACGTAGCTGCATTTAGTTGTGAAAAATTAAATTATAATGAATTTCTACAAAATTATGGCAGAATATATTCAATATCTTCATTAAATTAAAAATTTTCCTTGCATTTTCAATATAATTTGCAAATAAGGAGACAATATAAGAGAAACTTATCACATTCCCACGAAAGAAGAATGAATTCTGCAAGATTGTATAATCATAGCTCACATTGAAATATTTCTGGAAAATATTTATTTTTTATAAACAAATTGCTCTCTTTGGGCGTCCCCCTTATTTCTCATATTTGGTATAAGCTAGATTTCATCAATATCTAAAATTTCGAAGCATATTAAAATCAATTTGTTTTAGTTTGCAGAAGAAAGTGATGACAAAAAGGGCAAACATTAACAGACTAACATGAACATTGCTTCAAAGTTTGGAAAATAGGATAACCTTATGATTAAAAAACCTCCATTATATTATTGCAATAAACTTGTGAAAACAAAGGACTGATTAATGCAGAACTTTATTTATTCCGTCATGTGCTTAATCCACACTTTGAACGTATACGTTTCTATTTCGTCGTTTCTTGATGTTATGTTTGTGGGAGGTATTTCTTTAAATAAATTCCACAAATAATATTATATCTCTGGTTATTTTAAAAATTATATAATTAATTCGCTTGGTTTCAAAAATAGGATTGTATTTGCTGGAGACTATCGATTCTTATGTATATTTTTGCGACCTCTTCATCTTTTGATTCTAAATAAAAGCGCTGGTAATGGATAATAATACAGATAGATAGTTATTACAGATGAAATGAAACATAAAATGAAGAAGTTGGATTAAATCTCAGCAGCAGGATATATTATATACTGAAAGTGACACTGAATACAGTCGATGCAATCTATTCAAAACGTACAAGTCCCGAGTTTAAGGTTAATACCTTAAACTAGCAAATGTGAATTAGAAGAAATGACCCAAAAATTTAACCAATATTTAATATTTCAAGTGGCTAAAAATACGAGTATCTACACGGTTTCATTTAAAATAATTACCTTAATAGTAAATAGACGAATTTTTACCAGCAAGATCACTTTTTTTCTTGTTATCTTGAACCAAAAAGTCATACCCTTTGGTATAGACGTAAATACTCGTATATCTTAATAATGTTTCTTTGTATACCACGATATGTGTCTCTACAATCTAAACCAAAAACGTTGAATGGTTGACCATATACATTTTTATGTTCATTGAGAAACACAGTTTTATACGAAACTGGGTCTTTTTAATTGAAACGTTAATTTTAGTAAACTTATCCCTATGATCACATTAGACAACGACGCCAGTTACTGAATAATGCTATTGTAAAATCTAAACTATTTATCCGAATAGTTTGATGTAAATGACGATTTTCATCCAAATCAAATGTATACAACAAAGGAGTAAGGTACGTGTATTTGGTAAATATTTAATATTTTCTATCTAAATGACTGTCGTTAGCGGATACATTTCGTCACTCCTATTTCTAATACCAGTTTTTCGATAGTGTTAGTTAACCTTGGTACATAGATACATACCGATTCGGACTTTTTCATAGAACTCTTTAATTCTAATAATCTTGCTAAATATTATATATACGTATATCTAACTGATTATGCCCGGTAAGCAAAGAAACCTCTCAAGGGTTGGTTTTTCGCCATTTCATCGTTGTAGGCATTATAATAATTGTTACATAAAACATTAATTAATTGCACACCTAAAGCTTTGCTTCGGAATAAACTTAACCATTGGTTAAAACCGGAACAAATAACTTTAATAGTTACTTAGATCAACCCGCATGCACAGAAATGATAAGGATCTTTGTATTATGCTATGTTGTAAAGGTGAAGGATTTTGTCAAAAATAAAAAAAAACAATTGAAATAATGTATAAGATTTAAATATTAATTGAAAAGAACGTAATTATTTATTTTCTATTATTTTATAGTTAAATTAACTATTGTCAGAATATTGACAAGCAACTACCGAAAGAACTTAATTTAATTACTGAACGAGGAACTCATAATTTATCACGCGTATTTATGTTTTAATTAATATACTTTCTAGCGAAACCTTAATTAATCGAACACTATATTGATTTTATTATATCTGAACCGATATAATTTAAAACCAAGATTATTTTACAAAAAAGATTATTTTAGAAAAAAAAAGGTTTTTCTACCTCAGTGAATTCTTTTATAATTTTCACATTTTTAGCAAATTATATTAAACCCTTTTTTTAAATTTGATTAGGAAAAATCCATCATATTTAAAAAATCTAACAGTTACAAATTCATTCTACAGTTACGATTGCGTGTAGTTAGGGAAATCATAAATAAGCTGTAAAATTTTGTATAAAATACTACTAATTATATAATCCAGTTAATATCAATCTTGTACTGCTTTAATTGTATTATTAGCCAAATAATCTGAAAAGCAATAGACATATAATTCTGTCTCAATTTATTAGATTTTCTGAAACATCTTTCACTAACTGCTTGTTAATCAATTTTAGCATTTTTGTTATAGAAAAATAATATATAAGAAATAATCATGTATATAAATAAGTTAATTTACTGCAGTTCCGGGTAATAATTTGCCAACATACTTTGTCTATTCTTTCTGATTAATAAAATTACCCAAAAGTACCGTGATTAAGTGCTTGCATTTATCTATAAATATTTAAAAACAATATATTCTTACGTTTCTATCAAAGCTAAAAACTCAAAAGATATAGATTTGATTATGGAAAAATAACCCATTTTACAAGTTTTTATTTAAATTATTACAAGTTAAATAAAAACTTTGTATGTTTGTTCGGGTCAAATCTTGCAACTGAATTTTAAAGCAGTTATCTTCAGCCGATTGAGCTGAAATATTGCATACACGTTTAGTTTGGATGACAATGCATGGTTGGCTAAGTGACGTCATTCTAAATCTAATACGGCGGACCGCTCAAAATGGCGGACTAGTTATATTTTATGCACTCTCATGATATGGATATCAAATTAAAGGGTTGGCTGAGAAAAATACGAAAAACAAAATAACGTTACTCTAAATCCAATATGGCAGACTCCCAAAGATGATGGAATATGTTTTTTATGCAACCCCATGTAATGGATATCAAGGGGAAAAAAGATTCAAAATGTGCTCCATTTTGAAGCTAGTTTTCAATTTTTTTTTTCCATTAATTTATTTGCTGTGACTTTAAGGAACAGCAAAAATGTGTCTTATCTCGAAAAAACGTTCCTTACGATGCATAAAAACTTAATGGGCTGTCAAAACTAAATTTACGTAAAAATTAATAAAAACAATTCGTAAATCTGTGCTAAGTCTAGTAAAAGTGGGCGAGAGTATCAGCGGGTTTTCAATAGGTAAAACATAATAAGCAGTTTTAAAAGTGTTTTGGCTTTTTCGTCATACTCAAGGAACATTTTCAAAGAATTCCAGATGAAACTAGGGAAAGGAAAATATTTATATTAACTCGTGCAAGTAATAATAGTTTCAAAGCATAAATTATAAAAGAATTATATTATGATGCTTCTGACAATCGCATCTTATTTTAAGTTTTTATATTTAGTGGTTTTCAATACGGATTCCCAAAGCATGCATTATTAGACGAAAATGCTTAAAATACCGTTTTGTGATAATGTCTTCTTAAATATACTTTATTTATACAGACTTTAGCGTATCAAATATAAGTTGAATATTATATGTCACAAATATATTTTGAAAAACTTATTGGTGAAACTAAGAAATATTTAACGCACTCTTTGTTCAGGATAAAATCAATTTAATCGTAAGTTTCGTAATAAATTTTCATTAAGTACATAAAATTTAGAGAAAATTTATTCCTAGCTTAGTCACAAGAGATGTACCTTACCTATCTGTTTATAATTTTAGTCGATATTTTTAAAAAGTGTATATTTAACTACTTCCATACATGTATCTGTATTGTAGTGTAATTTAAATCCTGAGATCAGGAATTTGCCCTCGATGGAAATATTCAAAAGTTGCCTGAGAAAATTTCTTACATATTTTAAATCAAGCACCTCGCTCTTCTTATTTTCGTACCGCTTTTGTTCTTGCCGACAATTCCACAACATATTACGCAGGCAGACACTCTTGAAGTCTCATTCGAAACTTTATGGGTACATTATCTCCGATATCGACCAGTTCAAGCTTTAAGCTATAAGGCCGTTTTATATAGGAATTTAAGTCATTATTCCCGTAAGAACTAAACAAAAAACCAAATTAAATAATGATACTTAATTTACCGAAACACGGTTTTGAAAATACTAATCGTAGGACAATTTATTGAATTATCACAAACTACTATCCGATTTAAAAAAAATTAAATACCTAAATAATTCAAATAATATATATTTATATATTGTTTCGTTAAAATATTTATTCGTTTTTTTCTTTTGAAATACAAATAATTGAAACTTGAATAATATGCAACAATAAGTGTGATTTGATAAAGCAGACATACCATTAATAACCACTGGGAATTTTTTTTTCAAATATCAGAAATTCAATTGATTCGTCGTAACAACCCAAGAATACTTATTGTTATTTAATGGGAAGTTTACTGGAATAGGAGTTCCATTTTGGTCCTCCTATTCCAAAGTTGGTCATGAAAATTAATTTCATTAAAATTATATTGTAGGTTTCATTCTAGTTTAGAATTTTATATGTACAACTTCATTTAAACAAATGTTGTTGGATATTGAAATTCAACGGTTCTTAATCCATATCCGCCAACCAGACCGGTTTACTCCAACCTTCCAGCATCTCTATTGTTCACCTTGGTTTACGAAACTAATCCTGCGGAAGATTTCAAAGTGCTTATCCTATACGCTGCAGTACTCAATAGATTCATGCCATTGCAGAGGCAGTTGAACAGAAGTCGGGTATTAGAGACATAAAAGATTTTTATATGTATGTATATTTGTACATATTTCCAAGTCCATTTTCATTATGATTTTATACAATGGTATTATGGAAATAAATAAATGTTATGAATTTACGTTTGTCATTTACTCTATATAGACTTTTGAGAGTTTTAGTATAATTTTTCGGTAATAATATATGGGTTCTGATCAACACAATATTACTGATCACAGTATACCTGCGAATTACACTTATGAGAATTGGCGCATTACTAAGTGGACACATTATGATATTCCATTATCTCTGTGGATAAATATTGATGAAAGTTGGCTTAAGATATAAAGAAAAATGAAGGGAAAAAGAAAAAGAGATCTTAGTTTACTTTTGGACTAAATAAATTGAATCGTGATAACCATTCACCTCTGGCAGCACTAGAGCGTAAATAACTATCGTTTCTAAAAACTTGTAAATTTACTGCCTAGTTACTGCTACTTAGTCACAAAAATATACCATAAATAATAATAAAACAGTTTATATAAAGTATGATAAAGATAATCTCGTGTCTTCAATTTTCTGAATTATTTCTATTTTTCTGTACAACATAAAATTAACTTTTTGCTTGGAGATATGGAAGAGAGGATCGCAAGCGATTCATGTCTTTGTAATATCATAACACTCTCGACTAATATAACAAAGAAAATTAGTGTCTTTTGCCAACAATAGACACTAATTTTCTTTGTTATATTATTAGCAAATAATAAGAATTTTAAGAGTAAACGAATATGTCAAAACACATATAAGTTATTATATTTTTACAGTGTACTGTTATAATTACACAACTTACTAGTTTAATTATAGGAAATAGGTAAAAACTCGATGAAATTCATGTTTTACCATTTCAAATTGTAATAATATTTTCATTTCAATTTGACATTTCAGCATCAAAAACGCAACACGCTTTCTCAAACTCTGAAAAAAACACCTTTGTAAACTCTCTCATAATGGAAAGCAATAAAATAATAAACTATAAAGACGAGCAAAGTGACAACTGACCGATCGAATAACGTATGAAACGGAGACTATTTTTTCTTTTTCCAACGACGTATAGATTATATTCCTTAAAAATAAAAGTATTTCTCTGAACTCAGTTCTCCCCCAAGTTACTTTAAAATTTGATCGTGGCGATGATATTCGATCGGTATTGGTCGCCTGGGAGCTAACGGTTAAACTGAAGTAGAAATTGATAATTTTTACTCCAGTTTAACCGTCGCGCTACACAATTTTTCGAACACGAATTATTTTACTTATTTTGAAGTATACATCTCAAAAGTATTATATATATTAAAGGAAAAAGTTTCATCACGTTACATTTCCACGTTATGATTTAAAATATTTTCGTTTACTCTCATTATGAGCAAGTCTAAGAAGGTTATTTCAAAGTTTTCTGTGTTTTTAGAAACGTAGTTACTGTTAATATCTTAATTCAGTTTAGTAGATTACAGTTGTTTTAATTTATTGTGGATGATTCTAGCCGTCGAATGTATCTCGACTCGCCAAATAAGTCTTATTATATTGTAAGATAAATCAAAAGTTTTTGCAACATTTATTCACCAGGGATACAAGATAAAGTAAAGATCCCTAAACAATTTTGCATTTACAGTTATGTCAATGTGAATGAGTGGTATTGATATTAAAGTAATAGCAATTTTATGTTAGTTACAATGAGGATTCGAAATATTGTTTCTTTTTTGTAAGATCCATATAAAATCGCATTTTAATTAGGAATAGCCCAAAGAATGGATTCATATTTGGAGGAGCCAATGCAAAGCTCTTGACTATAGTTACAACGAGGATACGAAATATGTTTGCTTCCTTTTTTGTTTTACCCACACAAAACCACTAATTAACTAGGAATAGCTCAAAGAATGAATTTATATTTGGGATAGCCAATATAAAGTAATAGCCCATTTACTATAGTTACAAGTAGTATACGAAATACTGTTCCTTCCTTTTTTATAAAATCGACATAAAATAGCATTCTAATTAGGAAAAGCTCAAAGAATGGATTTATATTTCATTAGTCATTAGAGAATCCAATGTAAAGTAATAGTTCCTTGACTTTAGTTACAATGAGAATACGAAATATTTTAGCTTTCTTTTTTGTGGTACTCACACGAAACCACTATTTAATTAGGAATAGCTTAAGGAATGAATTTATATTTGGAGTAGCCAATATAAAGTAATATCTCATTTATTATAGTTACAAGGAGGATTTGAAATATTGTTACTTCCTTTTTTGTGGTACCCACCCAAAACCACTATCTAAGTAGGAATAGTTCAAAGAATGAATTTATATTTGGGGAGCCAATGTAATATATTCGACTCTGATTGAGTTATAAAATAATATTCTACAGTCGCTGCACAAGAAAATAGATTCAATGTTTGTGAAAGCAATGAATAAAAACAGTGAAGAATTCTTATTTTAAAAAGTATTTCCCCCAAAAACTTGTTGATCCACAAATACGCAACTGATTAAAATTAATAACAGTTTCGACCCATAGTCTTGCTGATCCACAAATACGCTACTGGTTAAATGAATAACAGTTTCGATCCATAGTCTTGTTGATCCACAAATACGCAACTGATTAAAATGAATAACAGTTTCGACCATAGTCTTGCTGATCCACAAATACATAACAGATTAAAATGAGTAACACTTTCTAACTATAAGCTTTGTTATCTTTAAAAGACATAATTTGGAAATTTATAGGGCTAAAATATTAAATTGTTGGTAGAAAACTTGTTTAAAATACAAACTGATGGCTTGCCGAAAATCGATAAAAAAATCTTTGCGTTCCGTTTTCGATTTTTCTCCAAATCATGAAATAGTTATGAATAAGACGCTTTTTTCTCCGAAATGATAAATAAATGAAATAAATCGAATTAAAAAATGTTAGGATCTATTGATTTCTAATGCGAGAGGATTCTTTAATTTACACGAAGAGATTAAGATTACAAGATTTTCTACACGAATATGTTATTATGAAGTTCATTTTCTACATTTTTTAAAATTAATTACTCAAGTATATAATTTCACCTAATATTTACCAGTTTGTACAATGGAACATAAAAAATATTTCAGCTTTTACAGTAACATTTTTTCGTTTTTCTGAAACAATCTGTAGCATGTAAATAGAAAAATAGAAAAGTTCAAATGCCATTTTCGTGATCGGCAAGTTGAATTTAGTCAAACATAATTATTTTCACAAATGTCATAAATATTTTCTTTTCACTTGTAACATAGTAATAACAATAATCGATTTATTATTTTCTGTATAAGAAAATAAGTTTCCACGCAATAAAATTTCAGTTGAAAGATAAAAAACATTAGATTGGCCAAATCATTACAAAATAATTACAATTAAATCACACAAAATAAAAACAATTAAATCATTACAAAATAATTATCATTACAGAACAAATGACGCATAAAAATGGTTATACAGTTACGTATTTTAAAATAAAACATAAAAATAATTAATTTATTTTATATTAATTATCTACTTGGTTTTCATTTTATATCTTATCTTATATAAAATTAAAATTTCGTTTATAAAAAAAATAACTGTTGCAATAGTGTTAATTCAACAAATATTTACTTGACATCTATGGTGTAACTCTATTTCTTTATTAATTATTTATTCTTAATTACATTTATTAAAACCAATAAACAAAGTTTATTATATTATACTTATAAAGTATTAATATGTAATCCGTAGTCTTCTTTAAATATTGATTATGCTTATGCGGATATGAGAGATAAGGTATAAACTTTATAGATTTCAAAGGTAATAGCAGATCTAATTAGAGAATCTAAAAGTAAAGTCGAGCCATGATATTTATATAAAAGTTGAAAATTAAACTAGAGCTCTATAACAAGTAAATAGTTTAATATACTACACAAAATTTAATAAAATCTGCAAAATTATTTAAAAAAAATACATAAAACACGTGTATTAGGAAACAGTTCTTTAGTTTTTCATAAATTTTACCACCTTCGTTTTAATTTTACTTATTTTCTGACATTCACAGAAGCCTTATGCCACTTTAGATAATATTTTTACTATTACAGTATATGAATTGATAGCAATATTAAGCAATGTAGCTATTTTCTCCATCGATTTTTTCACATGCATCGTTATTATCATCTTTTTAAACACACCACATTTCCCAGCATATTTCATGTAGCACTCTTGCTAAATGACTGTCCGATGAGTACCATTCAACCGTAGTAGCTACTCTCACTAACCACTTGCCCGTACGCGATTCTCTCTAAATGCAATCTCTGAAATATTCTCAAGCAATCTCACGTGTTTACGTTAAGTGCGTTAAATTGACTGAAACGCTTTGCATTGAGTCGAGCACCGCTGGATGCAATTTATGTACAGTAGCGTTGGATGCGATGCATTCATCAGTTAAAGAAGATGAGTTTTCTCTTAAGAGAGAGTTTAGTACATTCGCCTATTATCTACGCACACATTTTCATTGTAAACATATCAACCTGCATATACCTTACTTTGAAGTACAATATATACAGGCTTTATTTCCATGTTTTACCATTAAGTTACGCTTATAACCCTTCACGTTAAGTATCAGAAAATCTGCTTTGGAAATGTTTTGAATAGTTTAAGATATTTGAGGGCAATATTAGAGAAACCTGGGAATTATTTTATTAAATAAATTATATAATAATTTGATGAATTAACGATATATCGTATATAGTCGCTCGTTGAAACTTAGCTAATAATAAAATAGGACTAAATCGAAAATAAAAGCTTTCGGCGGTGACCTATATAGTTCAGTTAGTGTTGTAACACTGTAAGTCTCGTTAAAATATGGCTCTTATTTCTCTTCAACTGTCATTAACCGCCAAAATTGTTCATTAATCAAAATATTTCCATGTTATCAACCCAACTTCGCGCGTAAAGGTCGATAGAGTTACTGGTTGAACGTCTCAATAGTAATTACCAATTTCATTCCGAATAGTTAACGTAAGTTGAATTCTAGGTCCTATTTCTATTTCTGTCTCCCATAAAGTTTTCTCACAGAGAGATGATGGAGGGTCTTATTACCTGGTATTATCACTTTCTTTTCGTCCTTTACATACATATTCGCCTGTGATCAGAGCTCTTATTCTCTTCGGAATACCTCCTCCGTGATTGATTACACTCTTTATTAAATCTTGAAATTGATCAAGACTTCTCATACGAAGCTTTTCATAAAATGTTTTCCAAACATAGTTACCCGTATTTTCTTACCAATTATCACTTTAGGTAAATTAGTAAACTTGCTTATTACCTGTTTATTATGTGACATATAACTATTTAACATATATTTTTTTCTACATCCAACAGTCATCGAATTGCATACATATTTTCTGATTTTTTAGATATGTCTGTATAGTCGAGATTTTGAAAAAGAATGTTGAATATATTTGGCGTTAATTTTGTAGAAATTCATTATCACTTAATTTCTATTCACGACTAAATGAAACTACGTGATGTAGCATTATATCTAATTTATTTAAATTCTTTACCATGAACTAGGTTTCGTTGTATGACAAAATCCTCAGGTGAGCAATTTGAAGAGGTTAATAATTTAAATAAAGTATATATAATGCTACACCATGTAGTGTCATTCAGTTGTAAAAATTAAGTGAAAAAGAATGTTAGTAAATACTTCCAATTTAAATAACGATTTAAAAGTAAGAGTAGTGAAAATTCATAACCAAAACTGAAATGATGCTAAGAACCACTATCCTAATTATTGAAACATCAGGTGTAAGTAGAAGATTTTAAAGTTAATTCTATCTAAGTATACGCTTTAAACTTAGATTTTTATGTAGATTCATCGAACATTTTCTAAAATATTTTATAACTTAAAATATTTTATAACTTTAACTTATCCAATTTAAAAAGAGTAATAATAAATTATAGTACACATGATAATAAAAAGAAGTCATTAGTTTTTCAAATTTTCCTAGTTCTACAACTCTAGGTAGTAATAAATTTAAAAAAAGCAATAATTTGAAACGCATTATGCATTTAAAAAAAAATAAAAAGAAAAATGAAGCAAAAAGCAATTGCTCTTAAAGGCAGCGTTAAAATTTATGATTTTTTTAGGTTGATGACTACAAGCAACAATAATCGTAAAATTTGAGCATTTTAATTTTTTTTAAATAACCAACAGAGGTGCAAGTAAAGGTAAGGTTACCTTGGCTTGTTATTCAAGTAAAATTAAACAGAAAAAAATAAATGATCCAAAAAAATTAATTACAAATCAAATATCACCTACTTTTAGAAACGTTATTATCATGACCCGATTTCTGCTAGCAGCTTCGACGTTATATAAAGATAAAAACTATATTAAATTAGTAATAACTACGTAGTTTCCTTCCAAGGTCTTACGCAATACAATAGTAAGAATTTCAATTAATTTGTTTATTAGTTGTTACATTATGTAAATACAAATAAAAAGACGATAGTGTCCAACTTTGCAACGTCGTATTGAGATGATGCGTATGTCATTTTACTCCCGAATCATCCTAATCTATCTAAGCCACTATTTCGTTCCAAATAAGCAAGCAAAGAGAAACACAACATTTTCAAAATGCTCAATTTTTTCTCTATAATAATTGTCCATTAACTATTTTGTTCTAAATATTTTTAACACGTAAACTGTTTTATCTATACGACTTTATTTTTCATATAAATTGGCTAAATACAACTGCATTCACAATTTTTAAAAAAAAAATGGCGATTTTTTTAAAATAAACAAGCAGGTAAGAATGTAAAGGTAAAGTTACGATCATAGGCGCTGTGATTAAGAGAAGGAGGTTGGAACTTTGATATCAAATTTTAGTTAATTTGAAATAGTTGAGGCGATGAAAAAATATATACGTATTCATACACATTTTTCTTTCGGTAACTAAGATAGTTTTACAATGAAAGATTTTAACTAGATAAAAAAATGTCAAAACATGCTCTACAATAACATATTTTTTTATATTCATACGAAATAGACGAGATATATTCTAGATACCAACTTCAATAGTTGGATTATAAAAAACAATTAAAAATGTTTTCCTTATTCGGATAGTTCTTTAAATTATTTTTTTTTCAAGATTTGACTACATTTATTTCTTCTAAACAGCTTTACGTGAAGCGTGCTCATACTATACTCGGCCTTATTTTCTTGCACCTAATGCCGACAATATGGATAACTAATTTACGAACTCGCCAACATTCTCAATCAGGAAATGTCCTTTATCTACGACGGGTCTACTTTTCTTTTCGCTCCGCGCACTTTGTACCATCTTTGTTTAAATTTCGATACGAATTAGTAAGCTTTAATTGTAATTTGTTCACTATTATAATAAATGCTCAAAATTGCAGTTGTAAATATAAAACATTAGTACTCTTGTTACAACTTTTGGTTTATGTTCTTTTTTTAGAGTTGCGTCGAAAGAATACCTACGACCAATTGCTTGCGCTGCACGCGTAGCAAATGGTGACGTATACTACGTGGGGTGGGGGTATACGGTAGGGATATCCTTGCCCTCTTTAGAATTGTGAAATTCGGCGTCTCGTTTCAATTTGAATACCCCTTTCTACATAATTTACATGTATCGATACAAAATAGTTTTTTTCTCGAAGTGAAACTTCATAGGCGGCGATTCGATAATCAATAAGTGATAACGAGAATTGAGAGTAAAATTTTAAGGTTGCGTCACGTTTAGGCACATTTCGTTACAGGAGTGAGAAGAAAAATATAACGTAGAGAGAAAGATAGCTATATATTCCGACGCCATGGAAATGGAGTAAAAGAGAGCGACGTATACACAACGATACAAAGCGATTGAATAAGCTAGTGTCGTGAATGCGCGCGTTGTAGATGTTCGCCTCAAACGCTACATATAAACAGCTGAGGTACCACGCATACGTTGCGTTATTTTGGTAAATTTTGTATTGTTGTATTTCTTTTGAGATGCTCTCTCTCTCTACCTATCTCCCTCCCTCCTTCTCTTACTCTCTCTCACACTAAATTTCTCATATTCTTTCTTTTTTAAAAAGTTTCACTTCTATCACGTGTACGGTGCTGCACGCGCAATTTTTTTTAAAGATTCACATTAATTAACAATTACTTAAAATACTATAACGATATCGATTTTTTATGAAATATTATTGTAGAACATTAAAATATACAGTAATATATTGTATTTAGAAGATATTATTGCACAGTTTTATTATAAACAGATACATGTAGGTAAATAAGTCCGACTCATACTTAGCGGATTGTCCCATTTTATCCATTTTGATGAATACGTTAACAAAAACGGTGAAACCCTCGCTTGAACTTAACATGTACAAACTCTTTTCATTCTAAAATCAATTATATTTCCTCGCATATAGAGTAGTGATTAAATGTGAGAACGAATCCCTAAAAAAACAACTGCATAGTATATCTCATCCAGGTGTACGCCGTATAATTGATACATTAATTAATACACGTACACGAAAATGAATCGTGTAAATTAATTTATTGTAACAAAGCCACATTAATCCATTTGTATCCAGAAGTTTGTATTAAACATATTTAATGCCGGAATAGAAACGAGACAAAGAGTGATTGTAATTTAAACGGAGATTATAAATGCTATAGCTACTTGTTAGCGGGGATAGATCAATACCGAACAATACTCAAAGGCACTCCCGCGAGATAGCGCGAGTCGGATAATAGGAATTCGCCAACATTTTCAAAGGAGCGCCCTGCGGGGTTATCCGCGCTCTAAAGGGCTGCTGTTAAATTTATTATTTACATAACTAAAAAGCTTTCAACTAAAATAATTAATTAATTAAAGCCCCTGAGAAAGAAGTATGTAGTCACAATGCTATCCCCCGGCGATTGCTGTTAAACTTTCTTTGATTTTCCTAAAACAATGTAAACGGCAGACTTTGTTAAATCTTTGTCAAATACTTGCGCGGCTTAGCCCAGATGTATCGAGCAATTATTGGGTAAACTTTCGTAATTAATGCACGTTAACATGCACGGAGCGTTCGCGAATGTATTATTACGTAGTTTGTTTATTGTGTACGTGAAAAGTTTGTTTAAATTAAGACAGGAATTCTGAATAGTCTGGCGAAAAAATGGAGTTACGAGGGTTAGCATTTAAATTATTTCCCGCGAGGATATTTTAGGGTGTACCTAATTCATAGGGATTTCTCTCGGACTTCGCTTTCTCTTGAAAGTCTCTACATACAAGTGGACGAACATACCTATTCTTCAAAACTTAGTCAATTTTGGCTCAAGGTTTTTTTTCCAAATGATACTGTCAACATCAGAAGTTGTAAAAACCAACGGTCAGATTCACGTTGCTAATCCTGCATTTATTAAACAAGATAAGTTTTGTATCTCAAAAAATATGTAGCAATAATATCGTTAGTCTATTTTTTTTCCACATTACACTAAATTAACTAATGAATTATTTTATTGGCAAATAAATAGCACCAAAAATTGATTAATAGAGAAAATAAAATTCAATGCAATGAAAAATTACTTTTAAATCATTATATTTTTCACGATATTATAACAATAAATAGTACCTGAGCATCTACTAAAAAAAATTAATTTTAAAACAAACGGCATTGAAATCTATTTTAAGGTCCGAAATAGGTATAAACATTTAGAATTAACAAATTCATTCCTCAGTTTACTTTATTAAATCTAATTGCAGGCGGATATATAGGATTTACTCGATTTATTTAAGTATAAGAAACTTGAAGAAATAAAATCATATACATAATTAACTTCATTCATTACTTTACCGCCTCGACGTACCTAAAACCCGATGCGATAACTTAGTTACCTGCTCTAATTAACTAGAGTGTTAGGCAGACCCCTAACCATAAATTAACGCAAAGCATCTAATTGTTTCGTTTAAAAAGTTCAAGCTAGACAAACTCGCACACCGGTGGCGTCGGTAATAATTCGCTTTAGTTTTCGATTTCATTAAAGGCATCTTCATTATTCAATAGGCGGGAGCTAAAGGGAGCGAAGGGACGCCCGGGGTGGGAAGTGATACGGCGGAACGGAAGGGCGAGTCAACATATTAGAATTTCAATGTCATTAATTGTGGTTAGTGGGTCAGTCGAGGCTTGGCGGAGTCGGCCGTATTTATACATGAGATTAACTATGGATGTTTGGCGGTAGAAAGGCGAATTCGAATGGCGGAGCGCTTACTTGCCGTTTGCAGATGATTAATCGTGGGATGCTGGAGTATATATTATTGGTTTTTCGTGTAAAAGTTTAGCAAAAGATATCGCTGCTTAGGTTTATTGATTGTAGTCGAGACAGTATTGAATATAATCTTAAACGAAATTCTTTTGATAAATCTCAGGGAATTTCCTCGTAGATTTCATTTTAGTAAATCAGACTGAAGAATAAAATCTGAAAGAATGTAATCGATGTGTTGACATAAAGAATGCTTTTAGGAATTTGAGGATAAATGATATGAAAAAATAAAAAGTATCTAGTACAATTATTACCTGGTTGTCATATATCCATTCAGGGAATCAGATTAAAGGAAGAAACCTTACTTTTACCATTTATCCCTATAATCTGTTTAAAAAAATAGCGAAGAAACATAATGAGTATAATTATTTACAAATACAACTACGTAACACCGAAATAATTTCATGCTCACAAAAAATTACAGTTATATAATAAATAGATTTAGGCAAGTAGATAACAATATTAATAACGTGTATTATCACAATTAAATGAAACTACGTGACATAGTAATATTTCGACTTTCTTTAAGTTCTGTACCACGACCTATGTTTCGTTGTATTACAACATATTTAGGTGGGCTATTAGCAAAGATTATTTAATTGTGAACAATGAATGTCTACAAAATTAACGCCAAATATATTTAACGTGTATCTTATTATTTGTGCCTATGATTTATTGCCCGATTACTTTTGCTTTTTCTCCAAACGCGTTTATTATCCAGAAAAATAACAAAAGTAGGCAGCTGGATTTGAGATACTGGAGGAGTTGATAAGCTATTTTGGAATATTTTGAAATCGTCAGGATTTGACTATTAATATTTTTGGAAAAAATCAAGCTAAGTTACATATTTGCTACAGAACCAGCGCGAAATATTATCCGTAACAAAATATTAACTTAATATTTCTCCAGTATCGCCATCGAAATCAGAAATCTGGTTTGGGGTTTCGTAGCCAAATAGCAGATATTATAAGCACATATTATATATATATATATATATATATATATATATATATATATATATACATATATATATATATATATATATATATATATATATATATATATATCAAATTCGTCCTGTTTGTCTTACCTTCCATAGCTTACAGTATCATAACTCTTTCTGATTAAGAGCATTTGCGATATCATTTTTCAGGAAGGAACACGTAGTAGATAGATGTACGTGAACTCAAAGAAAAATTGAGATACATTGGAAGGATTTATATTTTTAGGGTACCTCATTTCAAAAGGAAAAAAAGCGGAATCCTTGTAAGATCACTCCTGTGTCCGTCTGTCCGTCTGTTATGGCCGTTTTTTTTGGAAACGGCTTCATAAAGTAATAAAACATATCTATCCGCACATATTCAAATAGAATGTAAATTGTGAATGCACATATCCAAGAATAATATTTAGATGGAAATTTTAGGCCGAGGGGGGGGGGGTGTTAAGTACTCGAAAATTCATTTTTTTAATTTTACATAGAGTGTGGGATATCGTTTAAAAGGGTGTATGTTAAGAGTCTCAAAAATATCTTTTTTTCACAATTTTTGTCTAATATTTATTAGATTTTTCACAATTTTTGTCTAATATTTATTATATAGATGCATATTTATCTGGATATTTTCACAAATATACAGAAAATATATAGATAATATAGACGCACTATATATTAAATATTAGGAAAAATATGTTTTTTAGAAGTTTGCGCAAAGACTGCAGGAAAACTATAGCGATTATCGAACCTATAATTTTTCGAAATATATACCATGTTCTAACGCCTGTGAAGAATCTAACAGGAAATAATATTTGCGTTATTAAAAATTAATATTTGTAAATAATTTAATAAAAATATATTGTATTCTTAAACATCTATAAACACCTAAATATGTACGGAACCCTCGTAGTGACAGTTCTACTTGTATTTGATATTTTTTTCCTTCTACTTTCCCATACACTATAATTGGAGATGATTTTATTTCTCACAGACCTCATCGAGTGAGATATTATTAAAGATACCGCTTAAAATGTAATCAAAAAATTTCTGGTAATCTTTTCTGATACGGCATCTCCTTCGCTAGATATGAGCATCCAAAGTGTCTAGCAGCGCGACCACCCATTTGATCACCTATTTAGTATGTAATTCAATGCAAAATTATTTCGATCAACTTGCATTAATAAATTAAAACCAACCAAATTAATTGTATAATATGCGACTACGTTAACTTGTCTAATAGTTAACTTATCGCAAATACATTTATCACTTTGTGTGGTGTATATCATTTGTCGAGACATATACCATGTGATTTTCTACGAAAACACGGCTACGTAAGTAATAAATTAATGAACATCCGATTTTTTTGCTTAGAATCTCTCTATTAACCAACTTACCTATAATTTTTTACGTGACACTCGATTATCATAGTTGAAAAAAGAGTTCTCTTTTAATTGAAATCGTCACAAGTCCATAATATCCTTTTTAACTTTTAATTATATAAATGCGAAAGATAGTTTGTTGACTTAAATGATCTCCGCAAAATTGTGCATACATAAATTTTACGTTGTGAAAGTGAACACAGAATATTTTTCTAAATAGAATTCATTTTTCCTTCGTAAGCTCGTCAGGAAAGAGAGTATGAACATAAGATATGTCAGCGTAACATAAGATATTTCCCGACATTTCTTCGATGCTGTGCATCTGAAGTTACTTAGCAGTTTCTAATGCAAAAGAAAACGATATTTTCGTCAAAAAGTTATTTTAAAATTTTACTGCCATTTTCACTACGCGAACGAAGCAGCAGAGTAAAGTCAGTAGTAGTATACTTATGCATTTTTCGTCATAGACTGTAATACGTATAGGACAAACAAAAATGTACTGTAAGCACATAGTAGAGAGATTTTATTGGAGAATTAAATACGTTTATTGGTTATTTTCTACGAGAACCAAGGATTTACTGGTCAGTACAAAGATAAATTATTAACGTGGACAATAGTTGTTACCCCGTAATGACTTCTGCATTAAGAATAAATAAATGTTAAGCTAGACGTACAAACTAATACAGTATTTTGTTTAGTAGCAGACGTTTAAAAACCTGTCAAGTACGAGTAGAATTCCAGCTACGACGGTCCCGTATATATTTAAGCATTTATAAACATTTAATGGTATATATCACAACGTAAATATATTAGAATATCTTTTACAGGTGCATATTTAAAAAAATGTATATTTCCATAGAGAATTATTAACAATTGAATATTCTATTTTCCCTTTATTTTTTAAAAGGCCTCCCATTATGCTGACTTTCAAGATTGTAGGTTGATTGTAGGTTGACCGGAAGTACCCTATAGGTTTAAATGATCAGTGAGTAAGACTATGGTAAAAATAAATTTAAAAAATTATAGTAAATGAACTAAAAAAACACGCCTTTGTAACAATATAAACAAAAAATAATTTTTGAATATAAATATTCACAACTATTGGATTTAATTTTTTGAATAACCTTAAAATAAGAAGAGAGCGATTGTCAAAAAAAATATATCAACCCACGCTTTTTTTACATTAAAGTTAATTTTTTTTCAATCAGTTTATTTTCATTTGAAGCTTACTCAAAAAATGTAATTACATAGAGTCGCCGACCAATATCTTTATATTTAAAGATAATTTTTAATTTTTAATTTATATTGCTACAAAAGCGTTGTTTTTCTTAGTCTTTTAAACAATAAAAATGTGTGTATTAAGACAAAAAAAAGGGTTTTTATCATAATTTTATTTTTTTAACTTGTGTTTTCATCAGTTCTTGATACGTGTACGAAATTTTAAATAATTCTGACGACTGGAAGGGGGTGAAGATTTTATTGAAACGTTCCGTTACATTCATATATACATACATAGATACATGCAAGTGAATCTAATAAAAGGATGTTAAAACATATATATTATCATCTAAGCTTTATAACATTGCAGACGAGCAAGAAAGCCTACATATTGTATATAAAGAAATATCAAATTAAGGGCATCCCATATTTGGTTACAAATTAACCAATGTGTAATGTTAAAATTTATATTGGTATTTACTAATAGTTACATCTAAAATCTCTGTTCAAATATCAGAAAATATGTAAAGCTAAACCAAAGCGGCAAAGTAACTAAACTACCACATCATATTACAGATTTGAATGCAGAAAGTAGGTCTTCAATTAGTAAAATTGGTCATATAACACGGTTCAATGATCTATTATAAACCTGAGGGCAGTATATTTATAGTAACACGAGTATATAGAGCGAAGGGTCGGACGTAAGCATGGGTAGTGGAAGAATACTCCCCAGTGCGAGGGGTGTGTATTTATATATGACGCAGGTAGATTCAGGCTTTGTTGGTAAAACCCGCACACGCAATTATGTCAGTAGATGAAATAATAACATTAAATTATCACATATAACTAGACAATTGAAGCTGGTTTCGATTAAGGCTCTCGTAGTGCGCATGTATTTTTTATTAGAATCAGTTGTAAATGGGTAGTGGCGCTTGTGGTTTCGTATGCATCTTAGTATGTTTAAATTTTGTATGTATTATTAAGATAATTATTGTGACTTAATTTTTATTCATAACTAAATGAAAGTACGTGATGTAGTATTATATTTACTTCATTTAAATTATTAACCACGACCTATGTTTCGTCGATGACAACATCTATAGGTGGGCAATTTGAAGTGATCTCTTCGAATTGCCCACCTGAAGATGTTGTTATACAACGAAACCTAGGTCGTGGTTAATAATTTAAATAAAGTAAATATAAAACTACATAACGTAGTTTCATTTAGTTGTGAATAAGAGTTAAGTGATAATGAATTTCTACAAAATTAACGCCAAATATTTTCAATAATTATTGTTTCTACTTAAACTTTTGTATATGTTTTTATTGTTTCAACAATATTTCATAAAATATAGTATATAAATAAATAGAATCGCGTATCTTTCAATTTCAATATATTTTACGTTCTATTAATTGAGGTGAAAATTTGAATAGCACATACTTCTATCGATAAAAATATAGTACGAAAAATAAACTGTAAATGTGCATGATCAATTCATATTTCTAACATTTTTTAGTAATGCTTAGTAAGTTAAATTGTTAATTAGACATAAGATCAAATGAGAGCACTCCCCTATTATATTATAACTAAAGGGTATAATTTTTTTATATAAATTAAAAAAAAAATCGTACGATAAGGATAGTTGGAAAAATTCAGCCATCACTTAAAAATAATACTTCATTGTATTATATTTTCTGTAACTTCTGACCAAACTGACAAAAGTAGAATTCAAATAAATTACATTATTGCATTTCTTTACATTTTCCTTAATGTTTTTCTGGATTATAGTGAATCAAAAGAAAAACACAGTCAGTTGGCTTATGATTTACTTACAATAAATTTTCAAATTGTCGCCCACTTACAATCTGTATCAATGCAAAAACAATTATTTGTCTTAGGCCTTTAAAAACTTTTGAATTGTATTTCATTGGATCTTCCGCTTGTTTTATTGTTTCCGAAGCTAGTCTTCACTGTTAAATTCTCTGCGTCGATATTTCCTTCCTTGTAATAACCCCAAATAAAAAAAAATTAATAGAATTTAGGTCTGGTAACTGCGGGGGTAATCAGATTGGTCCGTCACGTCCAATAAATCTGTTTGGGTTATCTCTATATGACTGGACGCGTAATGGCAAGGAGAATCATTTCTTGTCGATTCAAATTCACATCAAACAGTAACATCGCTAGATCGTTTCGTAAAAGAATCATACTCTCGTCCTGGATGTAGGGCCTCGGGTTTAGTCTGGATGGTAATTCGAAAGGCCCAATGAATTCGCCACCCTTCACCCTTCCCAATCGTCGGTTATAAATTGCCCAACTATGGCTATCATATATAAGCTATGCTGTATAACTTAAACTGTAAGAACTGACCTAAATATGGCATTCGCGATATCTTGCACAGCGTAGTAATCAAAGAAATTCGAGGAATTCTAGTTATGATTTGAGTAAAAACGGAGGGGTCTCTTTGCAGATGTTCAATGATTTAGTTTCTGCAACCTGATGCCAAGAGTAGAACTCTTGGAACACCTTCACAATGGTTAATCGTAAGGGGATGAGGCAGCTACAAAAATATAAGGTATATGTCTTTATGAATACACAGTGATTCCGGGTCTTCCTCGCCGTTGTCGCCAGTAAAGTCTTGTGACCCGACAGCCAGTGCCCTTTGCAACACCGTACTCGTGTTGCAAATTATATGCATTTTCGTTATATACACTTAACTCATTATTTTTCCAAATATCATAAGTCCAAATCACGATGAATAACAAAATCCAATAAACAAAGACAGGTTTAGTTCAATTCGTTAGGCATATATAAAAAACCAGCACTCAAAGAAAAAGTAATTAAATACGAAAACGGAATAACCTAACCGACAGTAAATATGTAAATGTAAACAATTGACCGGTACTACAGGATTTACCTTAAACACCTACAGGTTCAACCTTTGGACGGTGATATTTGGGCCATGCTGTATAAAATACAACAATATGTTTAACATCATAAATATATATCAAATTATGTATATTTATTTACAACAATAAATTATTAATTTTAAGGACAACGATATACTACTTATATTTGTATGGCAAATATAAGTAGTATTTCTATCAAATTTTTATTTGCACCACTATAAATTGGTTAAACTATTTTTTTTCTAGCAGCACTAGTATTTTATAACTCGCACACATATAACCGTTATTACCCTATTTAGTAAAACAAATAAACACCTAATAATCCTAGCTACTATTATTACTGAATTGAGAGTTCAATATTTTTATTTATTTCCACGTAAAACAAATAAACACCTAATAATCTTGGCTACTATTATTGCTGAATTGATAGTTCGAAATTTTTCATTATTTCCACTTTAATAGCATTTTGCTAACATCGGGAAAAGTTTGAAAAAAAAACGATGTATTAGACTGCAGCAATGATAAAGTATGTGACAATGCGATTGAATATATCGTTGGCTCTTTTACCTTGGTCTATTCAATCCTTGTGAATAGAGAGAAAAGTCGTAAATCGACAAGTTCGTAGATTTTAATATATGATAAATATAACGATAGATTAAACTACAGCAATGATAAAGTATGTGACAATGTGATTGAATATAATATCGTTGGCTCTTTTACCTTGGTCTATTCAATACACGTGAATAGAGAGAAAAGTCGTAAATCAACAAGTTCGTAGATTTCAATATATGCTAAATATAACGACAGATTAGACTGCAGCAGTAATAAAGTATGTGACATTGCAATTTAATATAATATCGTCGGCTCTTTTACCTTGGTCTATTCAATCCCTGTGAATAGAGAGAAAAGTCGTAAATCAACAAGTTCGTAGATTTTAATATATGCTAAATATTAGACCAAAACATACAATATAGGTACGTACTAGTTTGCTCGTAAACAATTCGCGATATATCTACATACATACATTGTGCATATGCGCATCGCCCTTAATAACAAAGGTCGTAAGACATATCCGATTATGAAATATCTTAGTTCGTTAAGGATCGGATCTTGAGGGATTCGGCGGTTTCAATTTATGGAAATCATTATGGGCGGGTTTATATTTCAGCGAAGCTAAGTGTCTGTCTATCAGGTGCAGGCTGTATCTACTAAATTATGTATGAGGTGAGAATTAATATTTGATTTAATGCGCTATGATTAAAATCTCGTCATTTTTTTGTTTTTCTTTTGGCGTTGCCTTAATGAACTCAGATAATTTTGTGGAGAGCGAAGGCGAATTTCCCGACCGATTTGTTTTATTTAAATCACAGGGTCAAGATTAAATTTAAATACTTATTATTCACGCTGATGTTTGAATATTTTCTAAAGCTCATGCTGTTAGAAGAAAAATAAGTGAATTAATCAATTTATAATGTTCAAATTAAAAATTTGGTAGCGTATTTGGTATACAAATATAAGCAGTATTTCATTGTCGTTTATTTTAAAAAAACTTTCTGGGATTTTATTTACATAAACCTTATATATTTGGTATACAAATATAAGTAGTATTACATTGCTGTTTATTTTAAAATAAGTTTCAGTTATTTTATTTACATAAGCCTTATATATTTGGTATACAAACATAAGCAGTATTTCATTGTCGTTTATTTTGGAAACAGTTTCAGTGCTTTTATTTATATAAGCTTTATATATATGGAAACTAGTTCTTTTAATTTTCCGAAATCAACGTCAATGGGATTCAAACAAGACGACACAGAAAGCTAGTGTCATTTAAATTTTAAGGCGATCACATGATTTGTCACACGATCGCGTAATGGCGTATAGGTTCATCTTCGTCACTACTCGCTTTTTCTTTTTTGTAACATATTAGATCTAGCTTGTAACACGCACGAGTTAGATGTTTTAGTCTTTTACTATGAACCTGAGTTATGTGTTATTAAACAAGTTTAAAACTTATTAATTATACCAATATTAATTAAATATTATGCGACAATCGAAATTCTAGGTAAAATATTGTTTTCATATCGGAGGGACATAATTTTACTACGAAAATTCTGAAAATGAATAAAGTTATAAAACAAAATAGGTAATAACAAAAGCTCATAACAAAGTTATAAACGCTACTTTTGTAATAATGAACTATTTCCATAAACGGTTATAAGAAAACTATTAATTATTTTCATAGATGATCCGTAGCAACTCTAACCAGGTTTATACAAAGAAAATGGAACTAATTTTAAAATATCATAAAATCGAACTATACGATATTAGTTTTTAAAGCAAAGTTATAAGTTTAAGGGATTTTAAATTGAAGCTAGCCGTCTGAAAATTCCGATTAGAGAGAAATTTATTCGTGCTTTTGTTAATCCGTAGAGCTGTTAGTACATTGAAGGAAAATAGCATTTTGTCCATTAAAATGAAATAAAACTTTGATAAGCCTAAAGTTTTAGTAATGATTGGTCCATTAATCTTTTGTGACCTGTGGAGTGTTCTATACTTAAAAATGTAAGTTTTAATACACTACTTAAAAATGTGGGTAATTCATGAATCATTATTGGAATTTTATCGCCACTTTTTAGTTAATGTAAACTCGGAATACTTAGAAATAATAAAAATTACGGAAACATTTAATTTGGATTATGTACAACCTAGAAACATTTTGAAATACAATAACCTCAATAACCTCAATTCTAAATTAGATACTTTTTGACGTATCTACAACCATGTTGATCAGTCTTCAACGATGATTCTCTGATAGAATTCTTCAATAAAGCTTTCGATTAGTTCAATCCATTCATTTAATACGAAGCATGTAAAATAAACAAAGTAACTGATGCACATAACCAAACAAACCGTTGAAATAAAAATCGGCAACGTATTCGATTTTGAACGTAATTACGAATCCATAAAGCTACATAGACGATTGCACTGGAGCATTGATCTGTGCTCAGCTATATCAGTACATATCAAAACAGAGCATAAAAATCTGTAGTTTTGGCATTTGTATAAAGACTACATAAAATATTCGCTTGTATAAATCAAAGTGCGGACGTGGAGCACACGATAGCGACCGCCCGTAGCCGTCCAGTCGAGTATCAATTTCGACCAAAAAAAGAACTTCACATTGAGCGCTCCGATAGTGCCCGTTAACGCACTTTGATTTGTCTATTTGAATACCTGGGCAATGCGAAACTAGGCACAATGGAATAGAGTTTAATGAACTTTGGATTTCAGGCTTTTTTTAAATAATACACAAAAGGGATTCTACGCAAAGCTAATCGTTGATGGCGCTACCGAAATAATACGTAACTAAAACCACAGATCACATAAACGGTAGGTTTTTATGGCGTGTAATATCAAAAATGTGAAGAGAAAATATGACGAAAATTTGCGGATATTTAACAATATTTCAATTAAAAAATCTGAATAAAATTAATGCTCTGAAAAAAGCGGAGGTTTCGTTTTCTTGCCTTAAAGTTTTTGCGACACCCAGCTATTTCCCCACAGCTTCTGACGTTTTCTTGCCCTTGGGGAATAAATGAGCAACTATATTTTCAACTGCTCCAACTGCAACAGCATCCAACTGCACATCATTGAAGCATAATTATTGTAAATCGAAATATAATCTACGAAATTCAATACTCCTCAAGACAGATGTCAAATTACAAAACTTCACATCATGTTTATCTATGATGTTTACGTTATAGTACAAGTAACGCCCCAGCGGGAGAACTTGGGAGTAAGGTTCAGTGCGATTTTGCGGGCAAATTCAGAGGAAGAGATTTGGTAACGTAGGACTCGTTAGGTGGTACTTTAATTACGAAACATTATAATAAATCTGATGTACAGTATAATATTGTAGTAGGGTTGTTCTTTTAATCAGTTTCCTCTTTCAATAAACGAATAAGGTTATACTCAATAATATTCTCTGGAAATAAAATTTTATTTTCATTTTATATTATAAAAGTCGTAGACGAAAATATTTTTAGGAGACAGCAATTTTAGAAAATTATTATTCATCTATAAGGTTTTTAATGAAGACTTTTGTGTACATCAAGTAAGCTATGTTTGCTTTTAATTAAAAAAATTGAATTTTTCGTACCTTTACCGTACCGTAGTTCAAGATAATACGTATCTATAGTATTCTTAGAGTATATCTTTTCTTATTAACTGTTTACTTAGTTTATTCTGGCATTAATTCCAATTTAAGAAATAAACGGAATTTTTTACAATTTACTGATAAAAATATGATTACTTTTGGTGGTATGATTACTATTGGTGGTATTTTTTGTTTTATTAAATAATTATTAATGGTTCGGACAAAAAAAATATTTCGAAATCTAAATATCAAATAACAATCAAACTATACACACACCCTTTCTATCTCTAACTTGCCGCTACGTGATTGGCAGTGAAAATATATATTCAGCGTAAAAATCAAGTGACAGATTAAAAAAAGAAACACAAGATCTTTTCGAAGGCCTTCTGCATTGTTGATTTCTATATTATGATAATAATTGCATAGAGCTTTGAACAAGTAACAATTAGATAGCTTAACGCCGGATGTAACTCTTGACGAGTAAGTTTTGAAATGCGTGGTATACTATTATCTAGGAGAAACAGTAGATTATTATCGTGCAGAATATTTATAGGATACTAAAAAATTCAGTTCTGTTGACAATTTAGTTTGTTCACTAGTCTATTTAATTTTTCACAGTAAATCTCTGCGTTCAATGAACAACACCTCTGGTATTTCATTAGTACCACACCCTCATCTTACTGGTATTTAGGACAGGTTTAGATACTGAAACTTCAATTTGTCCTGCACTCAGCCATTAGCACATACGACTAATATATATTAATCATACGTGTAGACGCTAACGGCGTAGTGCAAGTAAATAGGAATCCTTAAAGTAAAGTAGATTGTTAAGTTCAGTTGTTAATTCATCGCTTCAGCCAATTAAACTTATGTCTAATGTCAATATTTTCGATACACTTTAACAAATAAAGTAGACGTTTCCACACTTGATGCTATTTCAATCCATTTTCATTAATACAATGCCTTTAAAGGTTCGAGAGTAACACTGAGCGCGCTACGGTTTATTTAAATCTTATAATAAAATATTCCGAAATTTTCGACAAATTTTCTAGAAAAGTTACGAACTCACATCCGTTAAAAATATATAAGAGTATTAAATATTATACGGTTTGATTTTGAGAAAAGGTATTCGGAATGATTTTGCTAGGTGCGGTTAAGGAAATGAGTATATATGTAAAGTAGAAATAGAATGGGGATTAAAATGTGATTTAAACAGTTGGAAGATATAACAAAAAAAATGTGAGTCGTCGCGGGACGCCTGGCAGATGTGAAACATCTAAAACTTTTTATTTAATCGTATTAAAATATTTTTATTTTACCGAAGTGTAAATGAAAAAAAAACAAATATTCAGATAGTAGCTTATAATAAAATATTAATTTTCTTTCATTATTTTACTTTTATCAAATAATTTATCACAGAATTATTTCTTAACAATATATTTTAGCTAAACGTTTTTAACGTTTTAAGATAGTTTAATGCAATACACCGATATAAACGAGTAACGTTATCGTTCGTAATTAAGAAACAATGCCGATCCGAAATAAGTCGGAAAAGCCAATAAGACGCGTCTTACCATAAGGACATTTTAACTCCCATACAATCGAGTCATTAGATATTTCATATCAACAACGACTGGTTAAAAACAAATATAATAATGAAGTCATTGGTAAGAACCATCATGACGTGTTTTTCGAGAGCCTGGAAAATAAAGGAAAAATTAGAGGAGTTTCATATGATATATTAAAAAGAGTTTAAGTAGTGTAAATAATGGCGATGCATTAAAATAATTCAAGATCACGTAATGATCAAAATTTTATCATAACTATAATGCTATTTATGCCAAAGAGAGTTTGTTTGTTTGTTCATTTGTTTTACTTTCACGTCTCGGCAACTTAACTAACCTTTGCGAAATTGTTCACACAAATAACCTGTATCAGGAGATGGGCATAATGTACTGTTTATATTAGAAGAATTTATTTTGGTAAAAAAAATCACCCCGTAAACGTTAAAAGCGTGAACAAGAGTAACAGGTTATACATAAGTATGTAATAACACAACACGACAACATATTAACTCACTATTTCCTACTACAGGGCAGCGGGTTTTTCTTTTTCCTTTCATGTCGTTTCTTTGATTCTTTGAATCTCATACAAATCGGGCATTTCGATATTTCCTAACATCCAAACCAATAGTTTCCTAACATTATTTTTAAATTTAACCACAATTTTCCCCCTTTTCCAGCCGCGGATTAAAGCAAGGGATTAGAAAGCTAGTTTGTTGGTAAACATTTTTAATGATGGACCCATTTTAAATATATTTTGATTTTGTCAATTGACGTAAAAGACACAATATTGTTTCGACACTTGCTGCTAGATATATGGATTCATTTCCACTATTTTATTAATTCGTTTCCACATTATTAATTTTAGTTTTTGGAAGACATATTAGCTCGGAAGTTGCCCTTAATTACAATTTTGATGACAGATAAACAAAAGCATAACATAGAAAGGCATGTAAATAAATGATTTTGACAACAGAATACCACGATTTTAATCCAATACTAGATCACTTAAAATTTATTGTAAAGTTGGTAACATGAAAATCGTCAATATCGTAAGTACATACTAATTAAGAAAATGATATCTTTATGTCGTTAACACTATTAGCATAAGACGAATTTAAATAAAGCTAACTTCTAACTTTATTCCAATATGCAATCTATAAATTAACAAGACTTCAAATGACCTATTACAGGGACAACATGTCGAACGAGACATCCGTTTCACGACAACACTCGTGATCATTAGGACGACCACATATCCGCAATCGTCGAGACAGTAGCTTCGAATCTCAGTTAATATATTCCAATCATTACCGAGGACCGCACCGTCGGCTCGGCCGCAGCACAAATTGATTGCTCGGCCCGAACTCGGCCGGAGTTTGCCGAGCAGCTTGCCTCCGCCGCTAACTTCACCTGTGGGATTACCGTCCGTCCCACGGTCTGCGGCCGCCGCACCTCTCCCTAAATCAATGGCTCGACCGTGTGTTTTCGTCAGCGTAGGCTGACCCATGACTCTTTCACAATATACAAGTTTCAATTCTCCCGTCGGCGTATTTGCCATAATTAATGGCTTCTAACACTGTTGCTTATTAAATACAGCTCGAATGCGTTCGATATGATGGTTAACTCGCGTGCGCATTGCGCCCAGGAATTCGATTATGCCCATAGCTCTGTTTCCTATGTACATATTCCCTTTAGAGATGCGAATTAAATGGAAAGGTGACTATGGCCCAATGTACTTTTACCTAACTAACCATGCAAAATATATGATCTAATAATAGCGCAGTAGAAAAACTATAGAAACAGTTAAGGACGTGAGTTGCTGCAAACATGAATTCTATATAATTTCAATATATTTTCATTTTATGTTAATTAAATATATTTATTCATTTTGATTATTAATTTGTCAGTATTAGACAATTTTCAGTCAAACTATTTTTGGCAAATGACTGAATATGATAGAAAAATTTTTTTTAACTACGAAAGTTTCTGGTGCAAAAGCATTTTGGATTCGATTTATTTTCTGGTAAAAATATAATTGTCGAATTTTCGGTTTCTCGGATTTGGTCTGAAATCATTTACACGTTTTAGCCTTTAAGATAGTTTTCGCTAACTGCGTGAAGCTCTGTTTTAGCATTAGTTATTTTTAAACAAGTATAGGAAAAGAATAACAAATATAGATTAACTCTGTCATACATTTGGTAGGTGTAGGTTATCGCTGAAATTTTAATGAACATATTAGATAACAATTATGACAGTTATAATTTCATAGAAACTATGATGTTTATATAATTTAATATTGCTTGCTGGATTTATTTATAATAAAAGAACACTTTGCTCAATTTTGGTTCATTTCATTTTCTTCCTTGATTTTTTTTGCGTAATGATAATTTCTTGGCTATTTTATCAACCCTAGTTTTATTCCTCATGCAACGCCATTTCAACGCTTAATTTTTTTTCAACTAATACTCCACATTCACTCATATTATCATCGCTTATGCGCATTTCGTTTCCTCTCATTCAAAACCTTTCTGCGTATGATTTTTTTACAATACAACCTTACGCGATTTCGACATCCATTACCAAATATTACTACCGAGGAAATATAGCGAGATAATGACTGCCACTTCGGAAACACGCCAAGAAGTTACGAAGTAGACAGAAGTGATTCTCAATGGGGAAACTCCGATCAGATTTATCGTCGCGCAGCCTATCATTATAACTAATCGTCTTAGTTTAGTTTGTCGCAATACCAATAATTTGAGGTCGATCGAGCCGGCGCTAACTACGCAGTTAATGGCCTCTTTTGAAACACCAATCAGCGCCCCGGCGACATTATTCATTTTCGATGGGCGCTTGCTTTGTATCGAAGAAATTGCTACTTTGTTTATTTCTCTTTAAACTGGCTAGCAGAATTTTCGTTATGTATTCCTAAAGTTGTGTCGGCTTAACAAAGTGACAATAGATAGCCTTTAAATTCTAAAATGTTGGTTAGGTATATTATGACATAAAGACCTATTGTATGACACGTACATTCGACACTATTAACAGTAAAAATAAAAGTGGCATGTAAACCATAGGTCAAGAATTTTCGTTATGTGTTTCTAAAGTTGTGTCGGCTTAATGAAGTGACAATAGATAGCCTTTAAATTCTAAAGTGTCGGTTAGGTATATTATGACACAAAAACATATTGCATGAAGCGTACATTCGACACTATTAACAGTAAAAATAAAACTGGTATAAATAGATCACCAGAAAACAAGGGGAGAACTTTGCACGGTGGCTTATGCATATTATACCTTCAAAATAAGAAGCTTGGGAGGTATTAAGAACCATGTGATAGTATTACAATTTAAATAGTATCCTTTTACGTGCTGAATGATTTCTATTCAATAGAGCCTCAAATCAGTCGCGTTTAGTAGGACCCCTAATTTTATCCATTTTTTTGAAGTAAAACTTCTTTACGCACGCTTGACTTGGGGAGTAAGCTGGTAAATGCGTGACGAGAGCGTTACGAAAAGTGTGATCGGACGAGGCGAACGGAAGTTGAGAGGGAGATATAAGTTAGTGAAGACAGAAAGAGAGAGAGTTACGTTTCGTATATTACTGTAGGGACAAGAGAGAGAGATGCGAGCACACATTTTCTTTCTGTCTCTCTCTCATAGCCAGTGCATGAAATATATATATATATATATATATATATATATATATATATATATATATATATCGATATATGCGAGTTTGCTAGCGTTACGCGAACGGTGATTTTTTTATTATTTTGTAATTTCATTTCGTTCTTGAACAATTTTATGAATTATTAACACTACGAGGGTTCCGTAGATATTAAGGCGTTTATAAACATTTAATGGTTCATAATAATATTATTAAACTATTTACAAAGTTTTAATTTTTTAGAAAAACAATATTTATGCGATATAACTACAAAATAAAGGATTTTCGAATTTTTTCCTTTACTTGTGTTATGAGACCTTGTTTCTTGTCTAATTTCATGATTCTAGATCAACGAGAAGTACTCTATAGATCTACATACTTAGAAGTCTATAGACTTAGAAGCTTTGATTTTTTACAGCTCCAAGGGATCGTAGACCTAAGTATTTGATATTAATTTCAACTTGATAGCGTTTCTGAGAAACAAGGTCTTGATGCACCGATAGACGGATAATGAAGTGATGTCTAATAATATCCTATAAGGGTTCCTTTTTTCCTTTTGAGGTAAGGAAGGAGAAAGGTTCTGAACATATCATGGACCGAATTAATGTCTAGATTTTGAAAGAGTTCGGAATCAAAACAAGGTTGTCAACCGTTTGTCTCCGGATTGCTCTCGAGGAATTCGGACATATTGCACGAAAATCGACCGACAGCATTGAGACGATCATAGTCACTGGCATGGTTGATGGATAGAGACCACGGGGACACTGCTCTAGACGCTTGACGGACGAGATTCGATTAATGCTCGTGCACTCCGTTATATGATTCCCTAGATAGCACTGAAAATAGGAATTTATGGCAGAATATCTTTAAAGAAAAGAGTTATCAAAATGTAGCTACGACAATTATCAGTGAGGGAATTACGATAATTATCAGTGAGGAAATAATTGTACTTTGCTGATTAGAGTTCACACTAGGACAAGAAAAGTATTGTGTGTACAGACTGGCTCAATTAATATGAAGAGTTTAAATTTTAATGTTATTTTTCTTTAACATTAAAATTCTCTTCAAGCGATAATAAAATACCCAATTGGCGCAGTCAAGATAAGACTGACTTTTTACTTCAAATTTGCAGATACCACAAAAGATGTTCATGAAAATAGAAAAGTGAAATAAATTCTAGCAAAACTCTTTATCGTCGATGAAAATCACAAATAAGAGTTTTTTGAGCTGTATTTTATTGATTTTTCTGGTTGGATGAAAGGAAACATTTGCTTGATGGTTTCCCTAGTAAAACAGCAGATGGCTATGTAGGTTACAACGTGTTTTAACTATTCGCTCGATACAGACTCATAAACTACGTCAATTAATGGCAACTGGGTTTAATTTGCGGAAAAACTCAATCGACCGGTTGCGCTTTATCGAAATGCACGAGTTTGCTTTGTGGCGACCGTTCAAATATTCGCTGCGCGTTTCGACGCGGTCGTTCTTCATTTGTTTCATATTTTGTCAACGTAATTCGTTGTGAGTTTTTCGCGTAATTTTATGCCAGCTAATGGGTTTTTTCACCAGAATTCTAAACGGCAATGCAGTTAAATTTATATGATTTTATTTTTTTAAATATTTCAAACAATGTCACTGATATTTATTCATTTTGTACATATGAAAGATCTAATGAGGATATAGGATTAAGCTTTTCTATTTTTCTAGAGAGCATTTGTGAATAATATCTGATATAATATGCTTTGATATTAGGCTGCTTTAGCGTTAATTAATATAGTTTCCAATTATAAACGTACACAATTTATTTACATAATAGCAGAACCTACGAATTCGTTTGCGTGAAATTCGGAATAAGAAAAGTTACTAGAATTTTTCTTTCTTTCATATGTTGCTCTTGGGTATAAACTACTATCACACTAAATTTCATTAAAATCCGTCTTGTAGATTTTGCGTGATTGAAGAACAAATCAACATACAGATAGGTAGTCACAGCCAAATTCTTTTCTGGGTACCATCATAATTTTTAACGCTAAATCAATTACTATTTTTAAAAGATTGTAATAGACTTCACTGTGTTACAATTTCATTATATGTATAGAAAAATTAACATACGAAAGTACTAAATGTAATAGAGATAATTGATTCGGAAGTAAATATATTTACATAGTGTTTAGTCAAAACCAAATATATTTATAGAATATATTTGGCGTTAATTTTGTAGAAATTCATTATTCACAGTTAAATGAAACTGCGTGATGTAGTATTATTTCTACTTCCTTTAAGTTATTTACCACGACCTAGGTTTCGTTGTATTACAACATCTTCAGGTGGGCTATTAGCAAAGATCTTTGCTAATTACATCTTAGCTAATAGCCCACCTAAAGATAAAAAACAAAAGTAATCGGCAATAAATCATAGACACAAATAATAAGATACACGTTAAATATCTTTGGCGTTAATTTTGTTGACATTCATGGTTCACTATTAAATAATCTTTGCTAATAGCCCACCTGAAGATGTTGTAATACAACGAAACCTAGGTCGTGGTAAAGAACTTAAAGAAAATAGAAATAATACTACATCACGTAGTTTCATTTAATTGTGGAAATATATTTATATTCGTGTGCAGTCAAAAAGAAATAACTATTTATTTTACTGATTTTTGAAAAATATCAATCTAGGAGTTTATTAATTAAAAAGCAATATATTTTGAAGTTAAAAAATAGATTGTTTAGTTAATATATATATATGTGATAGAATAGGTTTAACCAATAAGTAATTGGTAATATAGTAAGGATAAATATTTTTGTAATATAGGTTAAAAGTTTAATTTTTAAATTAATGGAGCGTAATAAAAAGTACCAAAATAAATTACATGTTTTGTTTACTTCTTATTAAAAATATATTAAAGAAATATTAATTTAAAACATGCCAACCTCTGGAATAGAATTAACATAAAATTCATTCGCTTATTCATATTTTATAAGTGAGGTTAGTTATCTTATAAAAGTTATAGGTTACGGTTGATGGTATAGGATATCGTTTAATAAATCGATCAAGTGGGAGTTGAACCTCGCGCAAGAAGTGTTTGGTATTTAGTTGTAGATTATTAGAGTTACTGAAGATGCGTGTTATTTTAATTTTAGAAACAAACTTGTATGCACAGATGAAGTACTGTATACAAGTTTCTATTGCATAATATGCAGGTCTGCATGCTCAATTGCCGGTTCTCAAACAGAAATATGGCGATTAATTATATGTTGCCAAATGTATTGACTACATACGCCAGAATAAACAACTTATTAAAGGTAGCATTAAAATATTTATTGAAAATACAATTTTGTTGTCAGCATTTGTTCGATAATATCCTTTAATATCGATTGTTTATATTAAATCTAAATAATTATAATCACTTCTGCACAATAAAATATCACGTCTTTCTTATTTTGTATTACACGCCAATTTATTTAGAAGATATAAAATACTAAAAAAATCTTCTTTCTGGACTATATACTTTATAAGTAAAGAGACTTACGTGTGTTAGTCTAAAGAATTGAATTTAAATAAAATTACAACACGGAACACGGAGTAATGTTCAAAATTATTTTCGCCTTGAATTTTTCCAAAAAATTACATTTAAAAATATTATAAACTCGATATATAACAGTAACGCGATATATACTATTACTAAAATTCATTATTACTAAACCTAGATTAGAAAAATGCTTTAAAGAATTCAGAGTTACTTGATATATTGCTTCTAATATCTCATTTTTTTAAAGCTATAGCCAGATAAACCTATAGCCAGTTAACAGAATAATTTAGTTGATTATTTAATTTAATTTAGAAACATCCTCTTAATGTTACAATGAACTATTCAAATTATCACAGTATTACCACATCGTACATACTTTTATAGGCACGGTGGCCAAGCTTTTTTAAAACAATTGCACCACTAAACAGGAAAATAGCTTTTACGCTTTTGTTTTCGGGAAATGTTAATATCGAAAACTGTACGTATTACTAATGAATGTTATATTGCTAGATACATGTAGGCAAATTAGTTATAATTAATCCGTGGTTCCGTGTTGCTTAGGCCTTACGTATTAACAAGATTAAAATTACAGTTATTAAAACCCGGTGTTTGAAAATTTTGTCACATTTATTCCACATAACCATTGCTTGTTATTAATGTAGCATTTTATTTCATGTGCATGGGATTAAAGTTTCTATCCTCATTATTTAAATGCACATGCTACGTGATAATAAAAATATCACGTAGCATATGCATTTAAATAACTTTATGCTTTCATATTTATGTTAAGCACATAGTATATACATGGTATATTAGAATAGTACAGAAAACGCTGTTTATTTTTTTAGCATAAAACACACATAAAAAGTTTAAAATGAAAATTAGTTATAATAGGTTTACATGTATGTTAGGATTGTATTTCACGCTTAGTATTTACTAATTTTTGAAGAGAAGCTTCTTAATCAACGTTTGAGGTGGTGATCTAATGAGAAAATGTGAAACGTCACGAACGCGGCAACGAAACGATCCTCATTGATTGGGCAGCGCGTAGTGCACTCTTTAAATATATATATATAAAATTGTATATATAATTGTTTGTATCTGCGTGCATGTGAGTGTGCGTGCGTGTGCATAGTTGTCCAAGAAATAATTTTCTCACGTGGTCAGTTATTTGGTATACTTAACCTGTTCATGTATTTTAATTTTTTGATAAGTATTTTTTATTGTGTGATTTCGAAAATGATTTGTAAAAATGTCTATTATTTATTACTGTAGCGATATTAAATTATATTTGATGAGTAAGAAGCTTCGCTTCTGTCCCACTTAACCTTATATCTTTTTTTCACAATAATATAATTTTTAAAAATCTTCGTTATTTACGTAAGTTTGTTGTTTACTTGTTATTTATGTAACTATAATTCTTTTTTATGTAAGTGTTGTGAATAGACAACGAAGAATATAATTGAAAAGTTTAATTAAAATATTTACCAACATAACTACGGTATAACGAGAAGTCACCATGTTACAGTAATAAAGTGCGGATTCAGGGGTTACCATATTTAACGATTTTTGTAATATTGCATTATTATAGATCGATTTGTCACATAAATATGAAGTTAAAAATTTTCACAATAATTCACTTGCTTAAATACGTTGGTTGAGATTCGAAAATACACACTCAAAATATTGCTAATCAGTGTAACTAAGACCGTAGATTGAACGATATCGGCGTATTGACGTACTAATTGAAACAATTGTTACAATAATTTTTTTCTCGAGAACATATCGCGAAATTAAATTTTAATTTAAATAAATATACGTGAATTGAATTACAAAATGAAATATATTTTATTATAAAATACTTTTTAATGAATGCGAAAAATCTTTGTAAGCGCTGTCCCTATTGACCGCATTTCGACAAAAAAGCGAACAGTTGTAAAGAAACTTATTTCTTGACTTAGCATCAATCGATAAATTATCGTTACTAAATGTAAACAATGTTCACCTTCACAAAATCAAGAGCTAAGTAAGAGTCATCGAAAATCACCCCGACGATAACACATAGAATCACACGGCCCTCCGCCGTCCGACCGCGAGCCCGCCCTCCCAATAAACGTAAAGGATTTCGCCCAATATATATTGAGGGCCCTAGCCAACTACTGTTTTTACACACCGAGCTTTTAGCACAGAGATGCTGAGCTTTTATGGCTGGTACATGCAAAAGCTTTCTAATTGCCGAAACAATAGAGCGGGCTGCTTTCGGTTTAGTAAGCATTGTGCTCCCGTAACTCGCTGTTTACCACTCTTATTGTTGCTGCGGTGCTCGTTTGGGGCGTGTAGGGGGATAATTAGGTCGGCGCAATGAGTCGTATAAAATAATCGGAAGATGTCCGCGCCGCCAGATTACCTATGGCGGTTATTATGTGGGTATCTTAAAAAGGTCGTTTTAAATTGTTATTAGGGTGGACGGTTTAATGAAGTATAAAAGCGAACGGTGTAAATGTGATGAAGTTTGCGGCGGTAAAAATATGTTGATGAGGAGGCCACCCCCGACACGGCCGGCGTTAGGGGAGATGCGTGCGGTGATTCGGATCCTGAGTGGAAATGAAGTTTCGAATAAATTTTTTTATGCTCGTCGAGATATTGCACTTTTATACCGGTAATATACTTTGAAAAATAGCAGCAAGGTTATTCAAGTAATAATGGTGTAATTTTATAATTCATAAATTTGAATTTATCTGCTTAATTTATTAAGAGATTTTAAGGTACGCATGGCAATGGCAGAAATTTAAGTCAAAGTTAAACATTTAAGTCAAATTTTAAAATCTAATAAATAAAATATTGAAGAATATTTGCAAAACATTCCGTTGATCACAACAAAAATAAGGAAAGGAGGATTAAGTTTTGATAACGCCTGTGACTTTTATGCCCTCTCTATCACTCTTTACTTGTAAGCGATTTTAATTTTGAAACCCATTGTAATTATTTACGTGTCAACTGCACTGTACTTAAATGGAAATGAAAATAAATTTTAATAAAATGGTTAGTAATTATCGTATGCAAAAAATCCTGAAAATATACAGAACTCATAAATGTTTATAAATATGTACTTAATTTTATTTACGAAAAATGCCAATATTACCAATAAAAGTTAGATTAATTTAATTAAACAGTGTTGATTAAGAAAGATCGAAATATTCTTAGACAAGGAGGAAAATAGCAGACACTAAACTAACCGTCGACGGGCCACTAGCGGTTTGAACGCCGCCGTCCGCTATCCTATCAGCCAGCTCATTCAATGTTTCATCTGTCAGGGAAATTTTGATTGATTACCCTCGTTCATACGTTCGCTTTGAAAAAATCGGCCATGGAAACGGGCGAATTCCCGCGAAGCCTCCAGATGGAACGACGAACAGAGCTTGCCTAGCTTGCGAAACACTGGGCGGTCCCACTGTGTGAATGATTTGTTTATATTGATTTTTTTGCCCGTCGTTTACGGTTAGAAAACAGAATATCTTTTTCTCTGATTTTTCATTCGGAACAGTTGCGCGCACGTGGATTTGTACACGGCATACCTATTTTATGGAGGGCTAACGTATTCGCATTAAAAATCTGTGTCAGTGAAGTATGGAAATGAATTTAAAATAAAGGAAAATTTATTGTTATCTATAGGATGATGCCTATATTACACACTAAAGCAATTTGGATGGCAGATATTTTACTTCCGATCTTTGTTAATGAACTAATAAAAAAGCTACCTCCCAGAAAATCGTACCTCCCTAATATACAATGTGTGTATATGTATAAATATATATATATATATATATATATATATATATATATATATATATATATATATATATATATATATTGCAAACAGCTGTAAAATTAAAACAATTACTGATATACTAAATTTAATCTGTTTGTATTATAAACGATTCAATAAATTAACATAAATCATTCAAGAAAATTTAATGATGCTGATCACTATAACATTTTCATTTCATGTTTCTTTGTAAATCTTATTGTATTTAAAGTTATAAAAGAGGTGTATAATTTTATAATAGTACAGAAAACAGGACCCACAAAAGAAAGCAAAGCACCTATCTTCTTATCTGTTAGTTTGTTCAAGTATCACACAAAAATTACTGGAACAATTTGAAAGGAACTGGAGTAGTTTTCAAAGTCAAAATTAAAACTATTGCTATCTTTTGTTTTTTTTTTTTAAATTTTAGTCAATATTCCTTATATTTTGTGCGTCTTGTCTGTTGTTTTGGTTGCCTATTTGTTTAAGCATAGTGTAAACACTATTATACCTATTATACCGATTTGAACTTAAATTTCAATAAAATAATAAGATCAGGTCAAATTAAAATCTAAACTACTTTTTTATCAAATACGTTGTAAAAAACTTGTAAAAAATCGTCGAAATTATCACAGCAATTTAAAGTTAAAATTCATGTTAAAATAAAGTTATTTTTATTCCGATCAAAGCATGTTTCGAGATGAAAACACATCATTAGTGGAAAAATTAAAAAAAATATGTATGGACTTAACGACGGACAAACGCTAGTAGATTAATACATAAAATTATTTAATATCTAACTTTCGAAATAATTCACCTTGATTAGTCCGCTATTACCTATTTGTTAGAGTGTATTCCATTTTATTATCTGTTTATTACACGTCATAATTTTTCATTTGTAAATGGTACTCGATTAATATGTATTATTATTTTATTGATAAAATCACGTAAACTTAAATTTTGCCCGAAGATAATATTAGTTGACCAAAGTTTTCATATGGTAAACAAAAAAAAGTCAATGTTAAATTATGTTGTTTCAAGTATTGGTTGCGAGCAATCTAATACCTAGTTACAACATATCGACAGACTTATAAGAAAAATACTAATATTTCTATGATGCCAGATATTCTAATGAAAGCTCTATCCTGTTCCTATAAACTACGGTATATTTATCGCACTGAAATCTGATCACCTTCTAAGTCTCAAATAGTACCATCATTTTCATATTTTCATTATTTTGAATTTTAAGAAAAAGGAAAAAATAACATATTCAAATATTTCAAACCTTTCTTTTCTTTATAAAATCGCGCTAACAACTATTGCGTAAATAGTCTGCAACCTTTCCAAGGTTTTAGAGAAACATGCATAGATTATATGAGATTCATATTGCTTACTTTTATTAAATTAAATCGGTAATAACTATTCTATGTCTACGTAAAATAGGTTCCGGAGCCTTTAGCGTCTCGGCAAGCGAAATGTATTTGTTTTTTTCATGTATAAAGATAGGTTTTTTTATTATAAAATTGAGTATTACGAAAGATAATGGTAAATTTTAAAGAAAAATCTAACCAAATTAATATGTACGGTGCTACACGTAAACCGACGTCAAACAAGATCCGCTCTTACAGCCCACAAAGCGGATTTAAAACTAGAAATCTCCTTCCGGTAACCCAGCCAGCACCTTTACGTCAACAGGCTCGCGCACATTCTTTCGCAAGTAATAAATTTCCCATAATTACTCGCGTGGCGGGAGCCGGGATTCCCTTCGTGGCACTTTAACAATCAGGTGGCGCGAGGCGCGGCCTAATTCAGCGAGGACACCATGTGCGAGCAACACTTTAGCCGGATGTAAAAGTGACGTTTGCAGGAGGCAAACCGCTGGGGGGAAGGGTGTAAGGACTCGGCAGCGTTAACGATCTTATTCATCTTCCCGTCGAGTCGTTCATCAGGCTCCTACTGTCACTTGGCGCCAGGATTCATCGCCCTGCTTTTATATATATTGAAGTAGGGTTTCTTTGTTGGATGGGGCAGTCAGGTTGATGTAATGCGTATTACGAGTGCGTTATAAAGGCATTCTTTTTTACGTATTATTGAGAAACTTATTATAAAGTCGTCAAAATCTAGAATAGTAATTTTGGAATAGGATCTTGTATTAAACAATTTGCACATAAGAGTTCCATTTAAGTATGCAATAAATTATAACATCGTTGAAATTGCCTTTAAACGGAAAATTTTGGTAATATTCTGCTGAAAACACTCGAAACATATTAAATTTACTGAACATATTTTAATATCATAATGGAAATAAAAAATAAAAGTTTGGTTGATACTTAAATGCTATATAAAAATGGCAGAAAATTTTCGTCGTTAAATATTATTCCTTTAAATAAAAAATATGCGAGTTTTGACTTTTGAAAAATTCTCTAATGGCATTCTATAGCCATCCCTTTCAAAAATAAAAGTAAAAATCATTTCGTAATTTAGGAAATGTCATAAATGAAGCATTACCTGCTAACTTACGATGTAACTGACTTATTTTTCGCTAATAAAAAGAAATATAAGATAGTTATATAAATTATGCACTGTGGTAATACAGTCTTGACCATCGCTTTCAATTAAAACCTGATTAATAACGTTGTCTACATTAGTTATTTAATTTTATTATTGTACTTACTTATTATTAAGGTTGAGGACCCTTTGCTAACAGCGGTACAGGCAGACGTTGGATTTTAAACTTACCTGAAAAAGAAAATGAAGCTGTTATTGTATAGAAGTTATTTCTTTTGATATTAAAACAATGAATAAATTCATATTATATTCCTTACTCGTTCACAACATAACGATTTAACCCCTAAAAAAAAGAAATAATAAACTTTTTATAATTCTGGTTTCAAAGAATTGTAAATAATGATGAGGAAATAGCTGAATAAGTTTACTGTGTAAGCCGGTCTGATATATTTGCCTTCGGGTTGTTAGGTATTGGGCTGTCCAAATAAAAATCCCCTATTTTACTTAGAAGTTTCTAGGAATGAAGAGAATATTTTTAAAATATTCATGTTCATACTTATGTCAAGAACGCTCTTGGGAGCTCTCAACTGTAATATTGTAAACTCGATACGTGTAACATGTTTCACGGAAAAATACTGCTTACATGGAAAAATATACTGTGCGGCAATATATATTTCGAAGACTGATACTTGTTCATGTTACCTTTAGGAAATGAAATACACACCAAGCGTTATGTATATATATATATATATATATATATATATATATATATATATATATATATATATATATATTTCAATAGGTGAAAATATATTCTCTAAGAAACGCAAATCAATTTAGTGTTCATAACGCAATTTTGAGGGGTTATACTAACTTATCACGTATGGTTTATTGTTATTAACAATCTGTTTAAGTATCACTACGTTAAAATTAGATTATAACCATGAAAAGCGATGTTTTTATGGTGAGATGTTACAAACAAGAAAAAAAATTATAAACTAGGAACTTTTACTAAGAATCGCTACAATATCTGTCAATATATTTTAATACAGTGCGACCAGCTGGCAAAAAAAACTTAAGGAAAATTATTTTTTACCTATAATGCAAGGCCAAATATTTATAAAAAACAAACTAGAAAAAAATTACACAAATTTGGTTGGATACATGTTTAGGTTATTACCTCATTAGAAACAAGAAAATAAATTTCATGATGAATAAACTATTCAAGTTCAAATTAAACAGCTTTTTTCATAAGAGGTCCAAAAATGTTTGTGAAATTCTGTAAATGGAAAATATTTTATAAAGCGCGATTGATTTAGCGTATAGAATGACAGTAGAAGTCAGAAAACCAGTTTTTATCATTTTTGCCCATCTGTCTGTATGTTAATTTGTTCTTCAATCACGCGAAATCTTCCGTACGGACGTTGATGAAATTTGGTACGGTAATAGTTTATACCCTCGAGTAAGATATATCATACCTTTTATCTGGATATTACAGGTAAAAATACATCTTGACTTGATGAATATTATACACTAGTACTGCCAACGCCATCTAGCGTTTTTAGTAAATTTTATGCTTATAGAGTTCTGAGAGACAAAAAAAATTAAAAAACATACAAAAACTCCTAATAAATTTTCTTATATCGAATTCCACGAAACGTAATCGTATCAATACAGCTAGTATATATATGTTTGCACAATAGTTGGCAGAAAGGCGTTGACTAAAAAAAATTACATAAGTTTTGACACTCAGGTCTTATTTGCAATAGGAAAATATTTTTCTCTTAGGACTTCATTACATTTTAAATGAAGTCAATATATCTTCTATATTTATACAAAGATTGAAAATACAGGAAAAACATCACATAAAATGCAAAACCAATGCATGCTTAATTTTTTCATTAAAAAGTCTTTTACATAAGTTAGATTACTAAATTTTCCTTGATAATTTCATAGAATCATGTGTCAAATAGACATTATCACTACATAGTACGAAAGTCTTAGAATATAGGTCTTGCAAAGTTTACATAAGGCGACCTAACAATGGTAACGTAACAAAGACGCCAGCTTCCCTTAAGGCGTAACGTAGTACGCATAGTACGTATAAAGCGCCCTCAAAAATATAAAATGCGCATGAATTCAAAATAGAGAGGGTGAATAAAAACTTTAAGCAAATCAATGCGCAGTGAAAAGACTTTCGTTTCACCCCGCCCCGCCATCATGTAAATATGAAAAGAAGTGTCGAAAGCTTTTTCATAAATCATTTCCCGGCAACGAGAAAGCTCCTTTTAATAACAATGTCCGGGCTTTACCTGCACATTCTTTCCAACACTTTCGTTCTTATAACATTAACATTAATTATTATTCACAAAAAGGCGTTATGCAGACTGTTTTTGCCGTCGGACGATAAAAGCAACGGGCTTACTTCACTTAACGCGCGCCGTTCAAATAAATGATTCACGGTGAAGGCGTCCGTTGGAAAATAATTGATAAATAATTTAGTACACACGGAGCAGTCTTAATCGTTCATAAAGCTATTACGACGTACGATTTAAGTCAGATGAAGCCTGCCTAAGACGGAAGTTGTACAGGTAACAGAATTCATTATCAAAGAAAGGTGGCGTTGGGCGTGAATGTTGCTTTACTGCTGCTTACATAATATTTTTGACACCTGACAGGATATAAAGTTCGGAAAAGCAATGTTCTTTTTGAATTACTTTTGTGTGAATTTAAATTCCCGTCGTTTCGAAGGTGGCTGTGAATTAAGAAAAAAAATTGTGAAAATTATCTCCGGAATTTTCAATTATTTATATGTCTCTTCGAAATGGGGTAATGGTGATAGCCATGAGCTTGACCTTTTCTCTTCTTCAACTTGGATAAGCTAAGTATGATATATTTTTAGGCGATATTTAATCGGAGATACCTTTAGACCGACTAACGTACAATATCATTTAGTTTTTAAATAACATTTCTATTTACATCGAATATTAATTTCTTTAGAAAGCTGATATATATCAGTTTATTATATTAATAAATATATTGATGATTAAAATACATATTTCATTAAAATTTTACAACTGATAATAACAAATACTTTTTTCGCTGGAAAGAAAAAGGGGTTAATGATGGTTCAATGCGCTTTCTACAGATACATAGTATATTATATATGCAGCAAGTGTCCATGTTGAAAATCATTTAAACACCCGAGTCATATTATTATTAATGAAACATTAATTTATCACAAAACGTAAACCTACAATTCAAACGTAACAATAACGTAATATTCTTAAACTTCATAACAGACCAAGGAACTAGATAAAAAATCTGCAGACAATGTCTGAGAGCTTTCAGAGAGTTTTAATTTACATGATACTACGCTAAAGTAAAACAGAAGAAAAATTTTATATAAAAACACATCAAAATTTGATTAAATTATTGAAAAGAAAAAGTTTATACAAGAGACTTCCGATTGAGTGTGATTCGTAAATATTACGGCATTAATTTCATCTTGAACATATAATCATTCTACTCAAAAAACGATACAACTTACTTATAGATAATCTACTGTATCCTAACATTAATTTACCAGATGGCTACGATGAAACGTTACATATGTTTTAAACGCCGGTACAGTACCCACATAAACTGAGTATTGCTTTTCTCCGGTTTCTCTTGTAAAAGAACTAAAACTACAGCCATTACTTGCTGTAGGTTAATATTTTAGTAGCAAAAGGCGTTGAAATATTGTTTGAAAAATAGTGTCAATTTTGTTTATCATTACTCACTTCTTAATAACAATTCACACCCGAATCGCAGCCAAAAACAATATTAATAACATGGACAAACTACAGTCATTATATTTTGAAAACTTGTCAATAATGTTCGAGGGCTAAACATACATATATCTGCTGAGGTGTTGGTTTAACCTAAATGAATATAATATACTGTGCTTACTCATCACATGTCAGTAAATACTGTTGCTTACACGACCTCGTAAAGCTTCGCTTATTTGACCCCTGGCATTATATTCTCATACGATTATTGAAGGTGAACATCAAAGCTTTTATAACAAGCGCTGAAAAGAGTTTTAAATCTGTCTTACAAAGGCTAAGTTAAAATACACAAATTAAATAGGAAAATTAATTGTTATTGAACAATCTCCAAAATTAATTGTTGTTGAACAATCTAAAAATTAATTGTTGTTGAACAATCTCCAAAATTAATTGTTGTTGAACAAAATCCAAAATTAATTGTTGTCGAACAATCTCCAAAATTAATTGTTGTTGAACAATCTCCAAAATTAATTGTTGTTGAACAATCACCAAAATTAATTGTTGTTGAACAATATCCAAAATTAATTGTTGTTGAACAATCTCCAAAATTAATTGTTGTATTAAGTTTGGAAAACAATGTTGTTGAAAGAGAACGTATTTTGAACATGGATTTTTCCAGTACCACAAACGAGGGCGAATTAATTTTGAAAGTAATTTATTTTAGTACAGGTGTTTGAAAAACGACAGTATACGCAGTATCAATTTTTTGTTCATCATTGTAATTTACATTTCATTAGATCTTTTCATTTTGATACTACATAGTTTTCGTTTCACAGGTTGGTATCTTAATTATGAGTAAATAAATATAATATATATATATATATATATATATATATATATATATATATATATATATATTTCACAAGTGTATTTAAAATCTGACTACTTAATTATGTTCTCGCTATGATTGCCAGACTTCTTAGGACTAACGAAGGAGAAATATCAATGAGGAGAGGCATTTAATATTACCGTGTTACATACGAAAATTAACCCTAGGAAAAATAATTTTATTAGAAAGTCAAGAATATGCAAAATAACATTTTAAAACTGAATTATATTGAAAATTTACATGGATCCTTAATTGGATTCTTGTTTATATACTTGCTCTTAATTATTGAAATACAATTAGAATTATCGTGGCAAGAGAAATAATGCAATAATGTAAGAACATGATATCTAGGAGTCCTTTTCTATCGTATAATACATATTCTGAATTTTGTTTATCAGCTTATTTTATAGGTCAATATTACTTTCTTATACTTTTCTTTATATTATATATTATAAAATGTATAATAAACGTGTTGTGTTCAACTCAAATCAAAGATAGGCGTGCTTTTGAAAAATGCCTTTACTATTTTTCCTATTTCGTGATATTTTGAATACGGGATATGGTAAACCTCGAAATATACGATCACCATTTTGCTTGGATTATTTATGTATATTTTTCGTAAACTACTTGTTACAATTTTCGATGACTTTAATAAATAACAAATGACGATCTAGTATTTCTTAGCTTCATTACTAAAATACAATTTAGCGGATTTTATAATATTATAACCAAACTGCAATATTAATATTTCGTATTGTTTAGATTTCCAATCCTTAGACCCGATAATTAATTGGAAATGTTATTAGTGGTGCAAATAACGTGAACAATGAACGAATGCTCATAGAAAGAAATAGAATGTTTGGGGTTAAGAAGAACGCGAGAAGTTTGTCAGAACGTAGACTCGGGCAATGGTTAGAAAGGATTGTGAATTTCGCAACTAGGTAAGAATGACTGTGAGGGTTTTAGAAAATATTATAAAGCAGTGAAAGAAAGTGAAATTTGCGCCGGTTACGAATCTCTATCCATCTGAGCCGCATCCTAAGGTCAGAGACACGATCAGATTTTCTGAGGCTGAAAATGTAGCGAATACATAATGTCTGTAGCCTTAACTGTTGAAAGCGTTGTAGTTTGTTAAGCAATTGTTATAGAAAATCTCAGTAATATAGTATGTATATGAGAAACATAGTACTTATATGCTAAGAAATTATCTCATTAAATTGTTCCATATAATATTGTTGTCTCATCAGATATCAGTGTCTCTCCTATTTATAACATGGTCAGTATCTGGTATCACGGAGCACACATACCTAATATAAAAAAAACCTCCATTTCCTATTGCTTAGAAGTGGGGTAGTTTGACAACCTCAATATTACACTTATTGTAGGTGTTTAATTCTAAAAAAAACCTGTAAAGCGCTAGTAGAATCCGCGCTAGCGTTTCGTATGCATTTAGGTCGTTTTAAACATTTAAAAATAATAGTGTTCCTAAAAATTATTAATAAATATTAATTTTTCACAACGTAGATATATTATATCCTATCTTCTGCAGGCATTAAAATATAGAGCATAATTCAAAAATTATAAGATCACATATAATCGCAATAATTTTTCTAAAATATTTGGGCATTTTAAAACAAAAATAGCCTACTTTTTAAATATTTTAGGTTCAATAAGTAAGTCCGCAATAAATGGGGGCGGACATTTTTATTTTGGTTATATTTCAATACGTTTAAAAGATCGTACAGAAAGTATAGACGACAAAGTATAGATGTACTACTTGAAACTATGAAAAAAATGTTTTGAGGTCTTCCCCACACTATATATGGAATCTAAAAAAATCGAGAAATTGATTTGTCCCCCAAAATCTCCATTTAAATATTTTTTAAGTATTACATACAATTGGGATACGTGTGGGTTAACATGTTTCATTACTATGCCAAATTTCAAGTCTCTATGTCAAACGGTTTTTGAGAAAAATGGTTACGACAGACAGACACGGGAGTGATCTTACAATGACTCCATTTTTCCTTTAACATTAAAAAATCCACTATTTTGGCGATAGTCCTTTTTAAAATATTATAAAAAATGTTTTCATACCTAATGCGTTCCCGGAAGTGCTGATCCACCAGTTGGGTTGTACAAAAAGACTAGAGAATCACCCAGTCGTGGTTCTACAAAGAGCATTCGTTACCAATACAGTTAATGCAATTCCGCGCTTTGAAGCCGGCAAATTATGATCCTGACGTAGAACGTATGTCAACGCATTTCGCCAGTCACAGATCGAATGCGACCTCGTACATCGGCGCTTTGCCGATTGACGTTCTGTTGATTGCGAAAAAGGGTAAAAAGAAAATGCGAAAAAACAAATTCGTATCCGCGTATTAATATTCAGTTTGCATAAAATTTGCAATTCCGAAACGGTCACGCCGATTTGCGGGCATCGTACAAATTACACGTAACTCTCGTGTTGATAGCAGATGGCGGGCAATTTAAATTTGTATTAAGTAAAAGATTAGAGTTCAATCATTTTGCCAATTAATATATTATAGTCTGCGACTGCCGAGGCCTCAACGCGTTTACGGAATGACAGATGAAGATTAAAATATATTATTATTTTACGTCTATTCTTCTCTACCTTATTTTTACGGCAAATATTGGACAATTTAAATTAATATTAAGTAACAGGTCAGAGTTCAATAATTTTTGCAAATAATATTTTTAATCAACGGCTGTTAGATGCTCTGCACGTTTATCGAATGACAGATCAAAAGTTAAAATATACCATTATTTAAGCAATACTCAATTTTAAAACTTATTCCGTTTCAGGAGGTATGACTTGTTTATGTTTACTTCCAAAGCTTTTGGGGAAAATTGTTAGACGAGTAATTCTCTTTCACTTTTGAAAATAAGAACTTTTTTTCTTTCGATTCAGATTTTTTATTTTAATTTACAATTATCGTTAGACATTTCATGCTAGATATTTTATGATTTAGATCAATGTTATAATTTTTCTAGTAAAATTTTAATATTTCGTTCAGATTTTTTATTCTAACCTTAGTTTGCAAATTAGATGATAATTTTTTGAGCTGTAAAAACTACATCATAATCAGTCTAATAATTTTGTTGGATATTTGAAAAATGTTTTGATTCAATTATATTTTTATAGTTTCACGTTTTCAAACAGTCAATATCCAAATAAGGGAAATTAAAGAGTTAAAGAAGCTGTAAAAATCCATTTAATAGCTTTTGCAGAAAAGCAGCCAGACAAATGTACTAAAAACATTTGTTTGTATTTAGAGAATTCCTAGTAGTAGGGTTCAAACAATTTTCAAAACAAGTACAGACACACACGCTCGTTACGATGAGTTAGTTGACTACCCATAAATTTACTGTTTTTAATAAAATGTCATGAGAATATAGGTTAATTATTAGTGAAAACTATAAGAATTTATTAACAAATAAGCGAGTTATGAGCTCCTAAATTTAATGGTAGGAATGGAATATATGATGAATGGATATAGCCCCGTCTCATTCGCTGTTTAGGAATGTTATGAGCTTTTATAAAAATGAAATCTTGTGATGACATCATTTTCAATATTGCCATCCCTGTCTAACCAATAAATTTAAATGTTTATAACTAGATCAATTTTTAACATTTGCCAAAAATATTTCACTCCCCTTCAGTTTGTGTCCTGAAATGATGATTTGAAAATGGATGAGAATAGTTGTTTTCATTTTTGTACTAATGTTTCTAGGATGTAATGAAAAATTTAAATAATATAAACTATATAATTTAGATAATATAAATTATTAACAAATAATTTGAAAAAATGGCTTTTAAAATTCGTTGGATTACAAGCCTAAAAATAAATATCTAAAGTTTTTCTAGGTTGCTTAAACTAAATACCGAATGAAAGTTAAAAAAAGGCTCGTTTTATTAATACCAAAAAGAGACTATAATATACATTTATACAAAAAATGTATTGTCAAATTAATGATACTATAATAATAAGAAATTATGGACATTTGATTTCAAGTGATATACATACCAAGGTTTTGTGGCTTTTATAGTATATAAATGATATTCAAGTGATATACATACCAAGGTTTTGTGGCTTTTATAGTATATAAATGATATTCAAGTGATATACATACCAAGGTTTTGTGGCTTTTATAGTATATAAATGAAAGCGATCCTGATCGTTATAGTGGTAATACAATTGACGTTACATGAATCTCATTATCACGTATTTGTTACCTTGTGTAGTGAAGATTCCCCCTTGATAGTGGTAATTTTTCACAAAAATAAAATACTTGTATTAATGACATTATCATTAATACAAGTATTTTATTTTTATTTTAAAAAGAAAAGTGGTAATAATAGCACAGGTATTTAGAAATAATGTAGCAGTGAGTAACATCGATACGATTAAATTGACGTGTTCAAAAATAATGTTGCGTTTAAAATATATCCATTATGGTATATAAAGTAAGAGATTTCTCTACAGACGCCTATTTGATATGCAAAGTAGTCACGTAGTATGTTACTAAATGTATATAAATAGTAAGTTTATACGTATCATGAGTCTACCTACGATCATCCTTACTGTAAAATGATACATTGTAAAGAGAATAGCGACATTGAAGTCATCGCTAGGAAAGTAGAATAGAGCCCAAGAGGGTACAATTCCATTTTGTTTATATTAGATCCATTGCATTCTCGATATCACTGATTACCAACTTCTGACATCAAAATAGAAACAGATGGCATAAGATCGTGAAGAAAGAAATCATATCTACCCACAGTGGAAAAAAAATTAATTTGCAGTAGAAGTAAATGTTTTTTATAATAAATGTCCCTTAGTTTTTGTTTATTCAGAAAAAGAAAAAGTCTTTAAAATACAATGTACTTTGTTAATCGAAGCTGCCAATATGAACTTTTATTTACGTGAACTACAAATAAAATTATGAACTTTTATTTACGTGGCAAAACCAAGTAATTGACGCAAATAACGTAAATAAATATACTCAATTCCTCGAAAATAAATACAAACTCAATTACCTATATAAAATACAATTACCTATTCCACTAACTATCGGCAACTCGCCCGCCCCAATAAAAATACCAAATACTCCATTTAAATTCGCTGCGCCTACGGCGGCGGCGGCAACAAAAGGCGTAGGGAGATCGAACACTTAAATAAAAAATATTGGCGACATTTTCATATTCAATATTCATGAGTATATTTTGTAAATAACGTCAGTTGAATACAAAGCAGGCGGTATCACGGCGCCCGCGAGCGCCGACGCGTAATCTAAAACAATATGAGAACTTTACGCGGCCCGCATCTGTAGGCGATACTTCGGCATGGTTTTATTGTCGCGCGGTTATAGTTTGTACTTAGAGATCGTTCGGTATATGATTTGGGGAGTGATTTCAAGAAATGAATCGGGGTGTAACTTAAGGATATGAATCAAAACGTATTAACTTTACGAAACAGGGTGTGATTTATGAGCATTTTTTGATGCCGTAATACATCCCCCAGAGAAACAGATCTAACATGACCAGATTTGTCATACCTCAGTTGTCTTTTTTTTTTTAAATACTTTGTTTTTATATATCTTAATCGGTTATGAATATACTTTGTTTTTTCATTAATAATGTTTTTCTTTCATTTTCGCTTCGTCTGCGTAACTTAACAGATGTGATTTGTTAACCTTCGATACTACAAAATGTCTCACTTGCTTACTCGTCTGTGTTTCAGCATTTTGATTACTTTTCAATCATATGATTTGAAACTTTCACTATAGATGTATTTTTGGTTAAGGAAAATCACGGAGAATAAAGCTTTTTTAGCAAAATTAATAAAACAATTTAAAAAACAGCTAAAATTTCAGCAAAAATTTTGTAATGAATATGTAACTTTCTCTCTAAAAGTGTAAATGTGTATTACATTTGCTCCAGCTAGCTTCAAGATGAAATTATTACATTCTTTTGGAATATACTTATGCTGCTATTTCTGTATATATTTTTGGAACGAAGTTCTTTTACGCGGCTTACAGTAGAGCGAACTGGCAGAAATCGTCACGTAAGGAAAAAGCGTTATGCTTCCTCCAGGCGACCTTTCCCTCTCTTTCTCCCTATCTCTTTTCTCTTTCTATATACGGTGGTATGTGTGTGTGTGTGTGTGTGTGTATGTTCGTGCGAGTGTCAACAATCAAGCAGAAAGCATTGTGCGCGGTCAGCTGTATAATCTCAATTCTAAACACGTGTAAATATTATTTAAATTATTGTTTTTTTATTCTACAGGCTTTCTTTTTTTTTATTGTAAGTCAATTATCATGATATTACCAATTCAAATATTAAAAATTTATAAATTACAAAAAAAATTTCGGCAAATTTATTTATTTTCATTAATTAATTAAACTTTATTTAGATTGTTTCAGTAAATTTAACAATTCACTATATTAATTTAAATTTTTTATTTATTTAAATTTAAAATAAAATAATTAAAATAAAAATAATAATTTTTAAAATTTTTTTTAATATAAGTATATTTAATTCTAACAGTAAACTAAATTTCATTAATTTATTAAAAATTAAAATAATTAACTTTAAAAAAAATATTAAATATTGAAATTTAAATTTTTAAGATGATTAAATTTAAACTTAAAATTAACTTCAAATTTAATATGATTGATTTAACATAAAAATAATAAAATTTAATGTTAACATTAATTTTGTAATTTATTGATTTTAAGTATTTTGTTATTGTTTTTTTTAATTTACACGGAATTTATATTGTGTCATTATTGCAATTTTATAATGGAAAGTCGAGAAAGAGAAACCGCAGCATGTGTAAATAATGCAAACTTAGAAAAGTAAGTTAATAAATCATATAACTTTATACAAGTATTTACTCTTTACATACATTTAATATACATGCGATTCGAGTGTTTACTATTTACATGCGTTACAGAGAAATAATAGTGAAATCATATGCTCAGCGTCAAAAAGAGTATCGAAAGAGAAAAAAAATTAGAGTTCGAAAAAAAATACCAAAAACAAACGCTCTCAATATCAACAACAAATCCGTCAGAAGCAAAAAGAAAAATTACAGTAAAATGAAACATTGAATCTTGCCAGGTATGATATATACAACGAGGCGAAGACAATTATATGAAAACTTGTTTTCTTACTATTTCAATAAAATACTTGTTTAGAGTAAAAAAATAATGTAAGGAACTTCGTTCCTGATGGTGGTTCCCCGACCGCACAGTTTTTTTTATTACAGTTTAAAATGATCGAGTTGATAGTAACTAAAATCACAAATTTGAAAATTTTGTGTAACAAAGTTGATAATTAAGAGCTTTTCAGTAAATAACCCGATTCTTATCAAATCTTAATATTGAATAGAATATATTATGGAGTAATGTACAGACTAATTAAATATAAATATTTCTTAGGGCACCGCTAAATAGCGCTATTGTTGTTTTTCTTAAATAAGCTATTTCATCGAATCCCCAACTACTTTCAGTCTTATTATAACTATCGCCTGTGTGTCGTCTACTACAGTTTTTGCTTGCAGCTTAAAATATAAAGAAGTCTTGTAGACCAGATACAAAATACAATTGAACATATTATGGATTCTTAGGTTGCCGCTAGAGAGCGCTATTGTTGTTTTGCTTAAATAAACTACTTCATCGAATCCCCGACTACTTTCAGTCTTATAACTATCACCAGTGTGCCGTCTACTACAGCTTTTGCTTGCAGCTTAAAATATAAAGAAGCCTTGTAGACTAGATGCAAAACATAATAGAACATATTATGGACCAATATATAGACTAATATAATAAAAATATTTCTTAGTGCACCGTTAGATAACGCTATTGTTGTTTTGCTTAAATAAGCTGCTTCATCGAATCTCCAACTACTTTCAATCTTATTATAACTAGCACCTGTACACACTACGCAAAATACCGTCTACGTAATATTTATAGACGGATAACGTCGCGAGTAACAACTAATATAGATAATTGTAAAGATAGTTTTATTAATTTTAAAAGTAGAAATGTGAGGACACACCGTAATTCAATTAAGTTACTTGTACGATTATTATGGAATTTAGATACGTAGCAGAATGCAGCAAATGTTTCATTAAATGTGTAGCAAGATACGTTGCTTGTTATTTTGCCTTATCAATACGCACATTCGTTATAATGACAATAGCGGCGCAATTGTTATCATGACATTGTTCTTTGATGATAATGATTACTTTATCGCAATTTATTTAAATAATTGTATTAGAAAGCGCTGGCAATCTTAATATATCAAATATATATATATATATATATATATATATATATATATATATATATATATATATATATATATGTATATATATATATGTATCAAAGAAAAATTAATGACGAAGGTAATTTTTATATATTCTTCTGAAGAACATTTATTACTTATATTGTAGTAGGAGAAGGTAAAGTCCAAATTATCGATTTGGACAAGAAATGATGAACGTTTAAAATTTTTCAGAACTACAGAGAATTTATGGGTTTATTATTTACGTGACAATACATTCGCTGCATTCATTCTGCATGCTTTGAAAATGAGCGGCCTCATTGATATCTCAGAAAATATCTTATACACCAAACGGAGAGATAGATAATTGACCGAAATCGATAGGATTTTATATTTATACCCTTGATTACTTCAGTACTTATTGTGAGTATTCCATCAGTTGAAGCATATAACGCATTCGTTGGTATTTGAAGCATTCAATTGCACAGTAAAAATTGAATGATTAACATTATGGAAAAAACCTGTCAAGCACGAGTAGAGTTCGCACTACAAGTGTTTCGTATACATTTAGCCATATATATATATATATATATATATATATATATATATATATATATATATATATATATATTTAATGGTACATAGAATTTGTATTAAAATATATATTAAATTTATTTGTTCAAAATGAAAACATATCGCCTACTATATTTTTCACAGAAAAAATGAATAATTCCATATAGAATTAGAAAACATTGATTTTTGGATTTTCCCCTTTACTTTTACTGTAAGACCTCCCATTATGCTGGCTTTTAAGTCGGTAGGGCAACCGGAAGTACCCTATAGGTTTTGATGATTAGAGAGTAAGACTATGGTATAAATCAAGTAAAAGTACGCTTTAGAGGACCATATCTTTCTTAATGTAATTATATATAAATAAAAAAATCGTAATTCGATTTTAATTTGAACTTGACATCTCAAGCGAAAAGAAGCTTTGATAGAAAGACAGTCGGATGGGCAAACGACAAAGTAATATCTTAAGGAATAAAAAAACAGATGCCTTTTTTGACAGAACCCTAATATAGCAGCAATCTCAATTAATTTCCTAATATTTCCATGGCTGCTATCACCATAATTTATATTCAACTTCAAAATCTCTATTTTACCCATCAGAAGTAATATCCCTAATAGTTCTTACGAAAATAGAAGCCCGCAAGCAATCGAAATTCACAACTTTTCCATCAATTGACCTATTCCTAAGTATCCCTCGAAACATCTAAAGCCAACCTATAACCACCGCCAAATTCCAATAACAATAAAAACAAAACTACTAGAAGCAGGCGGCGTGGGCATCATGTAAGTAAAAACTCAGCCGACAACCGTCCGCCCGCGAGTGTTATTGCATTACCTGTAGCGGCGCCGGGCGCCCATTCGCACCGCCCGCGCCGCTTTAATACGTCGAAAGCTTTCATATGGGAAAGCTAGGGCGAAAGCTGGGACGAACGGAAGTTCGGTCTCTTTGTTTTTTATTGTGGCCGCACGCGATGCGATCGGATATTGTACGAGTCGGTGTTACGTTTATATGGGTTTTTACACGTGAAGATATCGCCGTTACTTACACGATTTTTGGGCGCATCGGGGCGGAATTTGATGCGTGAAGTGTTCGAATCTGAAGGCAAAGTGGTGATCTGTTCACGTTTGAAATTTGTCAAAAAAAGTACGGTGGAAGGTAATTTTTAAAGTTATATTTGAATTATTATAGCAAGCAAATTAGAAACTACATAAAAAATTATGTAGTTTCTAAGAACTTATAAGAGTTATACAGACCTAAAATACTTAAGAGTAAATAAAACAAAAAAGCTAATAATTATCTATGCTTAGCAGGAGCATATATAGCAGAATATTGTTATAAGTAAAACCATCTATATTATTATAATACATAAATATTTATAATCAAATGCAGTTGTGTAGCGGAAACAATTTTGAAATGTTTTAATTGATTAGTTTTTTTTTATGACTTTATTGCAATTCATTTAAATAATTATATTAGAAAGCGCTGGCAATATAAAAAAAAATTAATGACGAAAGTAATTTTTATACATTTACAGCAGAATTTCTTAAACTACTTGAAATAATTTCAAATTATTGTTAAATTTACTCTGGGTAAATTAATGAAACAAAAGACATATTTTCGAGAATTTATTTCTTCTGTTGAATACTTATTAATTATAATTATAATAAATGAATTATATTAATATTATAATAAAATAAATAATAAACTAAAGATAATTACCAATTTTTTCTCCGCGAATATTATTAACATAATATTACTTCCATTTAATATTAAGTGAAAAAAGGGATGGACGTAACAAGACCTCTTGATAATTTTATTCATTTTCTCAATATTGAACTAATTGGATAAAACTCCTTACACCGCAAGCATAAATATGATTAAGGATATTCATTTATTATAATGTTATTACTAAAATAGATTATGCAAATAACGGAAATAGTAATTTGGGCCCATCGAAAATTATAAAACAGAAAATATATTAAAAAAAACTAAACATTTCTTGCCTAGTAAACAAGTATAAAATGGCGGAGGAAGAAAGAAACGGTAAAATCATATTTTTTATTAGAGAATGAGAGGAGCAGACAGAGAATCTTCATGGAAGGTGGATGAATGTTTATTTAAATCCAAGTCGTAAGAAGATAAGTAGCAGTAAATCTGGGAAAGAGGTAAGAGACGGCCAAAGGTACGGCGGATAACAGACGGTCAGTCAATTGAACCACAAATAAAGCTAAGAGAAAATTAATAGTAATTAGACCTAGAATCTTAATTTCATTACAACAACTTAATCCGCAGACTATTTGAACAAACACATTCGACATTACACAAACTGATCGTGTTATTGATAATAATGTCATTCTCCATTAATAATTATTTGCGTTGGAGTCTATTTTTCTATCAGCCTTTGCTAATATTTTTAGATTATATTTCGATAAAGCATTTAGGTTATTTTGGAAATGAAAATAGAGAAAATAACTTTGAGAAATCGATTTTAAAAAAGAACAAAATCTAAATAAATTGCATGATACAGTAGGAAAGAAAATATTCCAACGGTAATTACATATCAAGTTCTGGAACGGTTAACTGATTTTAAGACGAGGAGTCAGTAATCTGTATTTAACATTAGATACGTCCTTTAAACATGAATTTTCAAAACTTGTAGAATGAAGAAAAATTATTTTTTATTGCCTTTATATTAGAAGGTTAATTCATATCTTAATACATGACGTACCTTGGGTGTAAAAAGAAAGTAAACATTTTAAGATTAATTTCAAAACTGATTGCTAATTGATCGCTTGACTAGAACCGATAGCACGATTTGCTTGAAATGTATATACCGGTTAATCTCAATTCAAAATTCTAGTTTACTGGTTAGAAACTACTACCAGATTTTATATGATTAACAGGTCATAATTCTCTGGCTAAGCAGTAAGTGCCAACGGATGGGAAGCATCCGCCCATCGAACGCGGCGGAAATAGATCGAGGCGATGGCATAAACACGCGGCAGGCCAGCGAACCGTGATGTATTGCAGACTACGGTGAGGCTCGATAATCATACTTTAGATAAATGGACTTAGGAGATAGTTTTCGATATATAAGGTAATTCATCATAACTTGCTTTATGAAACACCTATAGTAAACCTAGATAAAGTAGTCCCTGCACAAAAAAATAAACAGAAGGTCGGATCAATCTCTCGATTTAAAAATTGACATTTTGGTAAAGGTTCATTTTATTTCAATGGTTCAATTTCAATATTTATATTCATAGAAAAAAAAACTCTTGATACTTTTTTAAAATATTTTTGTAGAAGTTTAAGGCAAGTATCTTTTTATAATGTTTCATCGAACATCACCAGTATTATTTTTAATCTTTAAGATATTTAAATTCTACAATAATACCTACAAATGTTTTTTACAAAAGCAAAGGCTTTATCTAATAAGCAGAATTTCTATTTGACACACAAGTTCTGTTTCGGTAATTGAAAACTTGTTTTTTTTGTGTAAATTAAATTGAGATAAAGAGTTACGCACAGTTATATTAATTATTCATCCAGATTGAAGCCATGATAGCCTCAGGTGTGTTTGATTTATAATTTAGCAAATTGTATTATTTTAATTTACGTAATAATGAATAATTAAATCAAGCATATAAATTATACCAAGATAAAATCTTACCCTACAGAAAGGAAAATATATTAATTTTAAGCCATGTTCACCTTATTAAATCCTTGAATGCAACTTGTTTGTTATTTTTATGAAGTAGTTTATTGTACCTTGGTTATGAATTGATTTAACGTTACTAGAGGTAAAGAATTTCTAACATATTTGAATATAATTTTTTGTTTAAAGTAATTTTGTTGTATTTAATTGTTGTAATCATATATATATATATATATATATATATATATATATATATATATATATATGATTATATATAATACTGCATTACGTAGTTTCAATTAGTTGTGAATAAAAATTGAGTGATAATGAATTTTTACAAAATTAACGCCAAATATATTCAGTAAATGACTATAGTTCATTCAAAACATGACTTTTTATCAGTTAAATGTCTCTATTAATTCGTCCAAAAACAAAACGCGAGCCCAAAAGTACTTAAAATAATATTAAAAAAATATATTTAAATTAGTATATGTGTATATACAATTGAAAAGATGTAACTTGCATTAAACTTAAATATATATATATATATACGCACACATACATATACATATATACACACATTTAGGTGTACAAGTCACTGGTATCACACCGAAGTAATCAGTAAGGCGTATCTGATATTATTTACATATGCGAGAGGTAGTAATCACGGAGTCGAATAAATTAATATTATATTTACACATAATTAATTATAAATTTACGCAAACAAACACAGGTTAATATTAACCTCTTAATTTGTCTCCGTCTACTATATAACCATCGCCCGCAAACGACACCGAAATATAAATAACTATTTCAAAACTAATAATTTCACTGCGAGCGAAGAAATACTCGACGCGAATTAAACTCAATATAATATTCAAAACATTTGACTAAACATAAATCTATCTTAGGTAAACATAAATCAATATACATAAACGATCTCAACTACCGCGTAGCGGGTTCCTAACGAAGCGGAGGTCCATCCGAGACGTCGGGCGGCCTAACAAGGCGGGGGAAGGGTCTAAAAAGCTCCGTCCATTTATCAAATCATTGTCTGCATTATTGCGCTGGAAATACGACGGAAACAACATGGCCATTACCGCGGTGCCGCGGAGCAGCCGGCAGACAAAGGCGGCGCGATGTTACAGACGAACCGACTTCGGTCCGACTTCGTGATGTATTGTTGGGCAACAATAATAATCGTTATGATCGGAGACTCGTCTGCCCATAACGGTATGCAATGATGTAATGAGTTCATGTCTTTATAACATGAAAGGTAACCCACTTATTTCGTTTACATATAAATAATTTTGCGTAGACCCTAACCCGTTTTGAATAAACCGCACTTTACTAATTTACCGCCATAGTTAAGTCTTATCATGAACATTTACTTATATTATAAATAAATATTCATGAATAAACATGGACAAAACTTTACTATGGTGGTAAATTAGTTAATCTAGGAGGGTTTATTTTTTCCTAAATATTTTTGTTACCTAGTCGTCAGATTTGTTTGCCAATAATGTTCTTGATATTGAATATTGAATATATTTGGCGTTCATTTTGTAGAAATTCATTATTCACAATTAAATGAAACTACGTGATGTAGTATTATTTCTACTTTCTTTAAGTTCTTTACCACGACCTAGGTTTCACACAACTTCACACAACTTTCGTACAACATCTTCAGGTGGGCTATTAGCAAAGATCTTTGCTAATAGCCCACCTGAAGATGTTGTAATACAACGAAACCTAGGTCGCGGTAAAGAATTTAAAGTAGAAATAATACTACATCACGTAGTTTCATTTAATGGTGAATAATGATCTTATTAAATTATAGTTTTACTACTACTTATTACGTTTTGTTGCTCTTTCTTACCATATGTCAAAGTTCTAGCAAACTATACAAAGTTCCAATATGAAATACGTAAAGTTCAGTTGGAATTTTATTTTATGCGTTTAATTGAGTACGTTTTGTTGTTACTATTTTCACGTGAAAACTGTAATGAATGACAAATTTTAACATTTCTGTTTCTAATGTCTTCCCCTTATTTCCTTTGCCGCCATTAACTTTTCTCGTTTATATTTATAGGAATTGTATAAGCTAAATATAACAGCTTATCAAGTAAGCGTGAAACCTGTATACGTTCCTAAATATTGCCTTTGTATTCTTTTCAATAAAACAATCCTCTATTTTCTTTTAACTCTGGGTTCTTTTAATCATAAACGGTTACGATCTTAGATTGCGTAGTGACTTTCCTATTCTCATTATTTCTAAATAATAAACGATTTTATATCGATCGTTTATTAGATAAGTAAACGAAATTTAGGATAAACTGAGCTCTGGAATAAGCAGCATAAAGTAGTGTAATATATATGTAAATTAAAATTAAGTAAAAAATGGTTTACTTATCACTTTTAATAATGTCAATGGAAAGTTGATTACTATGGAGTGAATATTTTTGCTGCAAATTCCATTAATTCACTTCGTTTATAATTCACATAAATTCAGAACATATTTACTAAAATCATTAGTCATTTTAAATATACTACTTAATGGCTTGAATGGAATTGAAACAGTAATTTCTGTGAATATGTCACTACGCCAATTTGTATAAGATCATATGAATAAATTATCTTTCCATCCTCATAACACGAAAATCTGCCCGCCCAGTGATTGCTCACATCAACTGCTCACTTTCCTATTCCGCTATCGCCCCTCACGCACATATGAATAACCCTTCCTGTCCATTCACCCACCGCGGGTATGATTAAGGCAATTTATATTCAAACATTAAGTTTTGTTCGAACGCGTAGCGGAATAACTGTAAGCTCTTCATCCGGCGGACGACAATTGCCCATCGCTCGCGCATCAATCATTTACGGCCGATTTCAGCGGCGGCTTACACACAATGTACATTAAACCCGGAGACAAGGACGATACTAGGGCGGTTAAAGCTTGTTCTTCACGCGTCGCTTGTAAATTTACAGTTCTAAGCGGAAATTAAAATACGAGTCCGGTAGTCAGATGGTTGCGAAAAATGATGTTATAAAAACTTATTTAGAATTATTATAAATTATCGTATATAAGAGGCAAGAAGCTGGAGATATAAAAATGATAGTAATGTTGATAATATTTTGAGTTAATCCAGGAGGGTTCTTTTTAATCGAGAGAGCTTTAAAAGCACAATTAAACATTTAAAACTTTCATGTTATTTTCAGAACAAGGTTTATAAATATGTAATATAACTACAGAATGTTTAAAAGAAATCGAGTAGTTTTTAATATATTCTGAAACAAAATTGTCATCGTAGATCATGATATCGGTAAGTCTGAATGTATTCCAAGTAGAAGGTACTATTAAACTAAATACTCCCAGAGCTAGGGTCGATAAAACACAGCTTCAATATTATCACCGATTTTGTGGCGCCGTGTATTTATCAATATCAAGTTTGGATAGATGAGCCATCATTTAATCCACTTTAGGTAAAAGTAACTCCCGAATGTCCAGTAGTTTGTCTTCATCGACAGCAGCATTACTTACTGAAAATCTAAGTGATCATGATGCTTACTGGCAATAGTTGTTTATATAGGGCCATTTTAATAGACTGAGTAATGGGAATTAAGCTTATACCATATCAAATATATAATTTATAACTTGTGACGTAAAATGGGCAGTTATTTTATGTCAAATTACGGAGCATAAATGCTATGTCATTACAGTCAAGGTTTGTCAAACAGCAATTTTTCAAGATTTAAAAAAAAATTGTTTATAAACGATGAGCTTGCCAAAGGATAAGATTGGGTAAATAAAATAAAAAAAAACAAAACTTATTTAAGCTTATAATGTTGCTGTCAGTAACTTATATATTAAGATGTAAGCAAACACAGTGACAGACAGTGGGAATAACTTCACAGCGTAAGGGGAAAAAAAATCTCACGATCTGATGAAAAAAAATTGTTCTTTTGCAGAGAGCAGCGAGAGCACGATCTAATGGCGCCCTAAGGTATTTCTAATTCCCTAAGGAACTGCCTATTTTTAATGGGAATAATATCCTATATATTAGTCAGTAATACGTTCTATAAATAAACAATATTTAGTAATGCTTGCTCAATTCCTTAAAGAGGTTTTACGTAACGAACAAACAAACAAAAACACTTTCTAATAAAGTTATGATTATTATAACTCTTAAAATTATTTTTCGTATATCTATGTACAGTACATAGATATACGAAAAATATTTTTTACGTAACGAACAAACAAACAAAAACACTTTCTAATAAAGTTAGGATTATTATAACTTTTAAAATTATTTTTCGTATATCTATGTACAGTACATAGATATACGAAAAATATTTTTTACGTAACGAACAAACAAACAAAAACACTTTCTAATAAAGTTAGGATTATTATAACTTTTAAAATTATTTTTCTTATATCTATGTATAATAATCCTAACTTTATTAGAATTGCGGAGCAAAATAAAATACGGACAAAACTTGCAATTTGATATATTTATTGAATTCAGTGAGATAACATCAATCATTTTGACTTGTCTGATTTGTATGCTAGAAATCTGTTAATTTTTAGATTTTTTTCACTATTATATATTAAAATTTCATAAAATAGAGGTGGATAATATTTGGTTTACTTTTTTGGACTTTAATTAGAGATGAGACTTGGAAATTTATATGTGACCCCCGCCTTTGAGTTAGAACCTTCTAAATAAAAAAGAATTGTTCAAATCGGTTTATATATACGATTTAATATACATAAAAATACAAAAACCTCTGTTTTGAAGTTGCTTAAAAAGTGTTGTTTTGAATTTATTATATTTTTTCAAAAAAATTAATTAAATTAAGGCCGTGCCGTGGATGTTATGCTTTAGACGCCCTCATGGATAAAACGTTGGACATTTTTGCATATGAGGGCGTCGGACCACGGTCGGTCGTATAATTACGGTTTTAGTGTGTTTAGGACGTTACTTTGTATGGCGATGGTTGCCAAGTTAATTAATACGCTGGAGTATTTTGAGTATCTTTATTTATTTATAAGCGTACATTTACGTTGGCCGTAATGTTCACGCTGCCCGATGGGCGGGCGGAGCGCCGGTGATGAGAGCGGTTTTAGAATTGAATTGAGGGTTATGTAACTTCATTAAATATTTATTAGTATTTAGAAGTGGTTGTTTATTGTATTTTTACCGCAACATCCCGTATAAGACAATAGTTTTCTTATTTACTGCTTGGCACAGCTTTCTTTTGTATTATAATAACAGTTAAGTTAACATGTAATTATACACTAGTAAACTTTTATAGGTTGCCATCAAATTTACAATGCATTTGTTTACTTATTGACGTACAAATAGGTCTAAGAAATATTCTAGTTTTGCGTAAATACAAACTCACAAACATAAATACATGATCTTCTTGGAAATTTACTTTAAGAAATTCTATCAAAACCACCAAATCAGTTACATAAAAGCATACCGCTAAGCGCGACGGCACGTTGGTACACGCCGAGAATTCTATGGAATTCACCTGAAGATGTAATACAACGAAACCTAGGTCGTAGTAAAGATATAAAAGAAAGTAGATATATCTAGGACATATAAAATTACAAGACTTTATCAGTATACGCGTATCTGTATGATATATTTATCATATAGATATAACATCAGATACATGGTCTAGAAATAAAGGAATCAAAGAAGGAAAACAATTAAGTTAAATTTTTTTTCTTAAGAAGTTTTAAATGTCTGGAACTTTTATTTTTTCCACAATATATTCAAGGCCTTCATTAGTCTGAATTATTCCAGATTTTTCATTGGACAAACTACCGAGATCGGGTGAGCAATGGTACATGTCTGGTCATAATTAGAAAAACTATGCAGCTTAAATTTAAAATAAAAATTTTGGAATATACAAACGAAAACTTTTCAATTGATATCACTTGACCTTATTGTCCCACTTTTAAATTTTAACTCCCATTGTGGGCCCTATTTTGAATAAAAATAAAAATACTTTAAAATTATTGAAACAAACGCGGAGAGGCAAATTTTACAACATTTCAAGATGATAGCAACAACAGTCGCTGAGAAAAGCAAACGTGACGTACGTACTATCATAGGTACCTCGAACTCTTGCTATAAAGATTCCGCTTTTAACTTACATGTACGGAAGCCTAAAAGACACAACATAAAGTAGCTGTCTAAAATCGATTTTTAAAATTTTTTCTTTACAATTTGAAGAAGTTTTTTCATGATTTGTTGACTGTTTCAAGACGAAGTTAATAATTAGTTACGAGGTAATTGTGTATTCATAATTTTAAATAATACGTTAAATATTGTTACAGAAGTATTACAAGTAAACATACGTCCATTTCAGTAATGACTTACAAAATAACAACCTGCATTTTATATTCTCAATAAACTTATTTAACTTATTTAAAGGATGCATATTTTACAATCGGTATCGTTAGGTAATTAAACAGGTAACTACCATATGCGAAACTGGAAATTGCGACATAACTTAGTTCCAAATAATTGCATCGCAAAATAATGACGGATGCGCTAACGTATGTTGTTAACTAAACATGTTGTCTCTTTCGTAGCCGAAATACACAGTTCATAAGATATATTTTAAAGAAAACAAATAAATTGTTTAATCATATTTGGTATTATTCATAACAGCTTGTATAACTTTACTGAAGGCATCTTATTTACAGATAACAACTAGAATTTTGCTGTTACGTGTATCACAACTTCTATAATGACTTCATGTTAAATACACTCACTGGAGAATATAAGAGAATACAATCATTACATTATCTTCTATAAAATAAGCGACCTGCTGTCAGTTTTGTGAAAGTAGGAACACTTTTAATTACGCAGAAATAGGTCTTTTATTAAACTCAAAACCTGAAATCTATTGCCGTGAATCCAAAATTGCTCTCTATTATTACAGCCTAGTAAAACTTTCAAATACCTGTTCGTAATGGATGGCTTGGACAAGTAATTATTTTTGACAATGTTGTTAAGGGGATACAGCCTGAATAATTTGTCGAGTTGACGCTCGCTTCATAATTATTGAAAACATTGAAACAAAACTAAATATATCGTAAACCGTTTGTCATAACAAAAAGGATAATAGCCTTTTTCATGTAGATTAACTTTCTAGGATTAATTTTTTCAATTACTGGATATATTTTTCAGTAATTTTATAAAAATTCATTATTCATAATCAAATAAAACTAAGTGATGTACTAATGAAACTACGTGATCTACGTGAATACGACCTATTAGCAAAGAAAAATTCTTTGCTAATAGCCCACCTGAAGATGTTGTAATACAACGAAACCTAGGTCGTAGTAAAGATATAAAAGAAAGTAGAAATAATACTACATCACGTACTTCCATTTAATTGTGATTAATTTTTTCATAATCGACTGTTTATTTTTACTACGTTAGGATTTGCGAAAAAAGTGTAATTTTACTGGATTACGAAGTAGAGCGGATTGTAAGCGTTTAAGCGTTATCTATGGAATAGTATAAACTTTATTGAAAACCGTTCAGTAATTCGCAAGAACAGCTATTCTGAATAGAAGACGCCTTATTGGAATCTTAAATGATGCAAAGTGATCGTAATCGAATAAAATAATTTCATGCCTTTTCGACATTGGCAGAAAGATGAAAATTTATCTAAAATTAGGGTTTTTTTTATAAATTGAAATATCTAGAACGTTGATCAATTTTTGTTAATGTTTTGTGAATAATTTCCATGATCTATTTGATGTATTATATATTAAATGAGAACTTATTGTGATGCTTCTTAATCTATTAATATAGAAGAATTTATTTCAAATTACAAAAATTTGAAATAAATTCTTCTTTTTTTGCATTTGATATGTGAAATAATAAAATATTATTTGTTACTCCCGCATGTGTTTAAAAAGTGTGGAAAGTAAGTTCAAACTTTTCCCATGGACTCTACGTCTTTTCGTGTGAAAAATATTTCACAAGACCTAATCTAATATAATTATGTTACTAAAGCTATACTTTTGATAAAATATATCAAAACTAGCTTTAAGCCGCGGCTTCACTCATATTTTCTTGCTAAAATAGAGTAAAAACAGTGTTGAAATTTAACAATAACTTTTTGTGAAAAAGTATCAGAACATAGTTTGTTACATACGTGTAAACGCTCTTGTCACTAACGGAGTGATTATTTAATTACCAAAAAACAATTCTGTACCGCATCGCAAAAGCAAATCATCTACATCGAAGTAACCGATCTTCGAGTAGTTCAGGTTCGAAAGTGACACAAAAACTGATAAACCACTTTCGTATTTATATTATTAATTAGAATGAATACGGAGTAACAAAATTATAATAAATTCTATTTACGAATTTACCAGTTTAATGAGTTTTACCATTTTTACTGCAGCATTCAATTTACACATTTGTTAAAAAGTAATCTTCAAGTTTAAACCTTTTAATTTAAAAAAAAACAACACACACTTTCGCATTTGTCTTATTAGTTAGAATGAATATGGAATAATAAAATTTATATGTTACATTTACAAGTTTTAAGATTTTTACCGTTTGCCGGTGACTTTCAATTAATATATTTGTTAAAAATAATCGTCAACTTTGAACAGTTTGATTAGAAGTAAACAAATTAAGTAACGTGACACATTCAAAGTGAGCTCCGCACGCTAGACCTGGAATCGTTATTCCGTCCAAGTTCAAAAAGTAAGTAAAGTCTTTACAAGGAATAAACCACAAACGCCGCCCGCGACAAGATACTCGCCGATCGTCGTCCATGAATCCACACAATAATCCCTAGCAACTATTAAAACATGGCCACAGCCAAACGAACAAATCCCCGATGCTTAATCAGGATCAGCGCTCTAACCGGACGCCACTGTAAATAAATAAACATTATTCGGGAAAAAGCATTTCGCTTTTTTCGCCACGCGCCGCCCCTCGCCGGCTAATATTAAACTGTCCCCTCGCTTCAATTTGTCGAATGGCGTCTATAGAGCTACTGATGATGATAGATTTTAGGGATGTTTTAAAATATACAGATAACTCGGTGTTTCCATGTACGTTACCAGATCAGAAAAAGATATCACCTTGCCGCATATAAAGCTTTTCAATATTGACACTCTTTTCTTTTGTCATCGCCAATCTATCTTCATCTCTAAAGGTTCGTTTACATCAAAACTTGAATTTCGAACTTTCTATTACAGTAATGGAAATTCATAAGATAGTACTAGAAAATTAGAAATATATTCAGTATTTTTTCAGACTTAACCTTTAAAAATATCTTCAGGGAAAAATGCTATATGTTGAATATATTTGGCGTTAATTTTGTAGAAATTCATTTTTCACAATTAAATGAAACTACGTGATGTAGTATTATTTCTACTTTCTTTCTTTAAGATCTTTACCACGACCTAGGTTTCGTTGTATAACAACATCTTTAGGTGGGTTATTAGCAAAGATCTTTGCTAATGTACCTAAAAATAATATATACAAAATATATTTTAATCAGATATTTCTCAAGAAACGATTTATGTCATATCATTTGACTTATAAATACAAGTTCGGAAGACAGTTGAGACAAAAAAGGAAATGGGTTAAAAGGAAATGGGGGGATTTTAAAAAAAAAAAAAGGCCAAATATCCAAGTTCATGTAAATCGGTCTATTGGCTTAGGCGCTAAACCACCGGAGGGTAAATCTTATATATGCCATTGTTTCTATCATTTTTTTCAAGAATTCCCATTAAATAGTCTCAATAATGCTCAAAACGTGTTTTAAATCTTTATAATTATTATTTTATAATTATATATATATATATATATATATATATATATGTATATATATATATATATATATATATATATATATATATATATCTTTTATAATATTATATTAAATATTTTCGTTCGTTTAATCATAGAACATTTCATACAGAGAAAACTGAAAATTTGCGACGAAATTCTTCAAAGACAAACTGACATTGCATATTCCTCTACGCATGCGTTAGTAAATATTTGAGTAGCAGTTGGAATATTTGTATTAAACTGGATATGTTAACGACCTTTGACATCTGACCAACTACCTAGAACTTAAATTCATAAACGTCTTGCTATAACTAATCAACAGTCTCCTAAACTGCTCCAATGATTTAGGTTTCAAATAACACCATGCGATTATAATCATAACGACAAACCCACACTTGGACACCATTTGAACTGAATTCACATAAACTAATTTTGTTTCAAAATCAGTAGTAAACCGAGGAATGCCCCAAGTCCAAAACATGAACAGGGTGAAAACTTTGCCAACAGTCTGAAAGCATTCAGACGTGAAAACCCCCTTTCCAACATGATACGTAATGAATTATTCAATAGTTAATTAAATGGACACTGTCGAGAGGTTTTGAGCCTTTAAGGAATTAAACTTCGACGTTTATTGAATTTATAACCACGGAATTGAAAATTTGCGCCGGAAGTACGTATAAGATGTTGCGAGGATGCCCGTATCTGTTTTGCAATTAGAGGATTAGGATATTAAATTTAATTAAATGTCAAAGTTTTAATGTAACGATATCATTAATCAATTTGTTAGTCATTAAATTATATTTTATACAAATATAGGTAGATTTATGATATTTGCTTCCCAAGTGAAGTAGCAAGAATGGAATTAGAAAGTAGTTTACCTTAACTCAAATTGTCCTAAACCATTCCATAATTGTTTTTATAGATGCTCCTTTGGTACTTAAAAGCTTTCCGTTTTATTTGCCTATATATTATTTTCGCTACTGAATCCTTTTCCACTTGAAACACACTTATGAAATAAGCTTTCGTGCAACATTGTCATATCTCATAGGGGAATTCATTTTTGATCAGTTTCTTCTTTCACCCTTACTGTACTACTAAAATGTCGAATGTTTCACACATATCTTTATACTTCTCAATATCAATATAATAAAGTACATAATATTTTGCAAAATAATTATATAAATTCGTAGGAACCAGTTGTAAATTATCTTGTCAATTAATTTATTTTGCAGTAAAATTAATGTAAGAAAATTTTTTTTCAAATCAAATTCGTGAACGTGCAAAATTTAAGGCCGGAATAATATCATTAATCCATAAGTATTTTAAGTGGCCTGTTTCCTTGCTATATGATTTTGATAAAGACATATGATAAGGAGAACTTTTAAATCTGTTTGTATATTTATTATTATAAAATTGTCAGATAGGTGCATTTGCACGTCAAAGATTTGTTAAAAAAAATGTGGTATACACTATTTAAGTTACTCCAAATCTAAAAACTTGGCCTGTCTTTTCGTTTCAGTTGATTTGTACCTTTCAAGTTCAAAGTTTACATTACTTTTATGACTATAAAATATTTCCTAAGTGCCATTTTGTCTGTCTGTTTTTTTATTTATTTGTTTGTCCGTTTGCTTGAGCATTGCGTATTACTGAACCGATATGTATTTAACTTTCGTTGAGTATTTCGATGAAGAGCTAAGGATTCAGATTATAATGTAAAGAAATTTTTGTTAATGTTTGTCTAAAAACTTGAAATTTAATTATTAACTCTCAGGGAGTAAGACTAAGTTGGAAATGGCTGAAAGAGACTTAGTGGATATTGCAGACTATGAAGGCGATTCGGATAAAGTTCAATTTAAAATGCAAAACAATTTTATTTCAATATGAAGAAAAATTTCAAGAGAAAAGTAAACAATACAAGTGACGGAAATAACGAAAAAAACTAGTTTATGTACATAAACGTAAACATTGAACCAATATTTTTAATAGGCAGAAGATTTTTAAATTAGTTACCCAATTTTGAATACGCTCGCTGAACGTAATCTATTTAGAAGAATCCCTCCGAGTGACCTCCTAACCGTACTACCTTATTTATAATTCCTTTATTTCTATTTCAGTACGGAGCCACTTTTGATGATCGACCTTTGCCTATTAAAATGGCTCCAAGACTACGCTCTAGCCGATTAGCATCACAAAGAAAGGCGACACGAGCCGCAACCGCTGTCCGTAAACAATTTGCCCCGGCAATATTCTACGCACGGGCGGGCGCTATATTTTTAAGTGATCGATCGGGGTGGATCCCCTGGTCACTGAGTTGGGGTTACCTTACTCGTATGTTCGTGGTAGTAGGCTGAAGGGATGTGCGATTTAGAACAGTACAACGTTGTGCATATATATTCTTTTTTGTATCTAGTAAGATACAAACAAGAATGTATATGTTGTGTAAGGCATACACGAGTAAGAGTAATCGAATATCTTTGAATGTTTTTGTGATCATATTTATTTGTGTTTATATGTTAAATATTTTGCGTACAAATAACTATTATAATTAAACTTTAACATAACCTTTAATACACTTTAACACAATGTAGACGGCATTATTCATGATACCAATAATTAGTGTATATATATTCATAACATTGTAGTTAACACAAATAAAGTAAACATAATTAAATAATATAAAATATCTTGAAACTAAGCCAAACGAAACGGAAATAAATTAATTAAAACAAATAAAATTAAATCGATTGAAATAAGGCGAAATATTATTAAACTGAAATAAAATTATTTAAAATTAATTAAATCAAATAAGGTAGCGTCCAAAGTAGTGAGTAACAATCAGCTCAAATCAAATTCCATTTAATTATATGTAACATTTTTATAATTAACCAATGGTTAATAAATGAAAGAATATATAAAATTAAACCATTTAATCGATTATTTCTAACATCTGTTTTTAGGTTGAATAAGTCTAATAAATACACCTGCTCATGCGATCAAAATCACCAAACCATTGCTTATGCGATTAAAGAATGAATAAAGCCAAAATGTGGTTTATTAATGTATACCGATATAGCCAAGTATTGTTTTATTAAATGGTTATTATCGTTTATATTAAATGTGATATAATGTTTATTGATCTACTATCAATAATGATCTACTCTCCTACGACATTTACAGATAAAGTATAAATAGATATAGCGTAGAAACCTCGCAGTTAGTTATCACTGATAAATATTGCATTCCATAAAATTTTATTTTTTGAGGAGTTTCACTTTTTTTTGGAAAAATAGCCCGTCACTAGCATTTAACCGGGATGTGCGAACCGCAATTGTGTTGAGAGGCTGAGGATATTGATGGTGAAATTACGGTGTTGTCCAAAATGTGAAAGGGTAAAGGTATGGAAAACACCGTGCTTTTGGTGCCATTGTATGCTTTTGAACTCGCATTTTCTATGCCAATGTAAATCTAAATTAGCCATAGAATATAAATTATGATGTACACTTTTTAAAGATGTGTTCTGTACTATTGAAGATATGTACATTTTTAAACTGTGTGGTTTTAAAATAGCGAAATTTTGTAACACAATACGGAGTATTGTATAACATGGTAAAATAGAATGATTATGAAAAATAACTCGGAAAACTTATCTTGAGTAAGGAAAACTGTATGATACGCGTGGAAGAGTTTCTATTTATGATTTCTTTTAAACGTCGGCGAAAATTTTTAAAATCTTTTTTAAATATCCCAACGTGTTCAATTTGTTTAAAGCATACATCACTATTCCGACAAACCATTCTCTGTAGATTTTTTAAGGAGAAACACTGTAACAAATGGAGATAGTGTCGCCTAGTGTTTCATTACTAAGACTGTCGGCTATATATATATATATATATATATATATATATATATATAGATATATATATATATATATATATATATATATATATATATATATATTATTAATAATAACGAAATATATATTTTTGACAGCTAACTATATTGTTTTCTCTGCTAAGTTAATCTCGCGGTTTACAGAATATAAAAACTTAAACTTCGAACTAATTCAATATTAACTTCCATTACCACTGCCACTGTGCATTCTCTGCGCGTAATGGATGCTTAAAGCGCAGCGTCACACGAAGCCAAATTCACTCAGAAAAATCTGTAAATTACGTGTTAGACATATTAAATAATGATTTTTAGTCGGTAGCTTCGGCCGGCCCATCAGTATTCAGACGGCGAGCGCACAGGGCTCGCAATCGGCCGATCATCTGTAGCAGCCCCTCTCAATTGCATAAAAATGTGAATTCTCCATTATGTCCATGATATTATCGCGCCGTGGCGGGCAGTAACAGTTGTGTCTGATGAGCCTTTGTGCCGGGTCTATGGGCGTTTTTATACAGAAATGCATTCGGTAAATCTAGTTGCGTGATTTATGTCCCGGTTCATGATGGGATACATATTTTTTTCGTCGGAAGTTCGGTTCTGTGGAAAATTATAGTATATACCAGAGCGACTGAGAAACAATTGGGGATGGCGCAGAGATAAGATGATTACTTAAGTACTATCCACTCGATTATTTTGAACTTAACTGATTACTGGACTTAAAATTTATTGGCATCATTTATTGCCTTTATTTATTTTCTTGTATTGCACAATAGAAAGATTAATATTGCTGTATAAATAAAGAAAAAAAATTCAAGAAGAGTCTAAGAAAATTATCAATACAAACTGAGGAAAATGTAAAATATGGAAAGATAGAAAAGCATGCGCGAGAGCGTGTATGAAACGTTAGCAGTCACGACAGAGAATGTCTGTTTATCGTTTCATGATTTTCGTTTACTCTATGTAAATAGAATCCAGCATAAAATTAAAAAAGTCTATGAAATATAGAATTAAATAGGTATTTAGTCGAATTGAAAATCTCGAGTGTATTCCATAGAGTTTCAATACAATAATCAGTATCTAATATCTTGTTCTCGAGTTCTAACGTTTGCACAAAAATAGATCGAAATTGACACTAAGAAAAATAATAGAATCAGCATTTTTATTGGTGCACACTTCGGTGTTTATCACTTGCTACTGTGGTATTTAATATTAATATTTTTTATTATTTTCATAATTGTATCTAATCACGCGTAAAAAAGTTTTCCGTGCTTCATCCGATAAATAACTTCAGATTTATATTCAAAATTTATACGACGAACACTTTAAGAAGTTCAAAAAATTCCTACGATAATTTTTAAATTTTTTTTTTCATTACCTTTTATTCATCTCACATTACTTCCTTATACATTAATCCAAATATCAATCTTTTTCTTTTATTTTCCATGTTTTCTTTAGCATTTTCGTAATCATTTAACAGAATTTATAATTAAATTAGTGCAATATATAGCAGCAAAAATTAAAAGAAAACTCGACTATGGTAAGTATTCGAAAGATCAATCCAATCGTGAATAGAAATTCGATACGGACAAACTTTTAAAATAGACGCCTCGAACCGTTCACCGGCACCGGGTACACGCGGTCGCGTAACTTATCAGCAATATTCGCCCGCGTCTAAATTTAAACTTATCGTTTGTAAACTATTCGCTTTACTTTGCGCAGTAGAACGTATGAACGTACGTACTTCCCGGTACCGCAGAGGGCGACGGTCGCCGGTACATCTAGGTTCACCGAAGCTAACTAACTGCTCCTGAAATACTCGCGGCGTGCGCTGTAAACATTAAGTTCGCCGAACGTAGACGTAAACTTTGACACGTGCGAGCGAACACGTGGTCCTGAGAGGCAGTTAACTTTCCAAGCGATAGTTCGGTCGATATGGATAATCTACGAGCGGCGGTTTGACGCCTGAGACGACCGATAAGTTTGTATTTTTATCCATTTCATTTTTTGGTTTTTGTATACTGCGGGATACTTAAATAAATTAAAATAACGACAATATAGTAAAGACTATTACAAAAAAGAAATTAAACAAAATGTATCGGTTAAAATGTAATTTTTGGAGTTAAGTTTTTTCATGAAATTTTAACAATGATGACACAAAATTGATACAATTAAAATTCGGACCATCAGTGAAATGCACAATCAACATAAACGTTAAGTATATTATTGGGAAAATAAAAAGAAAATAAAAACATGTATTACTTGGGCTATATGCTTGGTAATCTCATTTTTTTCAAGTTGACTTCGAAAGTTGATAAAATGAAAATCAAAATTTGAAGAAAACGTGAAAATAATTGAAAGTTCATTTAAAGTAGAGAAAATACAAATTGAAGAATGTATGTTACATGCTTTTGCATAAAATTTCTTGTTTTAAAGTGCCAGTTGTTAAGCTAACGTTGAACAAACTATTTTGAAATCTAGAGATGTAGCGGATCAAGTTATGTTTGTAAGCAATCACTAACATCAAAAGTGCAAATTGCTTCTACTATAAAATATACCTAACTTTTCATAAAATAGATCATTTATACATAATAATTAACTATAAAATATGACATTGGTAAATTTTTACCACTATTAATGGTCTATCATAATTGTACTACGGCAATAAGGTAACGACGTGTAAAGTATTCGTTTTAAAAGTTTGTATATATATATATATATATATATATATATATATAAATATTTTACATTTGTAATGTGCATAAAATTATAATCTGCTCAAAATAACTGCTCAATCTTTTGCAAAAGTTAAATGAGGACTAAGAGGAAGATTTTGTAAAATCTAACTTAGAAAAACCGAAATGGGTATGCAAAAATCAAAAGTTAGATATCAAAAGTACTACATGCTATTGCTCAATCTGCTAGGTAAGTAGGAGCAACTCGTTATTTATACAAATAATGATATTTCATTCTCTAAAATCCATATGGGACATGTTCAAAACTTTTTATATGAAAATAAGAATTTGTCGTTAAATATGGCTAAATATAGTAAACGTATTATCACGAAAAAGCTAGAAATACCGACGTAAAGCGTGTGTTTTGTGTCAAATATAACGGTGACATTGATTAAAGTTTATTGTTAAAATAGCAGCGGAAATTCAGTCACGGTAATGGCCGAGGCTTGACGGAACGTCCGTCTATGAACGCAGTGACATTTTTATCTCGTTTCCTCTGTGCTTCATTAAAAAATACCAGTCGTTGGCTTATATGATATCGACAAAGGTATGTATTTCGATTCGAGGAATTTAGTTGTAAACTCACAGACTTCTGGATGACATATGAGTAGCAATTTCGACAATATTAGTAGTTCTCCAGAGTTATATATATATATATATATATATATATATATATATATATATATATATATATAACTCTGGAGAACTACTAATATTGTCGAAGAGAAAATATTACAAAATAGTTTTTTTCACGATGCTACTCGAACCACAAACTTAATCTAAATGACATAATCCATAAAGTTTTTTTTACGATGCTACTCGAACCACAAACTTAATCTAATTGACATAATCCATAAAGTTTTTTTTGCGATGGTACCCGAACCTCAAAGTTAATCTAAATGACATAATCCATATAGTTTTTTTTACGATGCTACTCGAACCACAAACTTAATCTAAATGACATAATCCATAAAGTTTTTTTTACGATGTTGCCCGAACATCAAAGTTAATCTAAATGACATAATCCATATAGTTTTTTTTACGATGCTACTCGAACCACAAACTTAATCTAATTGACATAATCCATAAAGTTTTTTTTGCGATGGTACCCGAACCTCAAAGTTAATCTAAATGACATAATCCATATAGTTTTTTTTACGATGCTACTCGAACCTCATAGTTAATCTAAATGACATAATCCATAAAGTTTTTTTACGATGTTACCCGAACCTCAAAGTTAATCTAAATGACATAATCGATATAGTTTTTTTACGATGCTACTCGAACCACAAACTTAATCTAAATTACATAATCCATAAAGTTTTTTTTACGATGTTACCCGAACCTCAAAGTTAATCTAAATGACATAATCCATATAGTTTTTTTTTACGATGCTATTTGAACCACAAAGTTAATCTAAATGGCATAATCCATTTTTTACGAAATAATAGAAGGTAATCTTCACATACGACAAAATTACAATTTATAACTGAGACTGTGTCTATGCGTACACCACGTGAAAACTGCTGGATGGATTTGAAAGAAAATGCAATTTTACACCTTAGAGGCTCGTCCAACATCTGCAACAGAAATAATAAAGATTATTTCAGAACTCTACAATAACTTAACGTGGATGTCGTTATAAGCAACCACTATAAATGTATAGCTTTATATTTCTACGTGAGATGGATATTTTTAACAAATGTTTTTAATTTAATAACGAAACAAGGTTTACACGTATTAGTAACTACAGTATGATCATTATCTATTAGACTTTAGTGCATCCTCCTGAGTGCATCTAGGCGGGAAATACTTTGAAGATCTAGAAATATGCTACATAACACGACTTTTGCTAGAAATAAATGGTTGATGTGACATGAATATATGTTTAGTCTTATGCCTATTAAATGAGTTTAAAATGTTAACTATCAAATGTAATTCTATCTTAAGTATTAAGTAAGTTGTCAGTACTATTAACTGATACACAAAGCAGAAATCAGTGAAATTTTATGAAAGAAAAATGCAATACACAAAATTCGTAATAGTCGATTGTATTACTCAGACAGTACCCTGCCTAAGATCAAAAATTCCATCCTCGCAACAGGCAGACATCGAACAAACTTTTATGATTAGCAATCACTCTTAATTTGTAAAAATGACGGTCGGAAAGTAAATAAAAGCGGCACCACGCTAATAAGTTGACGAGGCGGGGGTGGTGTGGGTTGAAACAATGCTTCTAGGCCCGGCGAGCGCGTTTTATGAATATACAAGATGGCCGATTAAAAAAAAGTGAGCAGTTTGGGGCTCGGTTACACTACTTTCAAATTAAATGAGAATATATTTAACTACTCGCAGTTTAAAACGGTGAAGAAAATACTAGACATCAAAGTCAAAATGAAGAAATATCTTGAGTAAAACTAACGCGAGATGGTGTATGGGGAAAGATTGAAGTAAGAACCATGTTAGAACCTTGCTAATTACCTACAAATAGGTTACAGTACTGCTGCATAATTTGCCTTAAGAGGGAATTTTCTCAAAACAGAGCTGTTTATCTAAAGAAGCCACCAATCGACACAGCAAAATTTATTTACTTTAATGACAGGTACTCTTTTATGAAACGTATTTATATCCCGGTCGTGGAGGTAAGAATGTTACTTCCATAATCGCACGCTACACAGAAGAAATTTTATTGGATTTATTCACTTTATTAATGTCAAAACCAAGTTGACAGTAAAGATAATTCAACAAAAAAGTTAAATTTTCAAATCTTTCGATAAACGCTGTTGTTATTGTCAAATCATAAGCTTAATAATACATTTGACTAAATAACGTTACAAATTTTAAATATATTACTCTTTTACGCTATTTTTTTGTTCTTATGTGTGAATGTCACAAGAAGATTAGGTAATCTCGTTTGAAATAAATATATTGAAAATTAAAGTAAAAAGGTAATGATAAAAATTAAATGTGTAGAATGATATCCTAGTTATAATTTCATAATCTTATTAGCTAAGCATTGAGAACACTTCATTGCAGGTATTGGAACAGAAAGCTGTCTCTAGGACATGAAAATATATAAGCTTGCTATAAGTTATTTTTGTCGTATAATTCCGTAATTTACAAATGTATATTTTCTTGCTGTCAAACTTAGTTTTCTGATATATGGAGTAGAAATAACACACATTAAAAATAACAAATCACCAACTAACGACGAAAACACGTATGCTTTACAAAACCATTGCCACAGAGGATAGACCTTAACGATGCCAATCCTCTTTTCCACCAAACAGGTCAACGTTAAAGCATCGTTTTCATCAAAACTTTCTCCAAATAAGACAGAGAGAATGAAATAAAACTCACCTTGCGTCGTAGCAGGGAACAACAACCGAATAAAACTTGACAAGTGTTGTTTGAGTAAGCTTAAAGGAGATGGATCATGGCGGGCGGCGGAAATGGAACAAACAAGGTGGCAATGCGACGGCTTGTTTACCATAAGTTTCTTTGTTGGATGTGGGGACTCGCGGATCTGTGACTTGCAAATGGTGGACGTGGAACTATGTTGCTAGGCACGGGAAGTTATAAAATGGTATCGTTCGCTGACCTTAAGAGATGAAATCAGTAAACAAGACGTTAGTGTTTGCTTTTGCTAAGGTAGTTGCGATTTTTAAAAAAGTTAGAAATTGTGCTTTTTAACATACACCATAATACAGTAAACAAGTAGGAATGTACATGTGAAAATAAACAAAATTAGTACGAAATATCGAATGTATTGTAACAAATTAACTGTTTTCAATATATTGATTTCCAATTGTAGATAATAGCCTAAATAATTACAGATTAAGATATTTTTGTACCCATTTATTTTAACGTTTTTATTTTCTATCTTAAAATAGAAATATATATTTTTTTTGTTTAATGTAAGGCTTTTAGCGTGATATTTTCATTTTCAATATAATGATATGAATTTTCTTAAAACAGGGGAACAAGGTTTCTATACAAGGTAATGAAGGTGAAAATCTAGATACAACAATTCAGTATCTATATAAAGAAAGAGGTAGGAAATATATGTAGTTTCATATTTTTGAGAGGAAATATATGTAGCATAGGAAATATATGTAGTTTCATGTTTTCTCAAATAAAATCACTCACATTCATAGGGTTCTAATAGATGTTGTCCTTAGTTTTGAACTTGGGACAATGTCAGGTCAGATTTATTTTTTTCGACATTGGCTGATTTTTCTCATAATTTTCGGTGGCCTTCGATTCTATTATAACTCTACGGCAGTTATATAAACATTGGATCATCGAGTTCAATACTCATCATGGAATGTTCGGGCGAAAACTAAGACTATTAATTCCGATTAAAATGTGCATTCCTCGAAAAAAAATAACATACAGCTTCCAACATAAGATTTTTCTCGTTTAATAGATGGTTTCGTTAAACCAGCGGTAAGTTGATCAAAGTTAGGCGAAGAGAATAGTGTAGAGAGGTACTTCAATTCAATTTGCGTAACCTCGCCTCGCCTCGGCGACTTCCGATCGCTGTCGGTTTTTTGCGCCCAAGTCAAAGGACCGCGACTGAGCTCCTCGCTAGGTTGCACGAGTGTGTAGTCACTTACTTCAGACTGCGACCAACTTCGACAGGCACTTCGTCGAGGTAACTTCGCGAGCAGTGTAGAGGGCTTATTACATTTCAACTTCGTCTATAAATTGGCAAATATAATCAATTCGATACAACCATCAGAAACTGTGATGTTTTACTCGACGATTAGTAGATAAAGAAAATTCTTTTCCATGTGTATTGTGGTTGTTTGGTATATTTTATTAAACCAGTATCATTTCAACAACACAACTATTACAAAATGACAGTCAAATTCTAGATTTTTACGGTTGAATCTCGTGTGTAATATCAATTTAAATAATACAGAACATAAGAAAAACAACCTTAAGCATTTAAATTAAAACTGAGTCTTTTGCGACAAACATAAACAAAATATGTTAATATTTCTCCCATCACTAGTCATTTGCTGCTTTGCGCAAATGACTAGTAAGAGAAGCGGAGCGCCGGGATGAGAATATTTAGTCCGCAGGCGTTAAACTTTTACCTAATTAAACACCGCGAGGACTACAAACAGACGCGAGTGAATTTCGCCCGTCGGTCAGATGTATCTAGATGATACAAGTTTAATTATAAACTCTGCGAGGCGGCACGGGCACAACTTACACTGAATATGATGTGACGATGTATTATGTGGTAGGTGAAGGATGTTAATGGAACAGTTACCCGAAACAAAATGAATTAATGGAAGGAAATAAGCTGTACAGCGTAGGGTAGACTTGTTATTTAGAGGTTGCACATACTTAAACGCGCTCCTATTTCTGAAATGTCTAAAATCTGCGGCAAAGGGTTTGGGTTAGTAAAATTTTACAATGCTGGCAAAGGTTAAATATACGTTTTGAAATTTTGAATTATTCGATAACACAAGTTTATTGATAGGAGAAACGGAAAAGGTCATCGTTATGGTTCATATCAAAGTCTCATTATGTGAGTTATTTTTAAAGAGAGGAAAAAGTGGACATAAGCAATTTTTAGGATTTTTTTACAAATATATCGCAATCAGCACATATTTAGAATTCTGGATTTTGAGCTAGATTTATTATTATTTTTTATATTAAAGACAGGACGTGCATGAATAAACTTAAAAATAAGTAAGTATCATATAAAGAAAAAGGCGATAAAAAATTTTAGTACAGTCATTATAATTCAATACCACCTAGATAAAACAGATAATAATAAATCTCGCAATTAAATAAAATTACGTAAGGTAGCATTATTTCTACTTTATTTAAATTCTTTACCACGTCCTAGGTTTCGTTGTATTACAACATCTTCAGGTGGGAAATTTGCAAAGAAAATCTTTGCAAAATGCTCACCTGAAGATCTAATATGACGAAACCTAGGTCGTGGTAAAAAAATTAAATAAAGTAAAAATAATACTACATCACGTGGTTTCGTTTAATTATGAATAATGAATTTCTACAAAATTAACGCCAAATGTATTCAATAATAAACCTGCAAATTATGATAAGAATTCGTATAGAAGGGTTGTGTACATACCTACCTATAAATAAAAATTTAAATACACATTTAATAGAAAAAAATATAACCATCTACATTATTTCTATTACATTATTTGCAAATATTAATGTCGTTTTCATAGGCGAAAAATTATCGTGGACTTCTTAAAAATAGTTTGTTTTCATTACACATAACTTTTTAATATTCTATAATTAGCTATCCTTAGTACAGACTGTAAGAAATATTGGAGCCGAATTGTAGCTTCCTGTGTAAAGGTGTTTATGGATAGATCTGGTGATCAAAATGGCTTTAAAAGGGACAATTTTACACAGATTTCTGTTTTAGTCCCAAAGATGTTTTTAACAACACAAAAATAATTCAGAATCTCTTAAACGTATTTGGGAGCCTCTTCGAAATGTGATTTTAAGTCATCGCTTTGGATCAAGAAGGAACTATGTATTATACGTCAATTTCAAGTTTCTATCTTATTTAGTCGCACGGAAAATAACACAGAACGAACAGACGGATGGACGGATGAACAGGTGAGGTTGCCACAACAATAAGGTATCTTTTGGTTCTGTCGGTTACGGAACTGTAATAAAAGATTCTAAAAAGATAATAAAAGGAAATAACAAACCCTTACTTATTTACCCCTTTATTTATCATAAATATGAAATATACAATTATTACTCGCATATGAAAAACCTTGTCCCTTTAGATATCATGAAATACTTCGAAATGTAACAGAAAACCGAATGATAACCAATAATTTATCAAATCGACTAATCAAGCGCAAACACCCACCGAACACTTATCAACGGCCGATTACTTATTTAATGATGAGCAAAAAATACTCCCGTCCCCCAATTAAATCACATAAACACCTCCGTAAAACAGGAATAAAGGGGCGGACAAAACGCGACACTTCCACGGCTTTATGTCAAATATTTAATGAACCAATCTCGGCAGCGAGCTGAGAGGCCATTCGCAACTTGTCGAGGTAAGCTTAAAATGTAATTATATTCTTTTATTCAGTTCGAGTGGGTACCGGCGCAGCCTCCTATTAAGACGAAAAGTATATAATTATCGCTATCGTGAATTTGTTGTAAAGGGGGCTAACGGGCCTATTACATGCTTGATAGACGTGCTTACATTTGGTTCAATGAGGAATTAAGGATTATTTTGTGAGGAAAATGGAGAGAAAATCGATTATGAGGAATCGAGGAGAGGTAGATAGGTACTTAATTTGTAGCGTTATTATTTTGAATTCGACTTTTGTAACAGTGGATAATTTGACTCTAAGGGCTTAATCAATGTCAAACAAGTCATTACGTAAATTGGCATAATTTAGCATTAAAAATTATACGAAGATATAATTTAAAACTTTGTGATTTTAGTCTTACGATAAATTTTATTTTTTCTAAGGGGTAAGATATAAAATTCCTAAATTTCAGAGCATAAATTATTTTAAAATATTACCTATACATTCAGAAATGAATTACATAACATTAGATAAAATAACAACACTACAAAAGAAAAAAAATCAACTTAAACTATATAATATTTTTGAAACCAATGGACCCTCGATGAAAATAATTATATTTTTTTAATTGAAGGTTAATAGATTATGGCAACAAAATATATTCCTCGATCTGGAGTATACTGCTGTACGCGTTCCTTGTACATGACCTACCAAGTTACAAAGTGAAGACATAGGACAAGGGTGTATTTTTTTTAAATCGACAGAAAATTTACTTTGGTTTTATTATACTCAAAGGGTCATAAGAATTGTACTCAAAATTTTGACGAAAATGTTATTTAATTTAATAAAACAATATTTTTGCACTAGAGCGACTATTCATTTGCAGTTAAGCATATTTAATAAATAAACAACAGTGTGACAAAAAATATTCTTCAAAAGTTACTTTAAGCACTTAAATCCTATTAAAATACTTGGAAATAAATACGAGCTTTATCAATAGAATGCAATTAAAAACTCCGATTAAACTTATCCTCTTTGAAAGACCTAGCATTCCGGTACGTAGCAGCTTTCTAAAAATTGCAACGCTCGCAGCCGAGGTAAAAAATTACGATATCAATTTTAATTAGAGGCCCTTTGTTCTTCAGCCGATCGCGTTCAGCTGAATCGGCACAGGGCTTTCCACTGACATTTTCATTAAACAAAAATAATGCGCAAGCAACGAGTTAAATGCGAGAGATGACGTAGGATTTCGCGCCGCTTTTGTAACTTTTCAGCGAGCGGCTACGGTTTATCATTATGTTGGAACTGAATGGGCCTACGCTGTAGCACCGGTCTATACTACGTAGTGCTACGCCATGTAGAGGTACAGCTGCGTCATCGTGCCACGGGGTCACCAAAAAGCATTAGATCTCGAATGAAAGATATTTTATTATCTACCTCCGCGAACAAGCATTCGAAATATGGCGTGGGGTAAAAATGAATGGGTGACATAGACGGATTAATATTACACAAGTCATAGAAATGTGGGTGAATGATGAATGTCCGTTCAACGTGGGAATGTGAAAGGTTCGAGTTTTCGAAATATAGGTAATTTATTTGTGCTGTTGTATGATTTATATACCTCGCGGGCAGATTTGACTAGCGTTCTTTTTTTTATGTGCCCTTACGGGATGTGCGGGTTTATTTGTCGACCGGATATCGAAACTCGGTTAACAAGTCTTTTGAATGGATTTAGATACGTCGTTCTCGTTTATTTGGTTAATATTTATTATTTCAGTTGCTATTAATTACCTGGTATTAAGTATTTACAAAATATTCAAAACTGTGCAAATATAAATTTCAATGATTTAAAAAAATGGTTTTAACTTATCACATTTTAACTGTATCATGATTTTAGAACTCTCGGAATTTAAAACGAAATTCTACTTAGATTATTATCTTATAAAGCATTTTTTGCAATATATTTTTAACTTTATAAATTATTGTCACATAAGTTTAAATTAGTCAAACAAGATAAATAGTTTATGGGCAATATTTCGGTTTTTATAAATAAAAAATAATAATAAAATTTAAAAAAAAACTAAACTCTGTGCTTAATTAGTCAAGTCTATAGAAATTTCCGCTAAAATAAATTATAATCATTTAAATATATAAAGAGGTGTAACAGAAGGCAAATAACGAGGCCGCATAACAGCTGAGATAAGCTGACAATGTCCATGGGAAATCTCTTAAAATACCATCAAAAGAAGTGGGGCTGTATATTTTGGACACGATTTTCCCGTAGCTGTGAGCAAATACATTAAGGTTTGGTGATTGCAGTTAATTAACTCCAACAAAACGGCGTTTTGGGAGCTTCAGTAAGCTCTTGAAGAGATTGGAAGAGTCTGCAAGCTGCGTTATTTTACCAGTTGTTTTATCAAAACTGGAGAGAAAATATAATCTAATATTAAAGGGTAATAAAAAACACTATATATATATATATATATATATATATATATATATATAATATTATACAAATACAAATAAATAAAAAATGTGAAGTCAGAATTGGTAACATTATTGTGTTTTTAATCTTCTTATATATATTTAAATTATATAGTTTTAAATATATTGCTAACTCTTGAACCAGATGCTTATTCTGCTAAATTGTATTATCTAAATTTCCTTTTTTTTCATCCATTAGGACTTAAACTATTTAATGATATTTTGAATAACATTGGCTTTATCTGAGCGATCACAAAAAGAAATTAAATGTATTCATATATAACGTTATAATAAATTCTTGTTTAAAAACAGGTTTAATGGAAACTACATAAAAAACATGAAAATTAAATGAAATATTTACGAATCGACATAAAGGAGACGACAAAAAATAATTTTTATCGTCCATTCTCTATGACGCAATAATTTGAAACAGAATACGAAATGCGATTATTATACTGAACTCAAAGCAACTGTCTCAAAATTTACTGAAACACATTTAAATGCCCGTAACAAAGTAACCAAAGATATCGTTTTGTCATCACAAAGCGAATAATAGAATGGACTTATAAATAAAATGACGAATAAAAAAAGTTACCTGACGAGAACAACGCGGGATTTAAATATTTATACAAAAAATTGGCGATTCTGTTTACTTTGTCGCGTATAAAAAAATCTCTTTTGGCGCGATATGCTTTCATATCAATCGGCATAACAAATGAAGTGAGCAGAGACAAACTGTCAGGGTTTGAAACGCGCGGGTAGCTAATACAAAAACATCAGTTTCTCGTATAAAAAATAACGGGGACATGATATCGATAGGCAATACGAATAAAATAAAAGCAACGACATTCAAGGCGAATCTACAGAATACCTTGAATACACTGTACGAACAGAAGAAGCTCGCTTTATTTAAAAACTGCTACCTGTTTTGATTTTTGCATTCTTACGTATAATATAAAGCCAAATTGGAATGTAATACGTGCCCACATTTTTTTTATATGTGTTTAATTATTGCAATAAATTCTAGGCATCTCGCCATATTTTAATACGTGTGGCTGTAATACAAAAAAAAAGACATAAAATAAAGGACTTTTTTATAAAATTTAAGCGTACGATGCACGTTGTACTTCGCTAATGGTAAAATACTTTTAATACAGCCATACAAACTTTCATAACATTAATAATATCCTAAGTTTCGAATTAATTATTTAATTATTATTTTCTCAGTAAATCGATTATTATATTTTATTTAAAATTCCAACTCTTTCTTCACTCGGATTACACTTACGTAGGTAATAAGAAGTATTTATGAAGCGTCTTAAAATTTTCTTGTACAATAAAGAAAAATATCAGTCGTATATTTAAATACACCTGTAATATAAGAAGGTAGTTTTACATGCCACCGTTTGTGCAATAGTAATTCACCTTATGCCTAATCAGGGTAAATATATGTTTCAGAAATATAGACAAGTTTATAAAAATTGAACTGAGAATCAAAATAATTAGTAATTCATCTAATGCGTAATCAGGGTAAATATATATTTCAGAAATATAGACAAGTTTATAAAAATTGAACTGAGAATCAAAATAATTAGTAATTCACCTAATGCCTAATCAGGGTAAATATATATTTCAGAAATATAGACAAGTTTATAAAAATTGAACTGAGAATCAAAATAATTAGTAATTCACCTAATGCGTAATCAGGGTAAATATATATTTCAGAAATATAGACAAGTTTATAAAAATTGAACTGAGCATCAAAATAATGAGTAATTCACCTAATGCCTAATCAGGGTAAATACATATTTCAGAAATATAGACAAGTTTATAAAAATTCACCTAATGCTTAATCAGAGTAAATATATATTTCAGAAATATAGACAAGCTTATAAAAATTGAACTGAGCATCAAAATAATTAGTAATTCACCTAATGCCTAATCAGGGTAAATATATATTTCAGAAATATAGACAAGTTTATAAACATTCACCTAATGCCTAATCAAGGTAAATATATAATTCACCTAATGTTTAATCAGGGTAGTATATATAATCAGGGTAATAAATTCACCTAATGCCTAACCAGGGTAAATATATATTTCAGAAATATAGAAGTTTATAAAAATTGAACTGAGAATCAAAATAATTAGTAATTCACCTAATGCCTAATCAGGGTAAATATATATTTCAGAAATATAGACAAGTTTATAAAAATTGAACTGAGAATCAAAATAATTAGTAATTCACCTAATGCCTAATCAGGGTAAATATATATTTCAGAAATATAGACAAGTTTATAAAAATTGAACTGAGAATCAAAATAATTAGTAATTCACCTAATGCCTAATCAGGGTAAATATATATTTCAGAAATATAGACAAGTTTATAAAAATTGAACTGAGAATCAAAATAATTAGTAATTCACCTAATGCGTAATCAGGGTAAATATATATTTCAGAAATATAGACAAGTTTATAAAAATTGAACTGAGCATCAAAATAATGAGTAATTCACCTAATGCCTAATCAGGGTAAATACATATTTCAGAAATATAGACAAGTTTATAAAAATTCACCTAATGCTTAATCAGAGTAAATATATATTTCAGAAATATAGACAAGCTTATAAAAATTGAACTGAGCATCAAAATAATTAGTAATTCACCTAATGCCTAATCAGGGTAAATATATATTTCAGAAATATAGACAAGTTTATAAACATTCACCTAATGCCTAATCAAGGTAAATATATAATTCACCTAATGTTTAATCAGGGTAGTATATATAATCAGGGTAATAAATTCACCTAATGCCTAACCAGGGTAAATATATATTTCAGAAATATAGAAGTTTATAAAAATTGAACTGAGAATCGAAATAATTAGTACTTGTTCATAATTTTAATGAAGTATATTTCATTCAAAGTTTTGGCTAAGAAAAAATCCTACTATGCTACTAGGATGTATTTAACGTGTTTTTGACCTATTGAACATATATTCATTTCGATTTTTTTAAAATTTGTTACTCGATGAAGAAGTTCATAGTCAAATTAAATTTAGGATCCCTATGTTATCATAGAAAATTGCATAACAGTGTTTGAAGTAAATCAATCATAGGGTTTTTTTAAATGCCATACTTTTCTATTGACAATAGTTAAAAAATCAGACTGCACATCAAAAATATCACTAAAATAACTTTTAAAGTATCATATTTGCTCCCCACAGCCTGTATATGGAGAACAATGTAAATATTTAATTAAAGGTCTATAAGAAAGCGAGACTCCATAAAGACGGAGCGCGCACCATCTCTCCCCCAACCTACTCCATTGACGTCCGATGTCCAATTTGTATAGACGAACGAAATGGAGCATAGTGGCAACTGGGTAATAATTAACGAAATGACAAACAAATTGTTACTTAGAAGAATTCGTTAGGGAGGATAAAGCTTTCTAAAAGCAAAAATCTTAATGAAACAAAGTAAACATTTATTTATCCCTCGCAGAAAGGTAGTTTTTAAATAGGGTTTGTTAATTTAATGGAACCGCGCGTGTTTGAAGTCAACAAGGCGGATTTAAATAACTGTGAAATGAACAGTCGGGTTGGGTTCAATCGCATTATGTTCTTTAGAGAGTCAAGATTTTATTTTTATTTCTTGGAGGGCTGGTTTTTGTTTTTATAATTCTGTGTAAATAGGCTTAGTTTAGGAGCGGAGAAATTAAAACCATAAGATGTTACCAATACTAACAACTTTGTCTTCTTGCTTCTGTCCTTATGTACAGATAAAATCTTAATATTATTTAATGTATTCATTTCATACTATTCTTATTACCAAAAATATATAGTAAGATTTATTATTGAAAAATACCTCATTAAGTGTAAATAAGTTACAATGTCAAAGCAGTACGATAAAATGGAACCTTTGTTTTGTTTTTAAATAATTTAATTAGTGACTAAATAACGAGACAACATATCATATAGAGAACACTAAAATTTCGAATGGAAATGCGATTGAAGGAATGTAGTTTGTGTTAGGAAAATAAATATTTTCAATTATTCCTGCCATCGACACAGAAACAGTTTCATTGTTTCTGTTTGCTTGTTTGTTTAATTTGTAATTAATCAACGAATCGTCGTCGAATTTGGTAAGGTATAATTCATGTGAGGTAGTAGCACATAGGTTGTTACTCGCGGCATCGCCCGCTTGGAGTAATAGGAGTACCATGGAAAACGCAACGTAAAACAAAAAGAAATGATTGGAAATAACAGGTAATTCCTGTGTTTAATTTCTGTAGGATAAAACTTGGTATTTTTACTCAATAATAAGAATAGTTTACTACATCATGTCAATAGATGGCGTAATTCCTGTATTAAAACATACAAAAAATTTAACATTATTTCCAGAAAGGTGTCGCATCATCCTCACGGAGTAAGAGGAGCATCCCGCTACCTTCATTGAAAGTCCACGAGCGGGGCGTAGGTGCGGACAGAAGCTCGTAAATCTATAATTTCACTAAGTTTCAATAATGTAAAATTATCTGTATGATAGCAACATGCTATTAAAATGAGGTAAGTAGAATTACTCTCAGCTTGCAAGGAAATAGCATGGAGCATTCGAAACATGACATGTTGTATTCAGTCATTTCTATATATTTTTCAGCGTATTAGATATATTAAAAAATTTAATTAATGCTCATGTTCTGAAGATAGATAGAAATTTATGCTGGTTATGTTTTAAAATAAAATTTAAATTACATAATCAATAAATCTATCAAGTACGAGTCGAACTTATTTACTTACTATTAATCTCATCAAATCTGAATTTCCCGCCAATTCAACAAAGGCCAGCAAAAGAAAGACAACAAAAGCACTGCAATGTTACATTAGAAAAAATCAATTCAAATCAATCCGAGACCAATAAAATATTTCAATCATCTGGAAGCTGGGCGGGCGGGCGCGGCGGAAAAATATTCTCTCCCTCTAATAACATATTTTTCTTTTCAAACGTCCGGAGCAGTCGCGACCAGGTCGCAGGGCATTGTGCCGACCAACGATTGCGGCTTCCCTCAAAGCGCCCGTCGTTTCCGGCCACCAGTAATTGCTTGTGAACACTGAGTGATGGGCCAAAGAGGAGCCCGAGCCGCTATCCGCTCTCCATACGGAGAGGGAAAACGATTTATCTAGTTGGATGTTTTTGCCTTGGCTCGCACTCGTTATATAATACCTTGCAACGCTTGGACGAGTTGCAAGATGTTGCTCTTACGACGTCATGTTATGTGGGTATTGTAATAATTACATACTTCTATTAATATATAAAGTCAGTTTCATACTGCAGCGTAGTAACTGAAGTTGAATATTCGCATATGGAATAGAAATTACCGATACGAATTTACACTAGTATATTAACATTGTTAAAATGTCTTATGGTATCAGAAATTTCATTTATATTTTACACCAGTCGTAAGCAGGCCAAAAAGGTGTATCCATTATGTATGTTGCAGTGAGATGGCAAAATACGACATTTAATCATCTCCCTAGTAATTTTTCTGAGTTACGGGGTAGAAATTCAAGTGGTTTCGTATATCTTCTTATAACACTGCAAATGATTTTTTCGATATAGCTTGATTTGCTCACTTTACTTTTGAATCTACCAAAGTTGATTTATCTAGTATTGCAGATTAAATTGTTTATTAAAAATATTAAGATTAAAGATTATATATTTATCGGTATTATAAAATGCAGTAACTGTCTGTTTGTTCGCTTTTAACTTGAGTTATGCAATATAATTTTAAAATCAATTTTCATCATCGTATACGGTATTTATTACAAATAGTTTTTATGTATAAAATATTAGTATAGGTGATAAGGTTACGGTGGTAATGTTAACAACTGGGTTAATATTTGTGAGGTGAGCCTTAGAAGGTAGAATACCACGAAGAGCTATGGATGCGCGACCCCCTAGTAACAAAAGTTAGTGCTTAGTAGGGATTATTACCAGCTAGTTCGTTAAAAACGTTGATTTTCCAATTAATACTTTTAAAAGTTAGTTAAAATTTTATTTATTTTATACCTTTATTGTATTGGATCTTTACAGCTTAATGATAATATTCCGCAATGACGATAGAAGACTAATTAATTAATTTAGATGCATAAGTCCGTAGCAGGATTATAACAAGCCTTAGTGAAATACTAACAAAATCCATTGAGATATTATGTCAGTAAGTCGAAAGTCTTTAGTCGGTTAAATTTTTAAGCAGATTGGGCAAAATCACTTTCGTAATGATATTTTCCGTGATTATTATGATATTACTATTCCGATTTTGCTACCTCACTCTGAAGAAATTTATTACGATCTTTATAAATATTATAGGATCATGACGAATTATAAATAAATTATACCCACATTATTTTGTTAACCTATTAAAGTCAAATTACCGATCGCGACCGCAACAGGTTTTTTTTTATATAGAATAAAAATAAATATTTTTAAATGTTTAGTCATTAACATATGCTCTAGAATATTACAAGATGTGTTTATAATACTCCGGTGGTGCTATTGAAACGTCTATAGCTCTATGTAAATAAATAAATATTAACATTAAAAAAAACAAGTGACAAGTATGGGTGAAACTCTTGTATGAACAGTTTCCTTGTTACATTTATTGGACAAACGTAGTTAACTATGTTTAATAAATCTAATAGTAACAAATTTAAACTACAAGTAACAAAGTTAACTATATTTAATAAAGCACAAAGTAGCCGTTTTAATAGTAGCTAGCAATTATTCATAAGGAATATTTTTTTCATAATTTTATTTCATTGTAATTGGCGTATAAGTATTTTTTTTTAAATCACCTTTCCATAAAAATCAAAATAATTTTGTTTTAATATTACTATAATCAAATAAATTCCTGAAAGAATTTGAATTTTTAAATATTGTCTATACCACTCCTAAATTTTCTGAAGTATTTCCAAATCTATCAAAGTAGAGGTGATGAAAATATAAAATCAGCCAATATTTCGTTTCATTTAAGAATACGAAGTTCTTCAATTTCACATTCTCATTACTATAGAAATGTTTTTCTCATTAGATTTCAAAGTGGGTTAAAATTATTTTATATTCCAGCATTCTTCTAAATATTCAATTTAAATTAATTGTCCATTAACTTCATTTCGTTAAACCTTTTAACAGAGGCTTTGCAATAGACAGAAAAAAAAGTATAGCCATAAAAGTAAAACTCACTCTAATTAAATTATTAATATTTCTGGAACACCTATAGAATAGTGTAAGTATTCCAGAACGGGGTAATTTATTTCTTTTTCGAGAACAGTTCAATATCTGTATGACCATATTTCAAAGTTATGAATTATTCGTTTAGGTATTTGGGTATCTTCAGTGCCTTGACTAACGATGGTCGTTGCAGAACGAGAATAAGATAAGCGGTAAAAATGATTACACGCTTGCGAAAATAGTTATTGAACGAACCTTATTTCACAATGAGATATCTATACGTTAGGCAACAAACAAAGTGTGTAACTCCATTTTCTGTTCTAGAGAGTTTTAGCCGGTCATAAGTTGTGGTCAGCAAAAACTCTTGCTTCCAATACTTCAGACGCCCCCGACGCCCCAACTGTTCTTTGAGTGCAAAAGTAATGGCATTTAATGACTGCAGTAATGAGTCGTATAAATCGGTAACTAAAGTTTTTTTTGTTATTTTCCGACTATAGCCTGAGCGTAGGATCATTGTTGAAATATTTATATTCATTAAATATATATATATATATATATATACATATATAAATATATATATATATATATATATATATATATATATATAACTTTTTTAAATATTTACATGCCAGTTGTTTATCGATTATAAATTGTATATGACTAATTTTACAATTTGTAATTCAAATTGAGCAAAAAATGTAATTTCAGAAATTTGATTAACTTAAAATTTAATCAAATTTCTGAACATACGACTTCGACAAACATTCTTGACTTGAATTTTAAGTAGATGATATCCATATACGAATTCATTATAAGATGGTTATACTATCTTATAATGAATTCGTCAAAAAACTTTATTATGCAAATCCCACGTTAAAGTTATAAGTTTTTAATATATGTATTTCTATTTATTTTTTATAGGATTTAATCTAAAAATATTAACATGCCAATAAATCTTGCGCAATTGTTATTCTAACTAGTCATAATTAGTAACATCGTAAATGCAATTATAAACTTGTGTATAAGTTTCACTTTCACACTTGTCTTAATGAAAGCTTGTATAAATAGTCTGAATCATGAATATATAAATATATATATATATATATATATATATATATGTATATATACACACACACACATATATATATATATATATACACACACATAATGTGTATATAGGGTATTTCTCACCTCTTAAACGCTTATTTCCAAAACACTTTTTCGAAAAAGCCCTCAACATCGTAACGCACGTTCGGGATTATCGAATCAAGATATCTTGAAAATAGCAAACTTATCTAATTTTCTATATCTTGAAAATAGAAAATTAGATAAGTCAGCTACAATTATTTCAAATCTAGTATATATAAGTGATTTCATAACACCTCTCCGAATCAGTAATACATTTTCTATTTGATTCCTATCCCTCCGTGGACGTTGGAGAAATTTGAAGATGCATTACTGGTACAATAGATATCAGAGCGATCATCGACAGACAACTTTCTCTAGTTCTTTATATCGACTTCTTTTGACAATTTCAATTTTCGTAGTGCCGTCACATCAGTCGAATTTATCGAAACGATATTAAATTCTGATAATAATAACTATCACATGTCAAGACGTTCATTAATATTTCTTCCAAAAACGTTAAACAACAATATATCTGCACAATCATTTGTCAGCTATCAAAGGAATTCCTTTAAACGGCTATCGCTTGCTTTATCGTTTCACCATTGTCGTACAGTAATGACAAAGCAGTTACGAATAATTACAAATTTATTCCTTACAAAATCCCTAAATAACCTGGATGAAGATAAATGATATATTTCTTAATGAAAATGCTAGTTTAATACTTGCTTACAATGGATACTTTAATTTCATATCAAATTTTGTGATACAAATATCACAGAATTTTACATGAAAATGAAAGAAACGTGAAAGGTTTAAATGAAAAACTAAAGAACGTCAGATTTAGCATCAACCTATAGTAGACGAAATTGGATGTAAGATGTGGAGGATGTAAGAAAAACGTGAAATTATAATATTATTTTGCCAAATTACTATTAAAACAATATTCTTTTAGATGAATTAATATACTTTTTACAGTATTCTGACATAAACATATTATATTCATAGAGTAAATTAATAAGTTCATTTGCCTAAACTGGTGAAAAATCTTATCTCGAAAAAATCTTTAAAAATCTATTTATTAATTTTGCGTTTAGTGCGGATGAAAACACAACAAAAAAAGTAAATAGAATTGGGTATTTCTTTCTTTTTAGAAAAAGAATAAGATATAATAAACAATATGAATTTTATATCAATATAGAAAGCGATTGAAGCGTATCAAGACGAAAATATAGAACATAATATGATGACTGCTTACAGATTTTCCTGGAATATAACATCTACGACATAAATATTTCAAAATGTTACGAATCAACTTTTAGCCACGTGTCTCGTGAATATATGATTGAAAATACTTGTAAATTCAGTATTAGATCGACGTTTACCATACACGCTTGTTTTTTCTGAATACGTCACATTTTGATTGAAGGAAAATATTAGGGCACTTAGTCTAAAGTAGTTTTCTTTATCGAAATAAATGTCCACAGTATGAGTTGCTATCATAGATTACTTAGAGACATTTTCCTATTTGTTTTTTTTCTATTATAATTAGTTTACTCGTATGATTTTGAATTTGAGAAATATGAACCTTAAATTAATTTTAAAATATTGACGTAGTGGGCATTGGAACACGTATAAAATACGAGCTGGAAGTTGTCGATAGAAGCCAACGAAATTAATTTTAAACGAAAGTTATAACAAAACGCAGCATTTAAGTTCTTGCAGATTGTTGAAATTCACGGCTAAAATATTACGGCTTAACATTTTTAAAGCTAAAGCTTATTATTTTAAAAGCGGAGGTTCAAACTTTGCCAAATGATATCTTAATTTCATTTCCCAAGACGTTTCCAGTTTCACATGTGTGCGAAGGTATGTTGACATTTTTTTTAATATTCTGCACACAGATAGATTAATAATGGATATCTCCATATCAGGTATCTAGTTCCAAAAAATTCATGCATGTAAATGTAAAATTACAGAAATTACGAGGCAGTGACTTGTGATGTAAGGGGATTATAAGTGTCCTAGGGTCCTTGTTACTATGAGCCCTAAAGATGTTATCTCTCTTAAGTTTTTGTTACGCAAACATTTTAGATTTTAGATAGTGTTTTATGTCTAATAATTATATTGTTGACAATCTGTTTTTCATTACAGAGGTAATTTTAGTATTACTAAGGAAAATTCTTATGATCTAGTTTAAAAATGTTTATAATTTACTTGAGGTACCGTTTCTATCGGATAATTTTGCATATCCTGCTGTTATTCACTGTCTCAGTAATATAATTTTTTTCACCATGAATTCGACTTAACAAACATGAATTTTCATGCAAAAAGGGCGTTACGGAAAAAGAATATAATTGTTATAAAATTTGGTGTCTTTTACAATATAAAAAACAAACAATGTATCGTTACCATAATACAAAACAAAAAAAAAACATCTTAACATACTCGCACATATTATATTTCAATCTATTAAAAATTGTTAATAAAAACTTAGTACAAATATGGAAATCTAACAAAGTACATATCTTTTAGAAATCATTACAAAAACATAATTAATACAGATTGCTTTTTTTTAATATGTACTCATTAACCAAATTAATTAAAAATAAATCTTTAACTGGCACTGACATTCATTCTGTTGTCAAAATGAACGATTTTCACTATTTTCGAGTTTGCGTGGCTATTTTCAAAGACCCTGTCGGTTTTGCGAATGTCATGATTTAGTGTGTTACATTTACTTATGGAAGATACAACGAAACACAATTTGCACTTCGTTTCATCTTGCTGGTTTACAAAATTCTATAGAAATAGTATCCACAAACTATTACAAAAAATAACTTGACTTTTTATAAATAACCTAGCAAGTACGAGTGGAACACGCACTATGAGTACTCATTTAGGCAATAAGGGTACTGATGTAAAAAGAAACTACTTAAAAAAAATATAATTCCGCATTGAAATCATTGATTTTTGGATTTTTCTCTTTAAATGTGCTATAAAACCTCCCATTTTTCCGAGTTTTAAGATTGTAGGTCAACCGGAACCTTAAAGGTAGTAACGATAAGTGACTTAGCCATGTTTGTTGAATAGTATAATATTTGAGTATAAAATGGTGGGGAAAATTCAGTAATAAGCATTCTCGTTCATTTAATATTAATTTGAAAAGCAAAATAATTTATTTTTGAGAAAAAGCGCCCCTAACTTTTACACCCAAATATTATATTCAATAACAGACATGACTTATATTAAAATCTTTATTGAGTAGACAGAGAAAACAGTTTCGATAATTATTGTTTGCTTTTTAGTTCAGTATTTTGTAAAAGGGTTTTTCAAACTATTAATTAATTTTTTTTTAGTTTTTCATTTTTATTTTAAGACTGTAATTTTTTTTAAATTTTTTATGAAATTATTGTATCGTCATTGGCTCTTGGTAGGTGTGCAAAATTTTAAATAATTCAGACAAAAATAACGGAATTTTTAGTCTTTTATTTTTATTTTAAGACTACAAAAAACTTTTCTTTAATTTTATGACACTTTTGTATTATCATTAGAACTACAGATAACTGCCAAGTTTCATGATGACACAATAATTAGAAATGTATGAAATTTATTTTCCTAAATTTCATTATATAGTTACATTCAAATCAACTAAATGAAAGCGTTTTAAAAAATAACTTTTAAAAGGCCTTATGTTGACAAGCGGACAGACGAATGGAAAATCAACAATCAAGTGATCCTTGAAGGGTTTTTTTATGTTGAGGGATGTAACCCTAAAAAATAAAAAATTTCTCATTTATCTGATCATGACCTGAATAAATTTTTTAGGAACTTATTTTTCTAATCTTTATTTAAGAATATCGTTGTTATTCTCATGCTACTTGGGCCCAATACAATAAGGAATTCTGCTTGTCTCCTTTTCAATCTAAAAAAAAATAAATAAGTTTTTATTAGATCATACAAACTAAATATTCCGTGCTTCAACCTCTTCTTACGTTAGAGCAGTGACAACATCGCTCCCTTTAAACTTATCACAACCTTCGCTCCAGACACTGACTGAATTACCAACCCACTGCATTACAGCATAAAGGTAAGCCGCTTCATGGCGAGGTACCTGCCCTACCAGACTACACGCGCTTTATTAGCTCAGAATCTAATTTAAAAATATCTGTGCATTCGATAAGAAATTCCCGTAGAAGCACGATAAAATCTCAGACTTCTTCATCAAGGAGGAATTTCATTAAACAGACGCGATACTCCTCGGTACTGTTGGCTTTTTTTTCTTTGAACGTTCGCGTGATGAGGCGGGAGTTGCGGCGGAGGACCGAATGCAAATATTTGGTGACGCGGTTACCAAAGTAACTCGATTCATTAAAAATATTTGCGAGTTTGAAATTACATTTAAAAAGTTCTCGATACTATGCCGTGTCATTATTTATATTTAATTTTGTTGGCACAGAGGGTCTACGGCGGTTCCGTTTGGCTCAATTAATTTTGAAACTCAATTACAAGCCGCGCGTTATAAACGAACTGATGGTAAGATAACAACGAGATCCGTTTTAAAAAGATTTGAACGAAAGAATTTGTGGGTTTAGACATAAACCAATGTGAGGTTAATGTTAAAAAAATGGATGTCTGCTAGCTACGGATGAACGTAACAAGCATAGCTTGTGTAGTCACTGAAAACAATATTTATGTGTGTGTATATATATATATATATATATATATATATATATATATATATATATTATGTTAAATATGGTATCGAATCCTATATACTGGTATTACTTGACTAATTTAATTTGTAACTAAGTTAAATTTTTAAACAAATTCGTATTTGAATGCGGCCTTGAAACCAGACACTTTTATTTTTCTATCATTAGAAGATACTTTTTCAATGATATGTCTCAATAGATCCGTAAATTGGACGGTGAAAAGTACAAATTCTTATGTGTATAAACATTTGTCGGTTTGACATTATAATTATAAAGTTATGTTTTAATTTGTTTCATATAGTCATTACTGAGACCAAGTTTAAGATTTACAATATTTTCTCTTACGATTTCTTAATATGTGAAATACTTTAAAGCAGCCATAACGTTGAAATAATAGAGCAGTAGTTGTGTATCGTAACAAAGTAAACATGAAATTAACCTAACCTGATTCATTTTATTATAACAGTAGTAAAATTCAAACTCGTAATGAGTGTAAAAAATTTAAATAAAAAAAATTTTAAGTCTGCATGTTAACTCTGTGAGCACAATGATTTTTTTTGCTTTTGAATATAGAAAAATCACTAAACCTAACGCGTGAAACACATTAAATATAAAAACAAAATTGTCTCAACCCGCCACTGTACGGGCACAATTTATACCTTGACATCATTTCTAAGAGCACACAGCGCAAGAAACAACACGACAAATCCCGACAGTATAAATACAAACGCGTGGCATGTAAAAGCATAAAGTATTTTTCGACGCCCGCGCCCGAGAAAATAATTTTCGCCGATTTATATTTATGGCGGTCAGACGGAGGAAGAGGAAGAGGAAGAGGGAGCGCAGGTCGGTTTCAATCGAGACGGATAAACCGCTTCGGGCCGAGAAAAATGTGGAAACTGTCCGCCGGACGACAGGTGAGCGGGGCCACACCTCCAGCCCACAATAAAGACAAAAAGCAACAAGAAAATGTTACGGGAAAATGTTTCGAAGCTGTTGAGATGTAGGGCGTATAGAAGGCGTCCGTGTAATAGTTGTATTTCTTTTGCGTTTAGTTGTTCCTTTAGATTTATATAAAGATTTAAGATACGGCGGTGGTGAAAACTGTATTTAATGGCAACGCCAGTATTAAATTCTCAGACACCGACGTTGTGAACATCTTGAATATAGACGTAAATGCCTGCCTTTTATTTGAAAAAGGATATGATTTAATATCGAAACAATTCTAATGATTAAGTACTTAACGACTTTCAACTAATAGAGTTAGTGGATAGAAACAATAGTGTCTTGAACATATAAGATAGGTCAAGATACTATCCAAAGGCTTGTATCGTGAACAGTGCAAGCCTTTGTATAGTGTCTATCAATTTGTATGGAAATAAGTGAATTTGGTCACACCGGTGTAGTAAATAGGTACTCTTTTAACATAAATTCGAACGCAGGTGTATAGGGAACGAAAATTACATTTCGGAGTTAAAGTTGGTAAATATTACCTGTAAGAGTATATAGTAAGGTTTTTGCCGTGTTTAGTATACTTAGGCTTAAAATTTATATTTCAAAATGTTTCATTGTCCCTTGTTAAACTAAACCAATTTTACATAACTGTATGTTTACTTAATTAACTAAAACTTATACAATAGCGAGGGTAACTATGAATAAAGCACAGTTAAATAATGAAGTAGATATATTAACTATAAAATAGTGAAATTTATAATAAAATTAAATTTCGGGATTTGAAATAATCGCAGTTTATAATCAGTAGATTAGACGATACTGAATAATATTTTTTGATAGGTCTGGACAATTAGAAGTTCTGAATATGTAATACCCAGAGGTTATAAGTTGCCAAAAAGTGAAAACATTGTTTTACAAATTTAACTGATAATATTAATATCACAGAAGTTCATGTTGAACTTCTGTGTTGAGCTTTTGACTTTATACATAACTAGCTACGTCCACGACTTCGTTCGCGTGGATGCTTAGAAAATATTATTAAGTAGATAATATTGTAAGATTAACAAAGGTAGCGCCATCTATTATAACATTTAAAAAGTACACTTTTTTATGTAAACGCACTTTGCATTAAAATGTCAAATTACCATATCTTCTTTTTAGTTGGTCTATTTCGATGAAACACAGCTTACATCTTACCCACACCCAAAAAACCCACAAAGAAACTTCATCAAAATCCCTTTAGCTGTTCTTACATGATGCGCGAACAGTGCACAAAAAAATTCTAAGAACAATAAATAATTTTTCTTGTAAATACCCTCAATATATAGATACTCCAATTTTACGGTTTTATTAAAATAAAGATAATAAAGTACGTAATAACCCAATTTATTCAGCCTAAATTAAACCTACTAAAACTATAAAATTATAAATATTCACAAAATAATTAAACATTAAACAAATTTAGGAATCAAAATGAGGTTATATCGAATACATTCAACACCGAAAAATTGTAGTAGACGACCAACGGCGTCCGCCGACTGACTCAAACACGTACCTCTCCTGCACCCCTCCTCACTTCACCTCTGTCCATGTCCATTTCTCCAATGTATGTCCAGGTGAAAAATCGGCAATCCCAGGCAATCCAAAAATAAAGGTTTATCTGGAAGTTGATTGTTGGGTTTGGGCTTGGGATTGGGCAGTTTTTTATGTGACAAACGTGCAAAGACACAAACAGACAAAAATTCCAAAAATGTTGTCAATGCATACTGTTACTTATCCTCATTCTCCGCCTTAATTATTTTTATAAATGTTTTCAATGTATCGAGAATATTATACAGGATGTTAATTTCATTGTTTATTTTCATTTTTATGTCTTTACTACTTTACCACATAAAACTTATTGAATGAACGTTCTTAATTTTTTTGTCGTTAGTAGAGTGCCGCACAATGCTTCGTATATTATGAAATAATGTGAATAGGAGATTATTTTTTGTCTTTGATCAGTTTCTTTATTATTTTAACACACCAAATATGATAAATTGATACATAACCTAAAATGAGGAAATATAATAGTGGAATTATGAAAAAGAATTCAGTGCACGTTTGATAGGTCTTCAGAAAGTTATTTCGAGGTTCCAAAAGATTTTATTTATTTAAGTCAGTAGTTGGTAAGATATACGCTTCTAAAGTCTTAATAAGTGTGTAAAATTCTGAAAAAAATTAAGGTAGTGGGACTTAAAATAAACTTCCAAAGAAATTTTGTTTTTCAGTGTCTTTGAGAAATGAAAGACATATAAGTTTAATATTATTTGGTGCTGCGGAACCCTTCACGCGCGAGTGCTACTTGCACTCTGGCTGGTTTTATTATTTTTTTTTAATTGAAATAAAACTTGTTTAATAAAAAACAATTACAATATAATCTTACTACCGACAAATGTCTGCAATGAAAGTTACAGTTATATTAAAAACGTGTCTCAACACTTGGTTACTTATTTTATCAGAAAAACTGTAATAAATAGATAATTTGTTGCGAAAACATTATTTATTTCATGGGGATTTTTTAAATAAATTTTTGTTAATTAAATCGTGAGCGATTGGTCACAAGTTTTTTTCAACAAAAAAGGGGAAATATTAACTTTTAATACAATTTTTTATTACTGAAGTCATAATCTGAAGTAAGTAATTAGTTAAAGAAATTTAAAGCATGCATTACGTTCTTTGAGACGACGTTAAATTAAAAAGATCCAATTATAATTAAATTAAAATTAAACTGAAATATTGGGTAAACCAAAGTGTATAAAGTATATATTTAAAGGGTATAAAGTATATATTTAAAGTTCCAAAGTGTATAAAGTATATATTTAAAGTTCCAAAGTGTATAAAGTATATATTTAAAGTTCTGACTTTCGACGATATAAGAATAAATAACAATTAAATGTAAAACAATTTAAAGACTCTTATCTCGTGAAGGACACGACGTATCAAACAATATTAGTAGACACTTAATGGAGGTCATATTCCATATTTAAAATATATAAAAATACCTGTATATGTTCATAAAATTAAATTACGTCATTCTGAAAAAAATATTGTCACAATTGATCTTATATTAAAGGAGTTATGACATGCTGAAAATCAGACAGACATATGGAAGAACAGACGGACATTATGAAATAATAATGGATTCCTTTTTTTTCTATCGGCTACGGAAACCTAAATATAATACTCGATTCATAGTTAGCATCTGCAAACATAATGCAGTACGTAGTGGAAGCTTCAAGCCCGTAAATTGATTTTTTTGTACATATATCCATATAGGCTTGCTCGTAAGTTATAATTTAAAAAAAAATAAAGAAATTAAGATTTACTTGTTTTGCTACCTTTTTCCTTGTAAATTCACATTAAAACTATTGAAGGATTTGAACAAATTCGGTCTAATGTAGCTTAGTATATTGAGAAAGAAATCGGTTTAAGTGTCGTCTGAATATTAATATAGCATATAGAAATAAAATCATTACTCACTAACCAAAATATAGTTTTATTAGTACCACATAAAATTGTTCAATATATTTTAATTTACGAATAATTATCGTTTATGTATTATATATATATATATATATATATATATATATATATATATATATATATATATGTTGCATCTAGCATACGAACAGAAACATTAGATAAAAAGAAATAAAAAATTAAATTAAGTATATGCAATATTGTAAAAAATATGTAAATCCATATTAATTACAAAAGCTCATAACGTAATGTATACAATACTATTTATGATTGATATAATACAATCAAAAGTAAAACTTCAGTTTACACGTCGTTTGAAGAGATGGTATGGTTTTAAAATTACTAATACAATCGGGTTGCAAATGTAAGATGTTACAAGTGACAATCTAAGGCTAAAAACTTATGACTTTTTAATATTAGATAAGATTCTTATATTTTAAATAAGAAAAAGAAATGTTTCATCTCCCAAAAAAAATTGCAGCAATTTTTTTTAGGTTATTTTCAGCAATACTGAAAGATAACCGTATTGATATGATAGTGTTCTAGTTGTTTGTTACTTAATATTTCCTTAAGGAATGAATTGATGCTTATCAAATACATATTAATAGACTAATATGTAATAATAACATTATATCATGGTCTAATATATAGAATAGTAAACTTAACTTAGATGCCAAGTTTCTAACTCTCGAAGGCTCGTTGACTATCTTCTAATGTGATGTTTAAAAGAGTGTCGGGATGGAGTCGCTCTGTCTTAACTTACATTATTCAGATCATATATAGGTATACGCCATAATTAAGTTCAAGTATTAGTAATATAGAATATTTTTTATTCTGGAACACATAGTACCTTACGGAGTAATTATTTTAGGACATCTTTGATGGCATTGTTATTGCTTTGACTAAGTAACCACTTAGACAAAACAGTAGCAGAAAAACGTTTCATAAAATCCTCAATTACGTGTAATCTTTGTATTTTCACTGTGCGATGTTCCGGAATATAAAATCCGGTCCTAGATCAATTTTTAGGCGGATGATGTTAGTAATGAAATATTTCTTAACAGTCGTTATCACCTATTACGAAGTAATAATCAGACACGGGTGAAGTTGCGAGGAAATAAATAGGTAACCGGTCACAAATAAATAGGTATTAAAAGCAGTAATGAAAACCTAACGAACCAGATGCAGATAATGATGCATCTTTACATTCACCACAAATATATACAATAAATGGCAAAATCAGTTTTAGCAGCGCAATAATGTCACGAAATACCCGAATCGCGTTCGGCGGCATTTTCGCATCACTCGCTGTTGCGATAACAATGCTGAATATTCGATACGAAATATTTCGCTGAGCGAAATTTTCAAACTAAGCCAATATGATGCGATTTAAGAATTTTGCAGTGTAACCCCCCAGTGTCGTAGAGACTGGGGACAAAAAGTATCAATATGCCCTTATATGAACCCGGGTATTTATATAAATCATGTTTAAATTTTATAGAGTTATTTCTTCCAACAACAGATTTGCAATAAAATTGAATTACGTAGCATTTAGAAAGTTATCAGAAAACAAGTTTAGTACTTCTAAAGTAATTGCATGTTTAGAAATACTTATTACATAATACTTAGTACAGAAAACTTGTTTTTCATTCGAAACGTAGTTCGATTTTCAAAATGTATAAATTTTTATAAATTTATAATTTGTTGAGTAGACCCCAAAACTAAATCCTTACCAGGCCCATGGGGTAAACATGGCTTGCACTATTGGCAAATCTCTTCTGTTTAATTTTGGAAAAGGCGTATTAGAAAAATCGAATATAAAATCAATAACAAAATATATAATGATTAAATGACCTTATCCTCATACTGTAAATAAATAAAGACGTATAAATAAATAGAAAAGCAAAGGGGAATTCATGGAGAAATAATTAAGATTATTTCGCATTTCAGGGATTAAAGACTGGATTTCATCCTGCATGAGTTATTTTTTTTCTGAACGTCGCAAAATATATGTTATATAAGAGATAAGTATAGTGCTCTCACCAAACTCTTCAATTAAAGTAAAACTGGTAAAAACGACTCTAAAAGATAAATTTAGTTTTACTCTATTAATAATTGAGTTAGTAATTGCAGAATATAATTATACGTATATCTTTGATAATTTAAATAACATTGAACATTTTTACTGAAGAAACTCAGGATATTTCCGGAAAATGTCGTAATAGCGGAGACACAACATTCAACGTTTAAATCATTGATAACGGTGAAATACTTTTTTATAGATTTTGTTTCGCCAAGCGGGACAGTTTTGAGAAAAAACACAAATCGATTAGCTTTAAGCACGCTAGGCAAACTAATTCAAGTATTCAACTAACATTTGATAATTTTTACTAATAAGGTTATTTTTTTATTTCATGAATAGAAAACACAAGCTGATGGAGAGCGATTTTTTTGACAAATCTTTAAAAATTAATCGAGTTACAACGGTTTAAATTTAAAATTGAACAAGGACAGCAATACTGAATTGTGACGTCATGTTTAGAGTTCCGTACCTAAAAAGGAAAAAGGAACTCCTGCAGAATCACTTCGTTGTCCATCTGTCTGTGTGTTTGTCTAGATCCTTTTTCTCAGAAACGCGTGGAGTTATCAAGTTAATTAATATCAATTACTTAGATCTACATTCCCTTGATGCTGTAAAAAATCAAGCTAATAAGACAACGCAATAAAAAATACGGCCATTTACGCCGCATATTTTGACACTTGAAAATAAGGCAAAACTTATAGGGTTCTTCCCGTTGATCTAGAATTATAAAATTTGACACGAAGCCTAGCTTCGTGTCAATTTTTTACAACACAAGTAAAGGAGAAAATTCTAAAATCGGTAATTTGTAGTTATATCGCATAAAATTTATTTTTAATTTCTTTCACAGGCGCGTGCCTGTAGGCAATATATTTTCGTTCCAAAAATTAAATTTTGTAAATAGTTGAATAGAAATATTATGTACCATTAATTGTTTATAAATGTACTTCACTCGTGCCTGACAGGTGTTTAGTAATATTTATTATTTTCCGCGGATGTGAATGAGACAGGAAGATATCATTGCAACTAATAAATGAATAAGCTCACAAGACTTTTCATTTTTAATCAATTTTGATATCTTTCCACTGTTGGTTTTAAATTAACCTATATTATCATGATATTTAATTAAAAATACCCAGACGAAGAGTAGTCAACTGCCCTACTGAAAATTCGCACGATAGAAAGCAAACGTTTTCTCCGACGAGTTTCGAAAAGTAAAATATTAATTATAGAAAAAAAATGTATACCCATATCTTAGGATCATCTGCAAACAAACGAACACCGGACAGTAAAACCTAAATAAATATTGTATCGCGAGGTAGGAAAATGCGAACAAGTAACAGGAGGATTTGGAAAAAAAAACTTATAATAACGAGTATGAACGCCGAGTACTTGAACAAAACTTTCCAATCCTTACATAATTGCGGAGTAAACATGAAAAGGTATGAGTGGAATTACATTTGAAAATTCGTTGTTTGAAGTTTAGTATACAATTTTTATTTAGAAATTCCGATAATGTTTAGTTGAACATCCTTCAAGAAAATGGTAATGTCATAAAATTATGATTGGAATTACAATTCAAATAATAGTTGAGGGAATATTAAATGTAATCGATAGTGGGATTAGCAACGGAAATTTTTTGAACCCTTTCGCAAATAACTATTTCATTTAGGGCTTCTTAAATAAACTTATATATTTCTTGGTTCCACGTAAAAATTCTGAACGTTAGTAAACAGAAAATTTTTCTTCAATCACTTTTGTATGTCGTTGAAGGACAATTTTATAAACAAAATAATACAATTTAAAAAAAATAAAATTAAAACTAAACACAGTAGATGCATACCTACTGTGTTTAGTTTGAATTTTCTTTTTTTTAACTTTGTGAAACTTTTATGCGACTTTTTCGTATAAACTATGTTCCTCGTCTTGTCTGAGACGTAGTTGAATAGGTGTAATAATTAGCTAACCTTAGAGCACGCCGCCGTAGAGCAGGCCGTGGGACAAGCACAATGTTCGCAGATGAACGCCTATAGTGCTTAGCGTCTGACCATGCGACTTATTAAAAGTCATCGTGAAGCAAAGGGCTACGGTAAGTTATAGATAAGAAATTGAAAGGGATTAATGGTTTTCCCGGAAAGAATATAGCCACGACCGGTCATAATGAAAGCCTCATCGATGTTTTCTTGAAGTGACGTTGAACATGAGCATTATTGAAGCACCAACTTTCAATACCAACATGTAGAGAATTTAAAACTGCGAAATTAAATAACTAGTAATATCATCTGGATTAAGCACCATCTGTTGTTAGTTTCTAAATACTACTCCAAGTATCTCATTTTTTAAATCGAACTCGAATCTCAAATGAATTCGATTTTTTTAATTCATTTTTATTTCTTTTATGCACGATTTAACACAGTATTTGAAGTGATCCGGTTTATACAGTAATACGAAATCAGTTCTGTTGGAAATTGCATTTAGAATAATGTCTTGTTATTTATTATAAGATTACGTACGGATGTTAAAATATATATCTGTTTGCACTTTAGTTATCGAAATATAACTAATTTTATTTTGTGGCAAACATTCGTAAAAGTAGGCAAACATTCGTAAAAGTAGGTAAACATTCGTAAAAGTAGGTAAACATTCGTAAAAGTCACACTTTCCTACTTACATGAAAAGTGGCGTAGATTGATATACAGATTCGCTAATTTCCGTTATTTTTATTTTTGTGATATTAATAAGTCTTCTTCTTTCATGAAGACGGTCATCAATTGGTTAGTAAAATTAAATTTACACCTGAGATGCAGAACACAATTGTGAAATGGCAGAAAAGAAATTATGAGATCACAGAACAGACAACGATTAATTATTTCGGTTTACAATTTCACAATTAATATATGTCCAGATAAGTGCACTAACACCTTTAAATGTGTAATATTTAATACATGAACGGCATGTACACAAACTGTCCTCAAATCGAAAGATTTGCACAAAACTCGAAGCATCCACAGCGGAACGACGACTCGTCATCAAAGTCAAATATTTTGTTAGCGCGGGCACGGTGATATGCTGCGCGGAGATATTGAGACGAAAACGACCTACCGGAACGATGGGTACACTTGTGCTACGTTGGAAGATTGACGTAGCAGGACTGTATATTTGTATATGAAAGAGCCGATCTATCTATATGGAGCGATATAGACAAGACACGATGCATTTCTATAATTCAAAAACGGCTTTGGTGGAGACTACCGCAACAGGAAGCCTATCTGGAGCGGTATAGATAAGACAGGATGCATGTTTGTACTCAAAGTTCATCTTTGTAATAAGAGCTGATCTATCTACGTGGAGTGTTATAGCCAAAACTCCATGCATTTTTATAATCCAAGATTATCTTTAATGGGACTGCCGCAATAAGAACCGACCTATCGACATGGAGGTTGTATATAGACAAAATTCTCTACCTTTTTATAACTCGAATCATCGCAGTTTAATTGATTCGGTACTATATAAATATACGAAATTTGTTTGGAGATAAAATACATATTTTATAAGAATTACGCACGGTAGAAATATAAATATTAGGAATATGAAAAATATCAGCCTTCATTTTTTTCTAACTTTACGGTTTTAGATGATTTATTATTAATTACTTATTGGCTTTTACATATTTAACAACATTTGTTTATGCATTTAAATTAATTACTACAATTGAAAACAAATGAAAGATTTAATACATTTCATATTTGTCATTTAAGTTCAGTGTCGATTTAATAAATTAAATTTTTTAATCAAACGCGTAGTTTATTTTTTTATGGTTTCATAAATAAAATGAAAAACGGGACCCTTATAAGGTTAGTCACGTACCCCTAGATCATTATCGTTTTTCTCTGGAATTTTTTAGGTGGAAACTTAAATTTAAGCATGACTGGGTTTTTAAAAGCTTACGCAAAGGTTGTAGAGAAACTATAACTATGATTCCAGATGTCATAGTTTTTGAGATATTCAAGAAAATATACATCTCTAATATTAAATGTGTTAGGTCCTATTATACATTTATTGCACTAGAAACTCAATATTAATGATGTCTTATGGTAAATAATATCACTTCAAACGAGGTTAGAACCTTGCTAGTCAGATTTAATTTGACTAGGTTTTTTTGATATACATATATTGATATTATTACTCAAAGTTTAAAAAAAAACACTTAGAAATAATTGGGAATTTTTTGAATTAAGTTACATGATATTAATGAATCTTAAGGAATATCATATAATGTGGAGTTTTTATTAATACATAAAGTTTTAGTTAATATTATATAAAAATAAATAAGTACACATAGTACAATGAATTTATCAGAATGATAAACATGAAGGCTATAAGATCATAATAAATTCTTATTTTCTAAAATAAATACACTTCGGTTCTGTACCACGGCACAGTATTACATTGAGATTTGGAGGCAAGGCAAACAAATTACGTTCACGAGCTCTTAGATATTGATTTATTATAATGATGTTGGAAATGATATTTCGAATCCCTACTGCTTAAATATGTAATTGAATCAGGCTATATTTTTCGAAATTATAAAGAATATAAGTTTGCTATTAAAAACGATAAAGAATTCCGGGAAAATAAAAGAAAGGTAACGTTGGCTCCGATATATATATCGCAATAAGTTTATTGAAATTATTAAAATCTAAAAAATACTTTTTTTTAGAAAACTGCAAATAATACAAGCCGAATTCATCTTATTTGGGAAAATTAATATTTTACACAGGAAACAAATTTCCATTTCAACAAATATATTATTTTTAATAAAATAATTAAGTTAAGCAAATTATTAACATTATTTGTAGAAATAAAAAAATTAGTTAGATATTTTCATATCGCTTCGGTTTGTAAACAATATGAATTAGGAGAGAAACAAACTCAGAAAAAATATAGAATAATACGTCCAATAAAATAGGAAATAATTATACTAATATAAACATACCAGACTGCAGAAGCCGTTAACTCTTCGGAAGAAATTAACTCACCTGAAACCAAAGGAAAATACATTACTTGATAATTATGATAAACAATATTTTACATCATCATCATTTAAAGCTTAATATTTACCTTCAAACCACTAAGTACACGCCTCCATAATTAACATTAAAAACAAACCGTTAAATCACCCAAAATTAACATTTTTCCATTTCTATTCACTTAATAACAACCGAAACTTTTACGCAAGTCTTAAAATATTAATGAGCATTATATTCCTTAAACATTCACCATAAATCCGCGGATATTCTCCCGCCGCAACTAATTAAATAATTATCATTAATTTTAATCTCGCCGGATTTATTTTAATCCGGGCGCTGCATGATTAAGTAATCATTATAAAGTATTTACGGTAGGGCGATGGGCGTTAACAAGTTAGTGGGGCGGGGTCGTAGTTAGGAGCTGCCTACTTAGTTAATACGCAGGGAAATTTTATTTAGGTTTCCTAGATAAAGATGCCCAATCTGGGCGAGACTGGATTGAGATATAACGAAATAATTAACTCAAATGTATATTGGGCGGTGTGAAAAGGGAATTGCGAGTAGGTAAATTTAATTGCCCAGAGGAAAATTATTAGTACTGTTTATAATATACATAAATATATATATATATATATATATATACATATATATATATATATATATGATATATTCTTTGCTATTAAAAGTTACCGCTAATTATGAAAACAAGTATCCCCTCGCAACTACGGACCTGAATTATCAGAATTTACTTTATTTTGTTGTACTCGATAAATAAACAAAAAATAAAAACAAAGGGGCTCAGTGTGATTGTTGAAGATAACTAAATATTGACGTTTGGGGTCTAGCAGTATCACTGACGCTCGATCTATATTTTTACATTGCTGTTTTATATATCACTTAGTGTAATTATTAGATGTAATTCAGAATTTACTTTATTTTGTTGTACTCGATAAATAAACAAAAATACAAAAAAGCTCATGTGATTGTTGAAGATAACTAAATATTGACATCTGGGGTCTAGCAATATCACTGACGTTCGATCAATATTCTTTCATTGCTGTTTTATATATCACCTAGTGTAATCATTAGAATGTCTAACGATCAACATTATAGACCAACTAGTCTACTCAATTCAGAGTAAGCCGTCGTCAAAATACTAATTTATGATTGATAAGAGGATTACTAATATTAGAAATTAAAAAAAAAGTACAATACATACTATAATTGCTTTTTATTTATAATTGAAATAAACAATAATATATATTATTAGGCAAAATATTAATTTGCGATTGATATGAGGATTACTAATGTTAGAAATTGAAAAAAATACGTGCAACACATACTATAATTGCTTTTTATTTATAATTTAAATAAACAATAATATATATTATTAGACAAAATATTAATTTGCCATTGATATGAGAATTACTAATGTTAGAAATTTTAAAAAAATACGTACAATACATACTATAATTGCTTTTTATTTATAATTTAAATATACAATAATATACATTATTAGGCAAAATATTCATTTGCGATTGATATGAGGGTTACTAATGTTAGAAATTAAAAAAAGAGTACAATACGTACTATAATTGTTTTTTATTTATAATTTAAATAAACAATAACATATATTATTAGCCAAATTATACTCAATATTTCACATTATATTTTTGGAGATTTGTTTATTTACGGAGATATTCTTCTATTTGATTTGTACCTATACTTTAGAATGTATGTAAAGTGAGTCGTTTCAAATTCGCACAATAATGCCTATACTTTTTAACAATAATACAAAAAATTACTTAGTGTTTAAAATAAAAGCACTAATTTAAAGCAATAAAACTATTACAAGAATAATTAATCATAACGCAAGCTGTCAAAAAAATTTGACATCTCCGAAAAAATGAAAATGACACTATGTGACTATTATTTTTACGTCAAAAACAATGTTTTTATTAATGCAATAAATAAAAACATTGTTTTTGACGTTTATTATATCGTGGTACCATTTAACAATAACTGATATCACTGTCAGGCCTTCGCTTTAAAAATAATTTAGTGTAATAATGCTTCCTTTGTTTTATTAAAATATACCTAAAATATTATTCATCATTTCTTTCTTTTTATTATAAGTTAACATGTGATAAAAACTCACAATCACTAAGACGATTTTTTCACATTTATCGCGACAAAAGTTGATTTTCTTCGCAATAATTAAGTCATGTGTATAATTAATTTTGTGATTTTACAATGAAGTTTTATTAATAATATATAGAAAATTCTTTTTACTATTTAAATGAGAATAAATACTGTTGATAATTGTGATTTCATGAATTTTAGTCTTATCTCAAATGGTGAGTAGATTAAAGGCTGAGAAAGAAGTAGACTAATTAATTTATTAAGGATTTATTATATTTGTTTAATTATTAAACTACCTTTAAATAAGTTACTTGACATTTGTAGATAATAACAAATATTTTATTTCTTTCTTCCTACCATTTTGGCAAAAAAATAACAGTAAATTAAAAAATATCTAATAAAATGGAAAATATAAACAATATTTTTCCATTTTATTGCCTATTTTTAATTTTTTTTTCGCAGACTATCCATATTTTGAAAACTATGCAAACTTTAGGTAGAGAAAGTATTTCCAAAAAATTTGGAGAATTTTTGTCGATTCAATATAATTAAAATTATTTTTTTACGTTTACATTTAGTTTTCAAGATATGTCAATTACGGATAAAACTAGTAAAAAGTAATTTTCTAGGAACAAACCTCAACACAATTGCACTCGTTTATTTTCCCTTTGTCATATATATTATGCAGTCTTTTAATATTTTAATTCTACTTCTTAAATTAATATTACTTATCAGTAACCTTAGTCTATCATTGGACAAATATTTTCAAAATTTTCATTATATTTGAAATAAAAACGAGCGAGTATGTCAGAAAAAAATATTTGTGTCGTTAGAGACAAACATGTTGTTTGTTTTAAATAGCTGAAAATATTTCATTTAATAATAACAGAAGCACGAGTAGATACGTTTGTATACTATTGTCGTATTGAATAAATATTGAAAAAAATTAATTCATTTAATTACATTAAATATAAAAGATGCAAAAGTACATTTATTTTTATGATCGATTTACTAATTAAACCTACGAAGAAAATAGTGCTCAATGCAATATTGAAAATACGTTAGACAAATATATGAACTTCAAAATTAATATATCAAAGAAATTTGACAACAAAAAAAATTATGAGTATTAAATTTACTATTTAATGTATTAATATTAAGTAACTGTATCCCTTTACTTTCTTCACAGCATCAGAATATGCTGGCATGGAGTCAACTAATTTACATATTCTGCCGAAAGGGCACTATTTGTTAAGAACTTGATATAGAGCTTTTCGGTTTGGGTAATCTTGGCACTTTATTCTGTAATTTAACGCTTTGCATCTTGCTACTCGTATATGATTCAAATCTGCACTTTGATTTTGTATGACATTATACGCATAATCGTGCTCCATAGGTATTGAAAAGATTAAATTCATTTAATCGAGATAAAAATTTATACATTCATCGATAAAAATGATTGGAGCGAAACCAGAAAAATTGGAGCGATATCTAAAAAAAAAACCTATATCAAACAAAATAAACACGTATCGAAAACATGACGCTAAACATTAATCCTGACCAATTATCAGTAATAAAATAATAGTTTATCACTTGTATAATATACATATCAAGTAAAGCTCATTAGAAATAGGATATATCGACACATTAACAATTATCCCTCTAGCTTAATACCTAAAACACCAAAATAAAATATAATAATAATAAAATAATAGTTCATCACTTGTAAAATATACATATCAAGTAAAGCTCATTAGAAATAAGATGTATCGACACATTAACAATTATCCCTCTAGCTTAATACCTAAAACACCAAAATAAAATATAATAAGAATAAAATAATAGTTCATCACTTGTAAAATATACATATCAAGTAAAGCTCATTAGAAATAAGATGTATCGACACATGAAAAATTATCCCTGTAGCTTAATACCTAAAACACCAAAATAAATTATAATAATAATAAAATAATAGTTCATCACTTGTAAAATATACATATCAAGTAAAGCTCATTAGAAATAAGATGTATCGACACATGAAAAATTATCCCTGTAGCTTAATACCTAAAACACCAAAATAAATTATAATAATAATAAAATAATAGTTCATCACTTGTAAAATATACATATCAAGTAAAGCTCATTAGAAATAAGATGTATCGACACATTAACAATTATCCCTCTAGCTTAATACCTAAAACACCTCTTAAACTGAATGCCAACCGTGCCGAGCTTCAAAGCAATGCGAGTGGAAAATAAACTTTTCCTCTCCACACTCCTTTACAACAAACATGAGCCCGCACCCTACAGCGACGCGCACAGAACCTAGCCATCACGGATTGTACCGGTTGCATTAACATGCACTTTACAAGCCTTCCGACACAGGTAATCAAAGCCTTTCTCACAGCAGGCGCTCTATAGATTCATACGTCACTCAAGCATCCGTTTCTGAGACGATGCTAGGCTCTGCGGTGATGGGCTGGTAAACAATAGGCTGCTTTGCGGTGTTTGCGGTGCTGAGCAGTCTGACGGCGTCGCGGCGCACCGCGGTATCTGTCAAGGCAGTTATCCAAGAGCTTATGGTAAATGCAGAGAGAGGGTGATTTAAAGGAGTTGTAGTACATGATTGTACAGATACACCATTACCACAGATAAAAATATAAATACATATATAAACTTGAGGTTTGTCGGACGGAATGAATCTGATGTAGAATGATTCGTATCGAATGATATAAAACTTTCGTGAAAACTGTTAAGAAGGCCCTTGAACAGTCGAGAATCGTTTAACTTGTTACCGGAATTTGTAATAAAATGAAAGTAAAGTTCAACTAACGCTTTGTTTATGTTGTATTGAGCAAATCTTCAGTCCATTTTTGCATCGGTCAAAAATATCCAAATTAAAAAAAGAAAATAATTCAAAAAACAATTTAATCTGCAAGCATAAAATATACGCAAACATATATTTTTTTAAAAAGTGTATTTAATTTTTGATTTCATTACCTTAGTTATGATAGAAAGGTATAGTCTACGACGTGATTGTTTTTGGGCGTTACGCAATTATTTTCCGGGCGTTTTGGGCGTTACGCAGTTATGTTTCGGGCGTTTTGGGCGTTACGCAGTTATGTTCCGGGCGTTTTGGGCGTTACGCAGTTATGTTCCGGGCGTTTTGGGCGTTACACAGTTATGTACGAAAGTTCCGAAAAAGTTAGATAGAAAAATGTTAAGGGTACATATTAATTCTAGTAAACTATGTATAAATTTTAATTTTTCGCAAATTAAAGGTATTGCCGGAATATGTATCAAGGCGTAAAAATATGGTACACATATAAAAACGATTATTTCTCATTCAAATATATTGTCTGTTATATCTTTCGCAGACATAATAAATACACATTTTATAATACCTAGTTATTATTGCAGGTTATTTAAATCATTTGTATGGCGCTTTTATGAACTTTTTACATACCCAACTACAAGTCAGAGGCTTATCTACTCGTAAACCAGTAAAGCCTACTGTGTTGAGATAATTTTATACACTACTATATTTACACTACTACGTACACACTTCTCAGTTTTACATTAAATTTTCCTTTTAATTTCGTTACTTTTCAGCCATTCTATAATAGCGGTTTAGTAGGCTGACCACTTCTACATACATAAAACTCTAATATAAATTTCGCTTTAAAGTTTAATATTTCGTAAAAAAAAGTGTTCAAGACATACCCCTAATAGTTTGGAAAAACTTTTCCAATGACACTGTCCTAAAACTATTTTTAAAAGAAGTTATTTCATAATTTTGTAAGCATTATGCATATATATTTTGTACTACTAATAGTCTGCGAGTAAAATGGCTGTGAGATAGAGACGGACACGGTGAAACTGTAAGGGTTCATAGCTCAGCTACAGAATCCTAAAAAGAATAATGGAGTGTCTGTTGGAGTTTCTAACAAAAAAGTTAACTCATAAATTTATAAGTAACGATGAAATTATGCAATTACTTTTTTACCCATCATTATTTTCTAACATCTCTTTGAATCATTAACAAAGTTTAATTAATTAAAATATATATCATCAAGAGCATATTTCACCTAAATAACATTATGATACAATTCACTATAAACTCTTGAACAAAGTAACACATAGTTGGATGATGAAAATTTTAAATTCTTACCGTGCAAGTACGAATTAGTTTGAAAAGGATTCCAATCGCATGTTTGTAATGAAACGTGCGTTTATGGTTTTTAACAATGGTTCAAAAATGAACCATTGAAAAGATGTACATACATTAAAAATTACGAATACGTTGAGCCCTTTAAATCAATAGTCCATATGAAATTGTTCGTTTGACCAAGTGTTTACTTGACGGTTTCCACTGGCTGGCTAGTTAGGCCAGTCCGTCCATTCGTTCTACCACCAAAGTAACGATAATATTTTCCTAGTTTCAACATGTTAATGAAGTATTAACAAGGCACCCTCTAAAAACGATTAAACCTCATTAGCATGCACAAAGGTGTCCGTTGTTTGATCAATTGTAAAATGGCTTATTGTTTTAGGATATTCGTGGATGTGTATATTTTTTTACTTGAATTTACATCATCCCTTGTAGATCAGATAGCACATCCCTTTAAACATAATCATGATATTTAACTCGTGAATTAAAAGTCACAAATTGGATAAGATAAATGCTTTGTGAAACGTGTCATTATAACATTTTGCTGTGAAAATATAAAAGTTGTCTCTTCCGATTCTTAACAGGGTACATAAAAAAAAATTGAAATTTTCTGTAGAAGCATTAAAAATAATTTCGAAGACATACTTCTTCCAAAATATAGTATGAAACGTTGCGAATATTGATTTCTCAATATACACGATGTACTCATAGGGCGCAGAATGCTATGATTATCTAGAAAAACATTTTTTAACATTTTTTCTTTTATTTATATGCAGAAATGCTTCTAAAATCACGCTCCATTGCTGAGTCGCGATCTGTAGATGATCGCATTGGATATGGATATTCATGATAGCGTAGAAGAAACATAGACGTCGTTTCAAAACGACAGAAATAAGAACAAGAAATTCGTCACATGTTTGTCAATATCAGTACATTATTTTATTAACAGAAAATAAAGGTCATTGAAAATAAAGAGGTTATGTTACGAGTAAATATAACATACCGTTTTTAAAAAAACTAAATACCGCAGTGTTACTTTTTAATTATTAACAATATTTTATACACTATATTTAGGTATTGCAAACAATTCTGATCGATTTTTAAAAAAGTTTTTTTAATTTACCACAAGCTAGCACTGAGAGCATCTTGCACGATGTCCATTATCGCTGGCAAAGAGTTATATCCGTTTATGATCTTAGTAAAGAGGAAGGAAATCATGTAGATGGTATCCATAAATCGGAAAGTATTTAATTTCCTGTATCTTATCATGCAAGACATTCTTCTATTTCAGTAGAACACAATAAATTATCTATAGGGGGATAATATTACATCGATCAAACAGATTAAAAACACAAAACATCACGAACACGCGCTGTAAATGCAAATAGAATTTGAAAAATAAATAAATTGCTTAAAAAATTAAATTTAATATCTAAACTTATCTCCGGTCCGCGAAGCCCCGCTGACGATATACAAAACCTTGAAGCATCTGTATTATCCAGAAAGGCAAGCGTCTTACAATCGAAGATCCATCCCCGTATGAGATTTCATCAAAAGATCCCCGTCTTACTGATATCGCCGTCGCTAGCGTACAGCCGGCAGACATCTAACAATGCAACAAAGGGGATTTCATTACGCGCTGTAAAAACCAAAACATTTATGACTTCCTAGCCCGGCTGCGAGCAAGAATACCTCGCCCCAATGCATATTCCATTTCGATGCAAGTTGACTGAATAAAATATTCCTTGTAAGAACAACACAAAGCCTACAAAAGCCCGGCGGTGTCTGTAGGCGGATAGGTGCGATATAGGGCGGGCGGGGGGATAGGGCGCTCAGCCGCGTAGGTAAAGAAACAGGAATCTTTATGTAAACAGCGTCAAAGGCTTGCTCGTGGAGATTTCGCATATAAATCTTGCGTTATTGTTGAGAACGTATTGCCAGCGCTCGCTAAGGAGATCGATGACGCGGCTTAATATTTCGAATGGATATATTCCTGTGCGGTCTCACACCCGACTTTCGCTTCCGGCTCTCGTACTAGGACCGAACTCCGCTGGCTGTTTTCATTCAATTTGCTATTAGGCAAAAGGGGGCCCATTCTTTGCGTGAAATTCTTATAAAACGCCGCGAGAGCAAAGAAAGCTAAACGACCGGATGATTAAAAGTTTTTTTTATTATAAAATATTCAAGTAATGTTTCATTGTTACGGCGCGGCGCATAGCCGCGTCCGTATCTACGTCGCGGTAAGGAAATCTGTTAAATATTTGTTCTGTGAGTGTTGTAAATAAATGTTTTATTTGGAAATGCTTTGTGAATTTGCTCAAGTTTCTGTAAATAAGGGTGGATTGATTAAATTATGAAACATATTTGTACCGACGTGCTGTGTAAATGATTGTACTTATATAATAACATTTTCTAAGAAAATGATTTGTGTCAATCTTCACAACGACTTTATTTGCAACGTCGCGACTTATCCAATTGTATCGACATTGCTAGGAAGTAAGTGAAAATATTTAACGACATAATTTTTTTGGTGTACGTAGATCTAACTAATATTTATAATCGACTCATATCATAGTTATATTCAAGTATAGCCTATTTTGAGTTCTGTTGATGGCATTTTCGTTTAAATTGGAACAAAAATTAGGTTTACTTAAACTGAAATATTCATAGTTTTGTTAGTTTAACTTAAAGTAATTTATTTTAAAGCATATGTACAAGTACACCTTAGATTTAACTGCCGTAAATTGTTAGTTTAATCTTCGATGCGTGCTTTAATAAATCTAAATGAGTCAATATTTCCATATATTCGTTTCTTTTCATTTCTTGTGGGAAGCAGAATGTCAGCGTTTAAAGTGTATTTCTTTGTATTTGTCTTAAGGTAGTTGTCGTGTCCGGGAAGATCCAAAAACTATTATAATTTTTAAAAAATGTTTAAACTATTAATATAATACCATTTTAACAGATTGTAAAAAAAATAATTTTTGCGTTTTTTTAAATAAAATTAAGTGTGTTGAAATTTCTACTTTTTCTGTAGTGTTAATCGTACAATTTTTGAGAGCTATTTCTTCTACATCTATACGATATTTTTTTTTCTATACGGTAATTTTTTTTCGTTCGACGGGTTTTTTAAATAAAATTAAAAGTGCCGTGAAATTAAATGTAATAAGTCTCTTCAACCAAAGCCAACATCAAAGGCGACGCTCGTGGACTCGTTTCTGAAGTATACACTGAATTCATTTTTTTTTCTAGTCAATAAGTAAATTGTTTGCATTTTTCTTTAAAAGACGATCTGTTCTTTCCAAAGTTTTTAATATAAACAGTGTAACAGAATTCTACGTTGAGTCATAGTTCGAATTTATAATGGAGTTCACTTAATACATCATTTTTGAGTTTCCTTTTTTAAAAACAAGAGTTTTTCTTGCATTTACTAAACAATTGCATAAAGTAGTTACGCTCTAATCTGCAGTTTTCAAAACACGCTTTTCACTCACACCGGCTCTGTATGCCAATTCAAACGCCTGAGCTGTGCGTGCGGAATACAACTAGTATACGGTTGGCGGAGCGCGAAACTGAGCGATATCGGTGCTTGAATAATTCATGCTGGAGGCGACTACCTCCTACCGTTGGTAGTTTACGTCGCGATAGCCAGTGGAAACCAAAGCTGCACTCTATCATCTATAAAGAGACATGATTCACATCGTAAACTGTATCTTACAACCGGTTGGTCAGTTCAATGTCTGAATCCGACGTGTGTGTATACGTATATATATATATATATATATATATATATATATATATATATATATATATATATATATATATAAACGCACACACACACGCCTATGCTATCGAAAAAACTACTTAATATATTTATACTTACTTAGGTGTAATTTCATGTGATATAAAGAAAGTTTAATGAAGAAATTTCAAGAGTTTACATAGCCTTTACAAGTCGAATATTTTTAATACTTTTTATGTTACAACCATATATAAGCTTCAATTAATTTTAGTAACAAATTATAGGCCAGCTACTAAATTATAGACTGCGATGCCAACGTTTTTACATTTGAGTTTTGTCAACTAACAGCAGTGAAATACGAATGGGTGTGTGATTTTCAACTCTCAAAGTAAGATTACTTTGATAGCTTTCATTATAGCATTTTAATAGCGTTCGCTATTCGCTACGGTTTTATACTATTTTTTATTAAAAAAATAAGGAAATAAAAATCTGAACGCATGTATATTCATAATGATAATATATAAATGGAATTTAAATAAAGCAGAAATATAGACCTTAAGGTGATGCAAGTGTTTACTCTTAATAATTATAGATAATATATTAAGCACAGGTTACGATTTTATTTCAATAGAAACTAATGTTCCAATACAATTAAAGTCAATACGAAACGAAATTTTCTAAATCGTGTGTTACAGAACTACTATTATACCAGAAAACTCACACATAGTTTCCGTAAAATTAGATATTTTTCATTATTTTCTTCAATAAAAATAATTTCATGTAACTTACAAAACCCATTAGTGAAGTAGAAGTAATCATACTTTTAAATGCACAAAAATATACAATAAAATTTAAAAGAGCAAATGTCTTTGCAAAGAGTCGTTTCAAGCTTACATTTTGAACTACCTTACGCTAGGAAAGAATTGTAGCGTATGCGACTAACACAAGCTTTACCGTCTTACCTTTACCTCCTAAATATGTATCTTCGTCCGTAGAACGTCTACGTCTGATCGGCAGCGACTTGGTACGGCATTTTCAAATGTGAACGAGCTTTTATCTCGCAGCGTTTAAATATCTGAATATATACTATGAAAGCTATTGCATAAATTGTTGGCGTTGAAAGGAGTTACAGTGATAATTTTTGGCTGATAGGTCATAAATATCTGATAAGAGGTTACAATATAGTCGATGACGTAGTTGAATTGAATTTTATTGCAGTAGAACATTACAAATTGAGTGTTATGTTTACATAGTTATATTAAAAATGGTTTAATTATATTTCTCTTCATGTCCGTTTTCACTTAGTTGTGTTGAGATAAAAATTCTTAGTATTTTTTTATGAGAATCAAATTATTATGTTAAAATTGAACTTTTAAAATTACTTATCACTTGGGTAAAATCATTATGGTTTATGTAAGTAGTGAATAAATTTAATATATATTTGTACGTCTAAAGATTTGGATTACGCAATTTGCAAAGCATCAGACCATGTTATATTTTATTTAAAAATTTCCAGTGCTTTAAAAAGGTTAGGTAAAATCTACAAAGCACAGCTTATCTTTGGAAAAATGGACTTGAGACTCTTAAACCCTGACTGAGTACTCCTATAATATTACCCAGCGCCGTAAATAATTTTGAACAATAGGTTAGATACTTTTTAAATATAAAGAAAATTTAATTTTTCCCCTCCCCTTGACAGAAGGGCTTTACCACGGGAAGAGTAATTCTTTGTTCTTAAAGCACTTTAAGTTTGAAAGACATTTATTTAAGCTTCGCGACCCAAAATTCCTTTTGAATAGTGTCGGCTTCAAATAGTTGATGTAACTTTAATAGTTACTTTGAGATTTTTCTACAACCAAAGTATTAACACTTTATATTTTGTCTAAATTGTTTTTTCTAAATTATTTAAAATAAAATATAATGATTAATTTATTGGACTTCTTTGCTACATTATGCTATTAAGTACTATAACTTGCGCTACGAGATTTATAAAGGTACATAGTTTTTCTATTAATTTATTCAGAAACAGTAATATTATTTTTCACTATGTTATTATTTTGCCTAGCATATATTTAGGCGACGTAAAACAAATAATTTGGCTACCCATATCTTTGGAGCTTATTTATGCAATTATGAGGAATATTTTATGGATAACAATGTGGTTGACCGATATTCTTTTTTTGACTTACAAGGTTTAAATTGTTAGGGACACACACACCGAGATAATTTACAGAGTTTATGCAAGTAGGAAGAATATTTGATGAACAACAATGTAGTTGACCGATATTCTTTTTTTGACTTACAAGGTTTAAATAGTTAGGGACACACACACCAAGATAATTTACTGAGTTTATGCAAGTAGGACGAATATTTGATGAACAACAATGTAGTTGACCGATATTATTTCTTTGACTTACAAGGTTTAAATAGTTAGGGACACACATACCAAGATAATTTACTGAGTTTATGCAAGTAGGACGAATATTTGATGAACAACAATGTAGTTGACCGATATTCTTTTTTTTGACTTACAAGGTTTAAATAGCTAGGGACACACACACCAAGATAATTTACAGAGTTTATGCAAGTAGGATGAATATTTGATGAGCAACAATGTAGTTGACCCATATTCTTTTTTTGACTTACAAGGTTTAAATAGTTACGAACACACACACCAAGATAATTTACAGAGTTTATGCAAATAGGACGAGTATTTGATGAACAACAATGTAGTTGACCGATATTCTTTTTTTGATTTACAAGGTTTAAATAGTTAGGAACACACACATCAAGATAATTTACAGAGTTTATTCAAATAGGACGAGTATTTGATGAACAACAATGTAGTTGACCTATATTCTTTTTATGAGTTACAAGGTTTAAATAGTTAGGAACACACACACCAAGATAATTTACAGAGTTTATGCAAATAGGACGGGTATTTGATGAACAACAATGTAGTTGACCGATATTCTTTTTTTGACTTACAAAGTTTAAATCGTTAGGAACACACACGCCAAGATTATTTACCGAGTTTATGCAAGTAGGACGAATATTTGATGAACAACAATGTAGTTGACCGATATTCTTTTTTTTGACTTACAAGGTTTAAATAGCTAGGGACACACACACCAAGATAATTTACAGAGTTTATGCAAGTAGGATGAATATTTGATGAGCAACAATGTAGTTGACCCATATTCTTTTTTTGACTTACAAGGTTTAAATAGTTACGAACACACACACCAAGATAATTTACAGAGTTTATGCAAATAGGACGAGTATTTGATGAACAACAATGTAGTTGACCGATATTCTTTTTTTGATTTACAAGGTTTAAATAGTTAGGAACACACACATCAAGATAATTTACAGAGTTTATTCAAATAGGACGAGTATTTGATGAACAACAATGTAGTTGACCTATATTCTTTTTATGAGTTACAAGGTTTAAATAGTTAGGAACACACACACCAAGATAATTTACAGAGTTTATGCAAATAGGACGGGTATTTGATGAACAACAATGTAGTTGACCGATATTCTTTTTTTGACTTACAAAGTTTAAATCGTTAGGAACACACACACCAAGATTATTTACCGAGTTTATGCAAGTAGGACGAATATTTGATGAACAATAATGTAGTTAACCGATATTCTTTTTTTGACTTACTTGGTTTATATATTCACGTAATTCTTATAATTTTTTCATAGACGCTCAGATAGGATTATTATGCTAAGACACACAAACAGAAGGACATTACGAAATCATAACGATATCATTTCTTCTATTCATCTGCAAAATCCTAAAAATTATATAATATAAATAAATTTTATCCATACGTTTTCAATAGCTTTCTGGAGTAGTTATTTCTTTCTCTCCCTTCCGGAGTCTTCTTTCTTCTTTCTTTCTCTCTCTTCCGGAGTTCTTCTTTCTCTTTTCACGCAGCGTAGGCATAGCTAGTAATTCATACATTTCATATAGCTATTTAGTTCTAACAAGGTTGTGTCAGATGTCGAATGAATTATTACAATATCCCGAGTTAAAATATTCGTATATATATTTTATATACGAATATTTTATATATATGCTTAGTATCGTCAATATACTTTCAAAAAATATCGAAAATATGCTTTCGTTTGTATTGGATTACTAAAATTATTAGTCTGAGAATATTCTCTAATCGAAAAGGAGACGAATGAGAAGAGTCTAGTGTTACAGAAATAGAAAATGATTTTTTAAAAAGGTGGTATTTTTTGAAATAGAGAAAAAAACAATACATCGATTGACGATCAAGGAGCAGCAAAATATTTATAATGGTTACAAATTATATTTATAATTTGTAACCATTACAGAAAACAAAACAAGGGATCTTCATAAACGCGCATAAATTGTTCTTTAATATAGAAATGTCAATAATAAATGGAAATAACCATAAAAATCTAAACAAGTACACAGCAGATTTTTACAAACGATTACAGAAAATAATACCGATTTGGTTTTCCATTTGTAGCCATTGCCTTAATTAATTAAAAATAAACGGTGAAATGACATTGCGTTCGTTTTGTTGTTTTCAAAATTAATGTCTTCTACTCTTTTGAGTTTTATGTGGCTTTTCTCGAGGACTCTATAGACCCTACAGTTTTATGGAGTAGTATATTATATCTTTGTATACAGAATACGACGAGACACAATCTACAATTTGTTTAATTTTGCTGGTTCAAAGAGATCAGTAGAAATAGCACTTACAAACAATTGTGAAAAATAATCTGACTGTTGTTTGATTGATGATTTAAATCAAACTTTTAAGGAACATATTTTTGCCATTTTCTCCCAACGATCGATTTCTTCTAGTCAAACAGGTGCCAGAACTAAATATTTATAAAAAAAAACTGTATTACCACATCTTATGAGTAACGACGTATAATACACACAATTATTGTGTTTTAAAAAAAGTTTCAAAAAACGACTACTATACGTTATCATGAACTTATTCCAAAAAGCGCCTGGTTTGATACAAGTCAGTCGTTGGTAGTTAAAATATTTTTTATTTCATTATTTATTTGTGTTTTTTTTTGTTTCGTCTAATGGACACAATACTGTATATCCATATAATTTATTATCACTGTTCTTAATATTCACAACAGAAATAATAAATCTAAAATACTTTAAAAATGATAACCGTCGCCCATACATAAAAATTACAACAATTTATGCTAAATAACTTTATTTTGGCTAAAATCAGTAGTTACGGATAAAGTCAAGCTCTCGATCTCAAGTTTATGGCCATTCTATAGTTCACTAATCGCTTTGTAAACTCTTCATAATCACGTAAGAAAGTTAAGTCCGAAGTCAGTCAGCCTTTTTATATCGCGCAAGGCTTCGACGGGAAGCTCGTAAAAGTTAGTAACAAGATTGTTTTCTAACTTGTTCATTGTCTATGAATTTATGTTCGTCCATCGGTAGTCGGGGAGAGGCGCACAATAGAAATGCGTCGTCATTTTACGAACCCGTCTTGACGTTTATTGGTTAAGAGGAGAATTTTTTAAGGAAACGTTGACATAAGTAATGTCGGATGTTCAACAAAAAGTTGGCACTTGGAACGTATTAGGAATACATATAAAAAAAGAAGCTGGAGACATTTAAAAGAAAAGAAGGGTTCATTAAGTTTCCAAAAACATTAAATATATAAAAGTTTTTCGATTCCAATCAATTCTATACCATTCATTGAATTAATTAAATAATGAAGTAGTTGCTAATGAATAATGTAGACGCAAAATTCGTTAACGCGTCATAAAATATGCTGAATTATGGTTGCACTGTATCTGGCCTTTAAAAAAAAATAAAAATTACGTTTTTAGAAGCTTACACTTTTTTAACGCATTTTAATTGTAATTTAACAAACACACACGTAGCAAAGTTTGGACGACATAAGATATATTAAATAAAATATATCTACACCAGTAGATACTTTAATATTCCAATATTATAATATATATTTTGATGTACTGGAATTCTATAATATAGTAGAAAATATGTAGGGATATTAACCATATAGTATTTTTATCATATCTTGCTATTGCAAATAAACAGGGATATTAAACACAACATGTTTTATTAGGTAATGGCACAATTTCGTGTAAAAATGATGGTAATTACAATGTTATTGTAGCGTGGTGCTCAATGGTTCAATTAAATAGTAAGATGCATAATTTGTTGAATTTGTTGAAGGATATTTTGTTTAAGTAATAACTTCACTGTTCATAGTTAAAAAATACTCATAAAATATCATTACATTTTTAAAAATTGTATTATAGAATTGAAAATTAATACTTTAATACAAGAAGACAACGATCTCAATTATTCTCTATTATTATTACCATATAACTCTATCATTCATGCTTTTAATACCATTCTAAGGGTCTGGACAGAGTAAACTAAAACAGGTCGCAAACCACAAACTTTCTTTCATTTGTCTCACAAAAAGGGTTATAGTTCGATGACTTTATAATATGCCTTAATGTTATATAAACTATAACTTTCAGAATATTTTCAGAATAACGGCTTAACTAATCTGTGCGCCGTAATCACACCAAAATCCACTAACGTTGAGAAATCAGACAGAAATTTAGACAGATGTTGCGTTTATAAATGTAACAGATATGCTTCTTGCATATGATGTCATTCATATATGTCATTTATTTTCTTAAAATTCACATTGCACACGCATAACATTTAATCGATATTCATTTTAGTTTGTAATAATAGGTAACCTGATAAGAGAAATGTAAATAATTGCATAAAGGGTAACAAATATTCCATAAAAAAATTAAAGCAAAATTTTATTATTTTCACTCAATTTTACAAAATACTAACGAAAGAAAAATGTTTCTTACGTATTTGGATAACGCTTGTGATTGAAACAAAATAATAGAAGTTTTAAGAAAAAACGCACGAGTTTTCAAACAATTTTACAAAATACTAATGAAAGAAAAATGTTTCTTACGTATTTGAATAACGCTTGTGATTGAAACAAAATAATAAAAGTTTTAAGAAAAAACGCATGAGTTTTCACACAATTTTACAAAATACTAACGAAAGAAAAATGTTTCTTACGTATTTGGATAACGCCTGTGATTGAAACAAAATAATAAAAGTTTTAAGAAAAAACGCATGAGTTTTCACACAATTTTACAAAATACTAACGAAAGAAAAAGGTTTCTTACGCATTTTGGAAAACGCCTGTGATAGAAACAAAATAATAGAAGAAATTTTAAGAAAAAAAAAACGCACGAGTACACCGATGACTTACAAAGGAAGCACGTGCAACATGCGATCTTTATTATATTTTTCCGAATTTATGTATGAGAAGTCATAAAGAAAAAAGAGATAAAGGGAATTAATATTGTAAAATGCTGGGACGTGAAGTTTAGCACTGTGCCGATTCCAAAAAGGGTTCCGTTTTGTTAATCGAATATGTCGCCCTGACGCACGTCTGGCGAACTGTTAGTACCGCGGTGCGAGTATTGTGGGTGCGAGAGAAGCTATTTTTAACATTTTTTTGCAAGTATTTTCAGGCGTTACTGCGATGGAGCATTGGGCGGTATTCTTGCTATTTTATATTTCTTTTTTATTTCTAAATACTTTATACTGATATAAGGCATCATAAACAAGCGTATGTAAATGAGACTGCTGAAATACTTTAAGGAATGCAAAAAGACTTGAAGCACTATTTGTCTATTAATTGAAAAATGATTTCGTTTAATTGATTCTTTAAGTTTTGATGTGAAACATCTATAGGCGCAGGTATAAACCGGATCGTTGGCGTGGCGACCCTTGCCGTAGCGACGGGTCGCCACGCTATAATAAGGTATATATAGTCTATATGTATTAGAGTGTACATTATGGCGAAGTGTCGCCATGCGCAACCGACTACGCTACCCCCTCCTCACTCAGTTCGACGCTGTTGTTTACTACGGTACACATAACCTGTGCTTTATTATTTTTGTATTAATTGTAAATAAATGTTCATTAAATTCACCATTTTCTGTAAGAAATTCGTAATATATTATTTTTTCATTATGCTATATTTAGTTCCTGTAATAATCTTGTCTTTTAAGCATATTACTTGTACAAATACGATGTTTCACATCTCCCAGGCGTCCCGTGACGGCTCACTGTTTTTTAATGACACAATTTGTTTTAATAAATTAATATTTCAGGGAACGGCCTGAATACGAAGTATCAATGCCATTCCATAAATAAGTTACTTTTTTTATTCCAGCCATAAATAAACTATAAAGAGGTGTATAATAGGTTTATTCTAGCCATAAACAAATTATTAAGAGGTGTATAATAAGGTTTATTCCAGTCAGCCCGTTATAAACAGATTATTGCAGTGATTCAGTTTTTCACCGACAAATTTCGAATTAAAAAGTTTCAATCTTAGTTTTTTTTAAATATTGGTTGGAAATATATTTTTACAAACATCTGAATAGGGACGTCTAACCAATATATTATTATAATCTGTGAAACGAAACATCGAAGTCGGAGACGAAGAAATGATAAGCTGTTTAATGGTTTATTAGACAGTAGGCCATTTGTTTTGTAATATACTACTTTTTGTTTTTTATATTTTTTATTCAATAATATTTTTAAAATATTTTATATACTAGCCAGTTGTCATTATTAATATTGTGATTTAGCAACGAAAGAAAATTGGTATTTTGAATTGGACAATTTTATAAATTTAATCTTCCCAGAATAGGAATTAAAAAAAAGTAAACATTGTATAGCGTATTTAAATTTAACAATATACTTTGTACCAGATAATATAACATACCAAAAATGGTGAAGTTATACATTTATTTAATATAGAAAAACATTTGGTGAGGTTATTGATGCAAGAGCAATACAGAAGTATCAAAATTAGAGGGTCTACAAAAGAATCACATATTATGGAATACTAGGACAGATTATGAATAGAAAAAAAAAATAAAATGAACCTGCTAATTAAGAGAAGAACTCATACCACCAGGTTTTCATATCCGTTTAGGTGCATACAAAAGTTAAAACATATGTTTGTGCGTGGTAAACCCAACAAACTATTTACAAATATTAAATTGCTTTCCGCCATATGAATATATCACCTAGTGTGTGTATATTCCAAATTTTTAAAAAAATTTCAAATAATTTACGATAAATTTCAAATAGACTTCTAGTAAATCAGTTTCTTTACTTAAAAACTAAAAGATTTTCTCGCCTCATGACCGGGACGGAGTAACATGTCGACAGTCACTTCACACGACCAAAAGGGAAAACTTTTTAAACTTACTCTCTATAATTTTCAGAGAAATATTTTTACATTCTTTTTTAGTAAAATATACGGATAAGCTCCATTGCCACGCTAAATTCTACCTTTCTACATGAGATGGTTTCTGAGATAAACGGTTGAGATAGACTGACATACGAAAGCGTATTTGAACCTAAAATGATTTCGTTTTTTTTTAAAGCACGCAACCTTAAAAACGTAGAAATGAAACTGGCGTTTCGTAAAGTGACAACGAAAGAAGTAGCTTTTCAGAATATTTTTGAATCTTTATGTACTTACCACGTGATCTGGATATCAGATTCTATTATATTTGTGTGCATTCATAAATTGATGGAATGTGCGTATAATAAGTACGATGTTTAGGAATAAAGGAGAGGAAAGTTCCATTAAACTATGTGTTAAAGGAACAACTGGACTGAAAAAGAAATCCCGTATGCAGGTGTATTATTTCTTGCGACTTATTGTCACAGAGGGGTTTGGCCCAATATTCTGAATAATAAAAATAAAAACAAAATTTTCAATTAAGTGAACTACTTTTAAGGCACACCATGTGTACTTTTAAAATATCAAGTGAATTAATTTTTAGGCGCACCATGCGTACTTTGAAAATATCAAATGAACTATTTTTTTAGGCGCACCATGCGCACTTTTTATACAAAATTTTAATTAAATTTGAATCTAATGTATTTATAACAAATTTCAGTTTCTATAAACCTACTGTTTCATTCTTAGAATATGACAGCAATAAAAAAGTCTAAGCAAGTCTAAAAGTCTAGGCAAGGTCCCACTGAATTAGTAATTCACAAATATAAATATATATTTTGTAACTAATATTACTTCATGAGTATATATATATATATATATATATATATATATATATATATATATATATATATATATATATATATACATATATATATATATATATATATATATAAATTTTTTTTAAAGTTTTCACTTCTATCACGTGGTTATAAGCACAACAAATGTGAGCAGAACTCGCACTACTAGGGCCATTTTGAGTATACATTCAGGTACTAATAACATCTAAGTACGTAGCATTTCTGTTAAACCATTTAAAACTATTAATTTTTCATAACGTAAACATATTGCCAACCATATCCTATATAGGCGTTAAAATATGGTATTTATTTAAATAATATTATTTTCCAGCAGGTACATAAATATATTGCCTGGTATATAATTTAATTTCATCGGATATATAATTATATATTTCATAGACATAATAAATATAGATCTTAAAATAAAAAGTAATTTAGCACTTGATTTAAGTCACTTGTGTGGAACTATGAACTTTTTACTATGAACTTTTTACAGACCCAACTACATATCACATGTTAATCGACTGTTTCTTGTAAACTAATAGAGCCTACTAAGCTGTGATAATTTTCCTTTTAAATTTGTATGTACACTATTATTGTGAATAATTTTCCGCTATTCAAAATAAATACTATTATTGTACATACTTCCAGGTATTAAAAATAGCGTTTTAGCACTTAACTCTAACAAAAATGACCATTTTAAAGCGTAATATTTCGCAAACGGATTACTGAATGGAAAAAGTTTTCATGGCATACCCTCAATATTTTTCAAAAGGCCTATTCAACATCCTACACAATAAGGTACGCGTTACATGTATTTTTTTAGTTGTAGAGAAAGTTAAGTAAGAGTAAAGTTACATGTATTTTTATTTATTTAAGATTTTAATATTCTTCATAATTTATGAAGAATATTAAAATCTTATACGTTATAAATGTTAAATGTTACGTATACGTTATAAATGTATAACCTAATTTTAGCTTTATAGTACTAACAGCTTGCAAGTAAAGCGGCTGTGGTATACAGATGGGTAGATAGACAGAAAGATATGGAGAAACTATAAGAGTTATACTTTGGCATCCTAAAAACGTTTTAAACTGCTTTTAACGTTACGAGTTGATCTTACTAATGGTATATAATTTTGAAAAAGGGTCGTTTCATAGTTTTTAATGTTTAATTTCCTGGGAGTTGTAGGATTTGATGTAATAAATGTACTAAAAAAACATTATAAACAATCGTTTTTAACTTTGAAAAGGAAAAGTCCAACCGTCTCCGAGACAGAACTTTGAAAGTGTTTATCTCGGAGACGGTTATATTTGACGGTTATAAGCAGTTGATGCTCAGAATGATAAAAGGAATTACTTGCCGTGTGAACATAGGTCGTATGACGAAACGCAGATGTAAAGGATTCATGTCCTTAAAAGCGTTTTAAGTTGAATGCGAATCATAGCAGTGCATAAACCTAAGATTCATAGCAGTGCATAAACCTAAGATTATTGCGAAAATTTCAATAAAATCGTATGTCAGGAAAAATATTGCCATGAATTAAAAACTTTCGTTCGACCTATAGCAACTAGGATTGCATAGAAAGAGCTTATAACGAAAAGGAATGCTAAAATTAATTATTTTTTTCACGAGAAATTTGAAATGTGGAGTAATAAAGCACTATGAAAGTAATATTATTGTGTTACCTCATTTTCTTATACTTAAACTAAAGCTATATAAAATTATATCCGCCGAAATTCGAAAAGTAAACCGTATTATATAGATAATAAAAGAAGTGCAAAGAACAAAAAGGCACAGTGCCTTTTTTGTTTTTTGAATCTTAAAAACTTTTTTGAACTTTCAAGGCCGAGACAATAGCCAATTTTTCGAGGACTACAAATAACAGAAGTGTCTTTATCTTATGTGTTTGCCCTTTATTTTTCTACCTTATAACTTATATGGTATTGTAAGTCATAAGTTTGAAAAATAAATGGCAACATGTTAAACCAGTTTATAACTATATCGCCTTGCTCAAAACAAAGCGATATGATAATAAACAGCAATCTAAGCATGAAATTTTACGCTGAAATCTATGAATTAACCTTTGTATAACGACAAACGCAATCACCTTCTTCCACGTATACGGGAAAAATACCATATGCGCCATTGCATTCTCTCTTTATGTCAGTGAACTGCAAAAAAACAAACTTTTTTGGGCAATACAAGTAATTTCAAGTACTGGTACAATCATATTTAAATGTAGTAACTGCAAATAGCTGTACACAGTGTGCGTAATTTTGCAACATATAAATGTGAAACCATTGATTGATTAATTGTATTTGTGTCAGAGTGTAAAATTGTAAAAATGAGTAAAATTTTCTTAAATACAATAGACTACTATTGAAATCATTACATTTTTAAGCGGGACTTTTTGTATATATAAGGAAAAAATCTCTAGTACACAAATGGTTAAACTTGATTTCAAAATATATCAATTTTACATTAAGAACTAAATATTTAAATTACTTATTTCTATACAAACCATTCGATTTTTTAAATTTTACTTAAATTTCTAAAACTATTAACTATAGCATGAATATTAGAAGAATTTTTTCTCTTCGTGTTATTGGGCACAAAACCTTTCGTTATAAAAACTTTCTCATATTTAAATATACTTTAAATAACTAACATATGGAAAACCATATACCAATAAACGTTTAAATTATGCATTTCAAAAGTTTTATTGCAACGCGATGAGAACGTGGGTATTCTAGATTCATTTAACGATAAAATAAAAATAAAATAAAACATACCTCGGCATCTCGAGCAAGTATCGCATTGTGACGAAACTTGAGAAATAGCCCCTTCATTAGCTGAACCATCCACAGGAACAATCCTGTGGGTGGTGTTCTTACACTATGAAAGTAATTGTTTGATTCAACCGAATATACTAAGCCAAGCATCGTAAAAGATATAAAAACGAATAAAAACACGAAAAAGTACGAACGGCACAAATAAAATTTAAGTTTTATAGAAACACAACGAACACTCACAATTTTTTTAAATTTTATTTTTTTTTTATTTTTAAAGATTAGAGAAGAAGATCAGATAGATTAAAGATATTTTAAAGCAATATTTTTTTATCGAATTATAAAAAAAATTACATTAAGCATAGAAGCATGAAGAAGAAGGTATAGTACGAAAAGTACGTTTGAAGATAATAACAATCGATGTGAGAATTAGATAAAAAACACGATTAGATAAAATAGTATACGCGAGATGAAGAGAAGAAATGAAGTTGAAAGCAGAAGTTTAATTAGAAAATTCGGAATAGAGGACGAAGTACAACAAAAATATAAAAAAACAATTATTAATCGAAAAACTGGGAATAAAACACTGACGACTCAAGTGCTGAAGCATTCCGAATCAACTAAATATGCCGCGAGTATTTGGGCGTGCGCACCCTAACTTTTATCAATCTACCCTCCGAAAAATTCTTGCGATTAACTTTAGGGTTTGATTCATACTATAGGGCCGCCCTCGATACGCTCTCTGTTCGATATAATATTTTTACACGAGAAACAATGAGCGTATTCACACTATCGCTATCGCTCAGGTTTCGATCCATAACGCTCCGATATCGATACATGTCAAAGAATATTTTATCGCATCGATACTTGCCGCCACTTTTAATTATATTTCGGATTCTATTCTATGTTATTCTACTTTTGATATTCTACTTTAATCTACTTCTATACTATTTTAATTTTTCTTCGTCATTTTTTAAATGGCGATATAGCGTATAAATTCGCCTTCAATATTTCGCATTTGCACATTCTTCTTTTCTTTTTTTTCGTTTTTGGACTTTTTCATAATCTTCGTCCAAAACATTAGCCATAACAGTTACTTCTTCTGTCAAAAAATTGAAGGACTTTTCACATCGATTGACGAAAAAAGACTGGAAGCGATCGAAACCTGAACAGTAATGTAGATATGAAGAGATTATATCGGACCGAGAGTGAAACGAGAGCGTATCGAGAGCGACACCATAATGTGAATCAAGCTTTAATTATTTCTTTTGTATAATATGATGGTGTTTGCTGAAAATGGTCAGAAATCCTAAATAAGCTTAATCACAATAGTTAAATACAAAAAATAATTTCCATTCTGTAAATGGTTGTTTAATTGCATTTTTTGTGACTTTTTCCTACATTACGTACATTGCCATAATTTTTTTTTAAAATTTATAAGGTTTTACTAACACAAAATACTGTGTTACTGTTTGAAATAAAAAAAGTAACATTTAAAACGCTTTATTAATATAATTCTAAAATAGTAACCATACGGTTTGAGCAATTTCCATTCATTGAAGTTTTCAATGGACTAAGTTTATGCTCACTTGTAGTAAATATCTGTATTAGAAAATATGAGCAACATATAGTGTAAAATAAACGATGTTTATGTGCTTATATATGTGTGCTTTTCAGCTTACTATTATGATCCTCAGTAACAAGTAAATTAGTTTTTAAGTATAAACAATTTTAGCAGTGAAGAAAACTTCCCCTACGATATACCAATCAAAAACAGATTCTAATGATAATTTCTAAGGAAGGTAGAAAAATATAGATAGTAATTTCTAGGAAACCTACTTGCAAACAATTTGAAGTACACCAGTTGAATTTAAATCTACACGTATATGCTTAAATTTGTGCGTGCATATGTCCGGCAGCGAAGTAGCTACTTAAGTAGCAGGTAAGTGAGAAGCATAAGGAATGGCTAGGGCGAACTTTGAATGAATTACCTTTCATGTATTTAATGGAGGTCGCTGGTTTACGACGGGGGAGGGTTTCAGGGATGCAGTCGGCTGTGGACTTACTTTGTTAAATGGGGTAATTATGTCCTCCGATTCGGGGTGGGCCAGAAACTCTGCGTTTAGGGTGAATATTGGTTCGCGATAAGATATAAATATACTTTGTTAGATAAATGCGTAGATGGCACATTACTTGACAAAATATACAAAAACTATTTGAAATTATTTACTGCGTCATAAGAAATCATTTATAACATTGCAAACATTCTTTACAATTTATGTTTTTATTTGAATTAAAACAGATAACTTAATTATTATGTGTAAGTAACATTATTGGAGATTCGAACGGGTAAAACATACATCTTACTATTTTTCAAAATTCAATTTCTCAAAAAACATACAAATAATCACAATAGTAACCCAATTTAGTGTTGAGATTTGTAAAGTGAAAATTGAGAACTTGACAATTAAACAAACTGATGACGTTAGTGCATAATGGTTTTTAGAAGCCTGCTGGGACATTGGGATACCTCACAAAAACTAGCGGAGTCTGATGGTATGGTTACTCTTTGTTCTATCACCTACTAGTTTTCACTTTAGCGTGCTTCTTTTCCGTTATCTGCAAATTAGAAGAGAAATTCTCTAATGACGTTTATTTCTCGACCGTTTTATCATTGTTCAATGTTATACTTTGTGTTGTTTAAAATATCTCTCTGTACTTACTACTTTACCACGTACTACTGTCGTAGTGGCCAGTAGTACCTAGTAAATTAGTAAGTATAGAAATTAAGTGTAGCGAAACTGACTTATCCGCGTTATTCATCCGTGATGATTAAAAATTGTTTGTAATAATTTCTCATCGCAATCTGTTACAAATATCGTAGCTACATCATTAATATGAATGCGAAAGTTAGAATGTTAAGCACTCAATTACTTCTAAACTGCTGGACAAATCTTCACGAGACTTGGTGTTTTTACCCAATAATAAAAAAATATTCATACGTATATATTAAATCAGTAGAACGTTTAATATTTTATAGACAACTATATCGCAATAGGGAATAATTTCTATCTTAATCGAAAATTCACGTGATCGAAGTTACAGATGAAAGCAATAAATTATATTCATTATAATTGAAAATTATAGTCATCATCAGCATGTAACTACCCACTGCTAGACATAGGCCTTTTTTAAATCGCACCATCACACTCGGTCCTCCACCGTCCGTATTCAACCGCTTCCCACTAACTTTGTCAGTCGTCACTATGAAGTGGTTAGAGAGTGTCCCACATTACGCTTAGAGGTTCATGGTCTTCACTGGAGAACTCGTCTACCTCATCGGTTGTCGGCCCTATGCCAAATATGACCTGCACATTGCCACTTCAGGTTGCTGATTTTAAGCGCTATGTCGACTATTTTGGTTCTCCGACGATTTTTTTTTACTTCGGTTTTTACTCTTCGGAGACACTCCGAACGTAGCTCTTTCCGTCTCTCTTTAAATGTATGGATAAGGAAAGCCATCAGTGATCATGTTCCAGCGCCGTAGGTTAATTAACTGGCGGTGAAAATTATGGTCAACGCATATATATATATATATATATATATATATATATATATATATATATATATATAATTGCATGTTATCCGTTAAACTACTTGAAAAATATTCAAAATTTAAAACCTGACTTATAAATATTGATTGTAACGCTGCAGACGCTGTCATTCTAAGTCAACCATAAAGTGACACAAACATATTTCAGCTCCATAGTGGATTAAGACTACGAAAACATACACGTTATATTAGAATATTCAATACGCCACAAACAAGGAGAAAGGCATAAACCGGGAGGAATGACAAAAAGTTTAGGATTAAAATAAGACAGTTAGGAAATATAAAGTAAACTAAACAACTTTTGCGGAGGAGAGACAATCACGTCGGATGCAAAGTCGTGGTTTATTCAAATTTATTTTCGCGGTTAAGAGTTTGAAAATAATGCCTAGAAATCTGACATCGTCGCCCCATTTTCTTTTAATTTGTAAGCACAAATACACTCCGCCACAAAAAAGACAAATGAAGTATAATAACATAATATATTAATAAATTAAAATATAACTGAAACCGGAAAGGTACTGGGCATATATTCCACATACGATCGCTATAAATAACGAGGGGGAAATACTACACCGGGGCATTTAAATTGATACTCGGTGGCGGCTATCGGCGTCTCTCTCATGCTTACTGACGGTGACACACGCGCAAACGGGACGCTAAAAATTTTACATTAGAGATCGCAAAGCCGTAAAGACGGGAAAGTTTTCTCAGGATAACGATGAAGTTAGCGAAATTAGTCGATCGGCGCGATAGCGGGTCGGGCGAGGTGGTGCGATATGTGTGCATGCGTGTTTACATGTACGCATGTACACGGTGACTGGGTGTTTTGATAGTTTGTTGAACTAAAAAATAGAATTAGTTTAGGAATATTCAGGACTGCACACTTTACTACTCAATTAGCCATCGTTTAGCAAAATAAAAATCTCGCGCCTGTTACGAAAATTAAATAAAAACAAAATTATTTCAGTTCTGTTTTAAATATAACGGTAATTCGCTGATCCAAGTCATAGCCGATTATATATTTCCACTAGATACGTTTTCAAACAAAGACAAGATAAAGGAAAATAATTAAAAATCCTTACAATACTTTCTATTTATGGGATCTCAACAAACTTTAATAATAAAGATGTAATTTTTTCTTAAAAAAAAGGTTTGTAATGATTAATTGTTAAAAATAAAACCGGTCAAGTCGTACTTGCGCAATAAATATTCATTATTATAATAGCAATAAATTATATTAAATATCAATCGATATAAAAGTGACAGTGCTGGCAACAGAACGGGAACAGGGTGAATCAAAGTTTATCCGCAATGTGCAGACGTAACAGGACTCAACTTGGTACATTAATCTAACAAAAATGTAATTCGTAAGTATTTATAGACTTTTATATGCAATTTTTCATAATTAATTGTAATCATATAAGTCTTAACACATTTTTAAATTAACCATGGCAATTAACGATTTAAAAATTAACTAGCGTATTAGAACCTAGGTTGAGCCAATGTGTAAAACAAATTTCATTCTTGGTACTTTAACAAATTTGATTAATTTTTTCCTACTGCACTGAGATTAGGTTGAAAACAACAGTAGCAGAAGATTCCCATGGTTCTTTTACAGTGTTCCTTACCAAAATTGGCAAAATTCATTTATGGGATAATTGCAGTATCTGTGCGTCTGTTTATTGGTCACAGACGTTTTTCTCAGATACTATTTGATATAGAAAGCTGAAACTTCGTATAAGAAATGCTAGACCATTTAAAAATACGAACCTTCAAAATACAGAAAACACTTGCGTATATAATTTGAGGATTGATTAAAATGGGACGTAAAAATATTTTTTTTCCAAGACCGTCGTATTCTCGTTTGATACTCTTCAAACGAAAACTTGTCAATGCTTAAATTCAAAAATATTTAGTTTACTTTATCCTAAATGTTTTTTTAATACTGTTCTAAAAACAGTATTATCTCCGACATTTTTTTTCGGTAAAAACGGCCACATATGTAGTTTTGCGATTGATTCACCTTTTTAATGCAAAAGTTATTAATCTGTAAAATAAAATTTAGATTTTATTCAATTAGGAAAGAAACGACTATACAATTTAGGTGTAGTCTTTTTTTCTCTTAAGTGACGAGAATATTAGCCTTATCAAAATATTAGAATCGATATCAAGAATAATGTAATGAAAATGCTAACTGCTTAACTTTGGAAACGTCATTGAACAAATCTTAAATATGTTGTTAATTAGCAAAACTTTAAAAAATATTGCTAACTCTGTCTTTATGCTAACTCCGTCTCTTTTGATATTATGAACAATGTCCTAAAAATACGGCGGCTTTTGAAACATCATTGAACGGATGGTGTTTCAAAAGTTAATAATTTGTTAAATTATTAATTAATAAAATATTAGAAAATATTGCTAACCCTGTTTCTATCCCAATTCCATCTCTCTTGATGTAATTAATAATGTCCTAGAAATGGGGTTCATCGAAGCTAAATGTTAGCTTTGGAAGTGTTACTGAAAACATATTAACAACTTAATTAAATAACTAAACGTTGCGTTTTTATAATACGTCATAAAACATATTTTAAAAAACAAATGGTGCAACGATGGAAAAAGTCCGTGCTTCTGAATGTAAAGAAAAATATTATTACAAATATTCCATTTCTACCAAAAGTTTACGATTGGTCTCTTGAAAAAATGCTGAATGGTAACCGTTAAAATTGTATATGTTTCGCGAGTGTGGTATATTTAATATTATAAAATAATATGAACTTTGGAAAAAAATAAAATTACACACAATTACATACTCCCTGTGAACGCTGGAAGCATTAAATACGCACTGTGCGCCGATATCGTAACCATTAACTCTACTCATTTGTCACTTACATATTCAAAATAACTGTTTCAGACAAATGTACATATCTAATATATACATACACACGCATACGCATACGCACACACACACATACATATATATATATATATATAAATATATATACACGCATATGTTTTCTGTGATCTGAAAATATTATTTACATAATATGTATTGAGTATCCGCTTTCATTAACAATTTAATATGTTTTCACATCTTGGAGATAGTAGTGTAAAAAACGTAATTTTTGCTGATCTCTTGCATGTGCATTTTTAAAAAATTTTTTTTGTATATTGGAAATGAGTATTTCTTCATAAAGAATTCTCTAAAAGCTCTGTCGGTTTGTAGCAGTGATTACTAATTACCATAAACAAATTATTTATTTCTACGAAGTCGAGGCATAAAATGGTCATACGCATTAATTTCGATCGTTGCCTATGACTCGAGAAATAACTATTCGTATGTCAACGTTATTATACAATTTAAATTTGCGTTACGATATTATCAAAGGGTCAAATGAATTCCTAGTCTCGGTATGATGTTAACCCTTGCCAGCAAAGGGCAATAATCGTTATCGCCTAGATTGAGTAAATAAAATTTGATGCAACTTTCAGGCTAATCAACCCCTCCATTTATATTAAAATTATTACCCTCTCTATATCCGTTACCCAAAAGGTGTTGACAACTGAGAAAATCCGTCCTTCGATTATAACATAATGGGAATATTTCTGTTAACTAATTGTATGGCACATTAATTTGAAACGTATTGAATTGGTAAATTGTGAAATGATTTTCTTACGTAAACTAAGCGGTCAACGGTAATTAAGTAAACAGGGACAATAAATTTATGAATTTATTAGAGGTCACTGAATTATATTAAATACCAAAAGCTAGTCAGCGTCGGTGAGTTCGCAGTATCACGACAGCTGCTGTAGACAAAGCAATTTGAGCGAAACTGGCTAATAGCACATTACAGAACGGCCCAAAAAGCCGAGCGTGAGCTCATACATAAAGACGGTCAGCCCAAAACCGAACATCGGTTATGACTTTTCAATATCCGAAGACCGGTCAAGTAAAATAAACTTTTCCCCCGGAGTTTGGGCGGGCGGCGCGGCCGACCGTGAGTCGGGCGGATACGCGCCGAGCGGATCGTGAACGCCTCAAGGATTTCGAAATTCAGAATCGTTTCGGCAGCGCGATGTCTTCACTCTTACTTCCGCTTGAGCGCGGTGTTCTCTGTATTCGCACCGTACGATTTGCGATAAGAAAAATTTAATGTAAGTATCTGTCGCCGTGGATGTGGGTAGGTATCGGTTTGCTTTAGCGTAAACAGTAAACTATATACGTATGTATGTATTATGGCAACAATTTACAGTAAGTTGTTCCGATTTAATTATATTCCATAATTTATTTTTTTATTCTACAAATTATAAATATACTTAAAGCATTCTTTAGGATCAATTGGTTAAACAAAATTAATAATAATCGATTATTTTTTAAACAAAACCGGTTAAGTAAAAAGAGTTACATATAAATATTTAAGGGTATATAGTAGTTATATTAAACTATTTTTAAATATTAATTGTCACTACAAATACGTTTCTCATGGACGGAAAAATATCGTAAGTTTCTCAAAAGTTATGAGGTTTATAACCGTGGCTAAAGTTTTCCGGTAAACTTTAGATGAATTTCTAATAGCGCTGTCGCTTTTAGTAAAGTTTTTCCCATAATACGTTCAGTAGTTTTGGAGATGAAGTCTGACATAAAATTGAAAAAAATATAGTTTTGGAATCTATAAGCTTTGTGCTTTCAGTTGATATTTAACACGATACGTAAAATAAAAAAAACGCGAATGCTTCATTTATTTCCTCTAAAACTACTGTATAAATATTCAAAAATATAGGAACAACTAATTATCTTTCAACTTATTACTGAAAAGTGCAATCTATTGAAAAATATATGAGCTATGCTTTATCAGTATGCTAGATTACAAATTTCCACGTTAAACGGTATCTGAGGAAAACAGCTGACAAACGGAAGGACACGTAAGAGATTTTATAAAGTTTTCCTTTTTTTTTGAGGATCAGTTCAGTTTTTTTTTGCAAATAACGGAAATCGGGGACGGACCCTAAAAAGATGTTTTAAATTATTATTTTATAAATACAAGATTCCACGACGCCATAATATTTTTTTCAGAAACTCCTAATAGTTAATTTTATTACATATTTTGAAATGTGGTGTATTTGATCAAGTATACAATAAATATATCAGTTTCCGGTTATATATATATTTATTTATTAAGTATAGTAAATATTTTAATGGTGCCCGAAGCGAATGAAACATTTTTTCCATATCAATTTAACTACCTGTTCGTTCATAGCATTAAAATCATCATTTTAAATCCCGATCTCGTTATTAAAGATAAAATTCTATGTAACGTTGTGAGAATGGTAAAACGTATAATAAGAATGGTGGAAGTAGTGAAATTACTTGCAATCCCTAATGTAAATAAAAACAAAATTCACATAAGATGAATGAGTATCATACTGACACATTATTCTAACATCATCACTCACTAATTTGTCTCACTGTAGTATAAAATATTTTACAGGTGATGAGAAAATAAAGAGAATAGTTGTTATCACCAGCGACTGAAGTTTTCTCTCAAATTTAGAAATTGAATATTTAAGTTTCATGATATTAGGTTATTACATGAACGTAACTGATTATTTCTTCATTTGAGTACGAGTACAGTGGTTCCATATACCTACGTTTAGGCCCATGGGTACTTTGAAGGCTACTTAATATTCTCATTATACTATTTGCAAATATTAATATTTCACAACGTGAATATATTGCCTACTGTGTAAATATGCACAATATTATTTCACAAGCGTAATAATATTGTGTATATTTAAAATACTATAAGATCTTAGATACTCGCTATAATGTTCCTGCAATCTTCTCCTCAGATTTTATTAACCCTGTTTTCACATTATTTTTGTTCAGTAGTTTTGAAAATAGGAAAATTTCTCTATTTTCATGTATTTTAGTATATATTTTTAAACATGCAATTCAAAATTAAGGAAACAATTTTATTGGTGTTTATAACAAGCCCTATGATATGATACCCTATATGATATCCAAGATTTTTAAAAAATCAGTAATTTATTTACTATTTACGACATCTTTAATTCTTATATGAATATTGTAAAAAAATTAACCAGTACAAGTTTCCACGTCGATAGTTTTTTTTAGAAAATCGGACACAAACGGACAGAAAGACACGTAAATTATTTTATAAGGGTTCTGTTTTTCAGTTTGAAGTACGGAATCCTAAAAAGCGATTGAGAACTACAAGTAACCATAATTGATTTTCTTCTATTCAAGGGAAGAATTTGGAATAATTAAAGAAGATTGAAATTAATTCGTAGAACACATATCAAAGAATAAATTGAAATACGTCACATTTAGTACAACGAATATACAATTACGATATATTAAACCTTAATTCGTTTTAATAAATTTATTATCATTTTAGAATCTAGGGTAGATTCTAAAATGTCTCAATAATCTACTAACTCTGTAGAAGAAAAGATAACTCTTTCATTATTTGGCAAAATTCAATTTTGAGATTTTACTTAAAGCATGAGACGAGTACATGTACGACTTTCCAGAACCAGCTAAAGCTTAATTTATCATCGGGTAATACCGCCACACACTAAACTCTAAGCAAAGGTAACTGCTAAGTATCCAACCGTTCAACTATAAAAAGGCAAAGAAGGCCACCCACGTCCGTGCGAAATGTTACTCCGACGTCGTTGGGCAATTTAAAAGCAATTACAGGCGGCACGTTGTCTGTTCTGTTACTAATGACCCGGGTCCGTCGCAGTTTGGACGTCGCGTGTGAGGTGCCGCGTCTGCTGTTGGGACGTGATGCGGCCACCACAATGGTTGCGGTCACAAAATGTGATTTTTGTAATGGAATATTGATCTGTGAGGTGTGTGACACGTGTTGTCAGGTATAGTTGCGTTAGCTGAATAATACGCATGAATGGGTGTTGAATATTTCTCAGTGATTTTGAAAATCACAAAATAGCTGTAATTTTTGCAATTACTGTACCAAAAAGCAACAATGCGTCTACAGCATCTAACAATATGAAGTATAAACTAACGTACTCTCACAAGAGGGAGAGTACGTTATATAGTTCTTTATAGGAGCTTCTTTCTTAGTAGTTTCGTAATTTTCGTATTACGCCTAATAAGAAAATAGTGAAATTAAGTTTTCCAGTTTGAGTGTTTTCTAAATTAGTCCATTTGTGAGTAGAGCATTTACAAAATTTAAAAGTTCCACAATAACGTACGTTAAACTACTGAACAATTAATAATTAAAAGTATATTTACGTATGTCATTAAAGTATACAAGATAGAGTATATATTAATTTTTTTGAAATGCAGCCGTGATAAATATTTCCTACAAGTGCACATTTTAGTCATTTAATATCAGTCTCGGTCACTGTGGTCCTTCTGCGACTATAAAGTTTTTGACACATGATTGGAGCAGTAGCAAGTTTTCCTCATTTATTCCACATGTCCTCAATATTATAAATATCATTGCATTTTTATCATTTTATTTTATTCCGCATGAGATTAGCAAGTGATGTAGTATTCAGAATTTTAAGAATAAAATAGCAATGTATGAAAATATAATTGGAATCAGAGGAAGGGTTGGAGTGTATTGCAGCGACAATTCTAGCAGGGAAACAATCGTTGAAACTGTGCTATTAACTAGGCAGCCAGAAACATCTACGTCAGGTGCAGTCAAGAGGGGAAGTTCGTCTGCAATGGGTTTCCGGGCGCTGTCAAATCAAAGAAAGCGAGATGGATGACCGTCTCGTTAAAGCTGCCCGTTTCTTGCCACAAGAGAACGAACGAATGAATTACTATACTGAATTATCCTATTATGCAACATTATCCCTTCATCTATTATTAGAGTGGTAAACATAAATTGGGAAGCAGTCGTTATTTTTAAAAGATGGGAATCAATCAATGGCAATAACCAACACCAATAACCGCCAAGGAATGTTGCAGTAGCCATCTGTCGGATGGTCAGCGGCCGAGATTATTTCTAGAGTTAAGATTATCTTTAGAGTCATTGGTTTCGCTGAGTCCTCCTTGTACGCCCGCGCACGGAGAGTGATGCTACGATAAACACTTTCCTTTTTACAAAACTTTGAATGAGATTGACAGCACCATTCAAGAATAGTTGTGGCGTTATTATAATGCACGGCGCGTTTAATTCGGAGAATCCAGTGACGGGCGTTGGATAAAAAAGGACTAACTAAAGCGTAATAACATGAGACACAGCGGGATCCTATATTTACAAAGTATTCTTTCACAATTAAATGAAACTACGTGATGTAGTATTATTTCTATCTTTAATTTCTTTACCACGACCTAGGTTTCGTTGTATTACAACATCTTCAGGTGGGATATTAGCAAAGATGATATTAGCATCTTTGCTAATATCCCACCTGAAGATGTAATACAACGAAACCTAGGTCGTGGTAAAGAAATTAAAGATAGTAGAAATAATACTACATCACGTAGTTTCATTTAATTGTGAATAATGAATTTCTACAAAATTAACGCCAAATATATTCAATATCAAAGTATTCTTTGTGTATGTAAATCATAGAAAGAGATTTACTTATCGAGATTCTTTATGCTTTAGGGTGAAAATAAGGTAATTTTAATGAAATTATGTATGGCGTTATAAAGGCGGCTAATAAATTGTTTTTTCATTAAAAGGAGAATAGATTCATATATCAAGATGTGAGTTGTGTTGAAACAGATTAACGTGCAATAAATATAACAACAAATTAAAATTATACTCAAGTACTTGAAGCACCAGATGTAGACCACAGAACGGTAAGAAATTCATGAAATAAAGCGTGGGTAGACACATTGATTGAAACTAAAACGCAATTTATTATATTTCAAATAAGTTTCCCTGAATAATTCACGTAGAAAGTAGATCCTAACGGTTTTTATCTGGGGCCGCGAATCTGACGTAATCACGCATCTACGTTGCTAAAATAGACTAAGATTAAAATAAATTCACGGAAATAAAACATCCGTATTCACCGCGGTCGGTCTAACCACGTCGATATGGTAAAGTAGTTGAGGCTATATGTTAGAGTGCTTGAGTGGCTCGGCGTATTGAATATATCGGTCGGCGGTTCGGAACTTCGCTAACAGTAGAAAAGCCGAGTTGAATCTATGAATGCGAAATTTATAAAATAGTACAAGGGGAAACTTATACCGGATGGTTGAGGTGAAATATTTTAGAACGATATTGAAATATTTAAATTCGTATTTATGGAGCGAATTGTAGAAATTTACATCGCATTTCTGACTGATAAAATCATAGAAGTATGACCGTCTCGCCAACACTGGGCTGACTTAATGGAGATGCCATTGATAACAATGTATATGGCTACCACGAGGGCAGCTTAGAGGAGAGGTGAAATTAGCGCGAAGTAGAAAATATAATTGTCTGTTTCAAACTTCATCATTTTATTTGCATACGCGTGAATAAGAGAAAAACTAACAGGAAAATTATTTGAATTTGATAAAAAGTATCACTTTCGCTGTCCATTGTGAAAGTTGTTTTGACTTCTCCATTAGAGAGGTTGCGTAGCTCCTTGGGTAAGGCGTTGATAAAGGAAATTGTTAATAGCTTCCGTTGAACTCTATTATTATGACATTTGTTAAGGTAAATTTTAGATTTTGTACATTTATAACTTAAGGGTTTTTCTGTATACTAAGAACTACCTGATTCACGCCTTTATATAATTTTCACAAATTTTAATAAAATGACTAATTTTTTTTATTTTATGTTTCTGCGAAATAATTTCGTACTATTACTTATATTACTTATATTTGATATCAGTTGAATTCGAAAATCATCATATATTTATCTATTTATACCTTCATGCCTCACTCTACACACACACTGTAAACAGTCATAATTGGGCGCCCCTTCAACTTCACTCATTTTTATGCATAATTTCGCTTTTCTAATTTTATTTCCTTTATAATTTCCTCAAAAAAACATTAAGGAATAAAATAAAATAGGCGAATAAAGGGTAAAAAACAAATCAAAAGAATAGAATCGAATAATAGAAATAGAAGAAGAGTCAAAAGAACATACAAATTGTGAAAAATCATATAAGAAATAGAAGAAAAATCAAAAGAACAAACATATCAAGAAAATGTTTTAAAAGCAAATTGGCATTATGTGTAAAGTAATATAAACATGATATATGGCAATAATATGACACGTCAATGAAGATTTGAAGACATAATTGGTAATATACATTCATATTTTCTTTGTAGTGTTTATAATGACGAATACATTTACAAAATATGTTAGATGACATAGATAATTAAAAAATATTGTTATTAAATGCCAATTTTACTTTTAACCAAATAAATATATCGTTTACATTGTAGGTCAATAACTTTTTATCTATCTAAAGTATCGATGTATTTAGACGATTTTTGGTTAACCATAAGAAGAATAATAAGAGTACCTTGAACTTAAGACAAAAAAAACATGTTTAACAATTTCATTGTGGAGAGCGATTTTGGTTGATTACACCATACCATTTGTTTAAATTTTAACTACTTTTCATGCATAAAAAACATTCGGTAAGGACTTTGAATTCCGTAACCGTATCGCCATTAGTCATATAAATTAATTTCCTCTCTATGTCTGTCGACATCTACACTCAAGGTATTAATTAATGAGTATTTTACAATAGTCAAAATGAAAAATACTAAAACGATATTGTTTTTTTTATTTGTATTCAATTTTTCTAACAAAAAGGGTGTAAATCAGTTTTATAAGATTGAGCGGAGTATTTTATAAACAAGGATAATATTGTGCTTTTTTCCACGCACATTGTGTGAAAATTATAGGTTCTGCCAAATATATGATGTTCAAAATATCACAGTCATTGAAATATCTCAAATTGAAAGTAAATAAATACTGGTAAAAAAAAATATTGGAGGAAACTAGATAAACTATGAAATCAATTATCGACAACAAATTCTATATTTATTAAAGTGTGTAACTTTATGAAATATATAAAATTTGTAAAATATATTAGAACACTAAACTTAAATTTCAATTCGCAAACGGAAATTCAAAATTGACCACTTTCCTTGTTGTTTCGTTTATTTCGATTTCACGTGGACTGAATCAGTTAAGAAAAAAATAATAGGTATGATTTCGGTAGATTAATATTGTATTATCATGTGATAGGAAAGTCCAGTGCTGTTAAGCACGTGTTGCTCAGTATTGCATAAAAATAGTGCTGAATAGTACTTCGAGTTTCCAGTTCCAGTGAAAGAGAAAGGGAAATCCAGTGTAGCTAAATGCAATGAAAGAAATAGTGAGTGAAATTCATTGAAAGGGAAGCCCAATGTTACTAACACACTTGTCACTCAGTGTTGCATAAAATAGTGGTGAATAATATGTCTAGTCCCTAGTTTCAAAGAGAAAGAAAAGCCCAGTGTTCTTAAGTTCAGTGAGGGAGATAGAGTCAGTGAAGTTCACTGAAAGGGAAGCCCAGTATTGTTAAGCACGTATTGCTCAGTATTGAATAAAAAATAGTGGTGAATTAACAGTTCTAGTAACACTTCCAATAACTTAGAACTTCAGCAGAGAGTTTCAGCAACGGTTTTGGATTTTTTGACCTACAATATTATGGAGTGTCAAAACTCATTTGTGGAGTAGCATACCAATCTAACTAACTTACAGAAGATTACATGCACTTAGGGTTATATTATAATTATCGTAGCTTTGTAACGATATTTTATTTTCCCAAAGTTTTTCATAATTTGTATTTATAATGGAACGACCGAAACTATCTTAACTTCCACACAAAATTTAGCCACTAGCACTATTTTCTATATTCCTAATTTAACTTTTAAAGCTATCGATTCAAGCAATGAACTCCTAATTAAACTTCGGTTGCTTAATTTTTTAAAAACACGAATTTAGTACTTTTCAAGTAATCGATTAAACATTTTCCTGAGGCAAGATGAAGAGGCGACTCGGCTACGACATTAACGAAATATAATAAGTATCGCATTAAATATTAAGAAAGAAAAGAATTTGATCCCGCTCTAGGGGGGATTATGTGAATTTTCGGCAGACAACGCGGAATTGAAAATATCTTCATGAAAGCGATTATATATGCTAATATTTGAAACGTGCTTCAGAGGGAAGAGCGGATAAAAATAGGGCTTTGATGTTCTTGAGTTATTTTCCTACTGGACGGGTAACTATTTGGCTAGTAGCTTATTTTTTCGGTAGAATAAGCAAAATTTCGTTTTCAAATAATTTAAACTCTGTTATAAGAAGCTTGCTTTCTGGGCAGCTTTTGCGTAGAGAAAATTGGAAAAAAATTATCAATTGCGTGTGTCACAATAGGAAAAAGATATATTACGTAGATATTTCTTAAAATGAAATTATCCAAAGATCTTAAAACGAAATTATTCCAGAAATCCAAAATAATTTGAAATGGACTTGATTACTATGAACATTGACTATTGTACTGTGCGCATACCATACTAACTCATTCATGCTTGATACAACTATCATCATTATTACAACTTATTCTAGTTGATTCAGCTGATTTATCTGAATTTTTTATATGTAAAATTGGTTGGTCCAACTTTACATATAAACAATACAAATACAATTGTGTAAACTGTTAGGCTGTTGCAAACGGGGACGGGCGGGGAAAGAAGTACTGACTTCCCATAATTAACTCTAATTAAAATAAAAAGTAAGAATGCACCATAAAATATTACTATGAATGAATGCCTTAGAAATGATGGATAAATAACTTTTATAGACCAATGAAGAATATGAAAGAAAATAGAGTATAAATCGTTTGGTACCATGAAATCTTCTATTTTTAATTTTTTTAAATTTTTTTTTAGTTCTCGCTAAAGTATTGTTCAGTCGCCAGCGCCTTCTAGCGGCGAAGTGTAACAACGTATGTTATCATTAGTAACGTGGTTTGTGATTGGTCCCTGTTTCCTATTGGCTGATGTTAGCGATCGAAGCGATAACTGAAGAAAATTGATAACGTCCATATTGTTTCATTACCTTACTACATCTTGTAGAAGGAAATGTTATAATGATATATACATAACCATATGAAAGATGTGACCGAACTAAATGGTTAGATTGTTGAAAAGTGGTTCCCACTGAGCTATTAATATATCTATGGAATCATTTGCATGTGTATGAAAAAGTCAGAAGAAAAGATGAGCTTAAACTTAGGACGATGCCAATCCGAGTACGATGATCAATTGTGATTGAATAGAAGTACTTAAATAGTTCCGAATTATAGTTTAAACAAATTCGAAACATTTTTTAAAACTCACCTCCCAAGTATTGAATTATGTCTTATGGTACTATCACGATGAAGAAATACGGCGGCAAGTAAAAATTACTACCGCTCATACAGTATATTTTTTTTCATGGATTATACATTTAATGTTTAAGAATTTCACCTTAAATACTCTTTAACTATTAAACGGAACTTAAGTTACCAAAACCAGATTTTTAAGCGAGGATTAATAAATATAAAATCGACCTATAATTTCCATATTTGTTTTGCGCTTTTTGTAAAACATAGAATATGTAAAAATCATTAGTTTAGTAACAAAATTGGAAACAGTATTCTTCATCCGCATCTAGCAATATAGTGTGTTATAACATTTAAAGCGACAAATGCAACTTTAAAATTGCAACAAGCTTAAACAGAATCAATCAAATACGATATTGTAAATTGAAACTAAACTGTGGGATGCCGCGCTGTGAAAAAACTTTGCGAGAAAATCATTCCAAAAAAACCTTTTACGAATTTAAAGTGGAAATTTGTCGGCAGTGGGCGCGCTCTGGGAGACGACCGAATGCATTAAGATTCAACACGTTTATTGATATTGTAAGACGAGATAAGTTGGCCAACGTCTTCGAGCCGGAATTAGGAGTTATCGCCAGAACTTGTGCGGATGCTTCAACTGATTTATTGATGAAAATTAAAATGGGGTCTGATGAGATTCACGTTAAATATTTATTAATACTTTTGTTATTATTACATGTATGCTCAATTTTAGGATATTTTCCTGCATTAAGGAAATATAATTGTGACAGCAATAAAACATTTTTTAGAGAAAAGTTTGGAGTTGTATGTGAACTTTCATAATTTTACTATGTTTAAGTTATTGAAAAAAAATTACTAGAATAGTTAATAATTATCAAATATTGTAAATTGGTGGCACTGCATAGTGACAGTTTAGGTCTCAAAAAAGGTGAAGGTTATGAACGATATTTATTTTTAATCATTTAAGTAATTTATGCAATGGTAATTTATGCAATGATGATTTATGCAATAACCTAATAGTTTTTTTCTGTATTCGCGATAATTTTTATTTTTAAATCAATTCAACAATTGTATTTTACGCTTCATGAATACTTTAGTTTATACTATTAGTAACCATGACTTTTTTTTGGACAACGTTTTCGTATAATACAAAATAATGAATATTTAATTTTTTTGCAACTTAAGCAACGAATAAAGTTTACATCGAATATGACCGATTTGTTACATACGCCTATATACCCTAGTGGTGGTTATCGATTTGGCTTGGGTGGATTTTAATCTGTAGTACTAAATAATCGAAAGTAAACAGAAATTTTCCATTAAAAATAAACTTCGATTTTGGTGTTTTATATCAGCCAGATTGTTAACATCATCTTAGAATTAGTCGTACAAAATTAATGTCTAATTAGAGGGAAGATTTTATTTTCTGATCAAAATTGTGTATTTAGAAATTAAATTAACAAAGTATGTATGTATTATTCAAAGAAGTAAAATTTTAAAATGGTAAGGAATTATATGAAAATTCTTAACCATATCGGAAAAAAATCACGCCTTAATGTACACAATTACCTGCATAAACAATAGACACGTTCTTTATTACATATTACATTTGTATATAATAAGGAATATTATATTTCCTTTGTATATAATAAGGTATATTATATTTTCTTTGTATATAATAAGGAACATTATATTCACCGCTTTCTTTTTTTAACGTTCGCGTACTGTTACGATTAGACTACAACCTTTTATTATTATTATAGATTGAACAAATAATTTATGGGTACCTACATGGAGTTCATGCATATCGTTAATCCGCTTAATATGTAATACAATAAGATATTTGACTAACGTCGATATTGTTTGTAAAAACGTATAACTCAATATTTTTACACACAGAATAAAAATCATAATAAAACAGGATAATGCCATATAGTAAGTGTAATTTTCATTAATAAATAGAAAAGATACAGGCTACTCAGCTATTTGACTTAGACCTGTAAAAGATATGCTAGGCTATTGAATCGTGAAAAATAATATTAATATTAGTAATATAATATTAGTAATAGTGTATACAAAATCCCGTAATGCAAATTTTTGATATATAAAAACTCAACAATATTACTCAATGTCTAAAATCTTTATATTGATCTATCTACTCTTACACTACAATTGATATGTTTAGATAATACAAATATTTACTTCACTGCATTAAGCTCCATTTTACGGCTATAATTTTAATTTTTCAGAATATTTCTGATTGGCATGCTTTTTGTGTAAATAAATCTTTTATTTATGAAAACGTTTAAGTAGTATAGATGGTAGAATAAAAAAAATATATAAATATGTGGACCAAAAAATACAACACACTTTTAGGATAATATAATCAAATTAAAATTATACCTTTCTGAATCAAATATTTGATACGGCAAGTAGAAACGTTTATCAAAAATTCAACTACAAAACAGTAGCAAATAGAACACAGATTAGAATTACAAATGTCTAATACAATAATGGATCTGCTTTCGCATCGCCGTATCGTCGAAGCTTAGTACTAAATCCCTTGAATACGGCGTTCGAGGCCTTAAAAAAAATTATAACACGTTTTCTAAAGCCCCCGAGTGCTCCTTAAATCCGCATTCTAAAGCTTTACCGTAGTACATTCGAGTTTCTGAATGAATTCTAAACAAAAATTCATCCGAGTTACTTTAAGTCAGTTACTTTAACAAATCACCACAGCCAATATACAGACTTCATCGCCTTATTCGTGTGCAAATTGAAGAAATGCACTTACTATAATGGAACGTCTGAAAAAGACGTTTCTTTACATGGAGAAGACAGAAAGCCAGGTTCCTTCGCCTTCTCTTAGGGGTACCTAATAATTTTACACGCCTTTACAATTTTCAAGCGCGTTTCAGGAATAAATAAGTGACATGTCAGGTTTAAAAGTATTTGCGTGGATTTATTTATACATGCAAACTTCAAGAAAACGTTATTTATAAGTAGTTGGATAGGAAAAGCGAGGTTAGTCATTGGGTGCAGTGAAATTGTATCAAAAATAGAGTGATAATAAATGAGACATGTTTCCTCTAACTCTGTTTCTTTCTTACGAAAAACACAGAAATTAAACGCATAGGTTTTTGTTAAATAAAAGGTTATTTGCATGTGTTGAAAATACGGGAAAGATAAACGAAAAATACTTGTTATAAAAAGTAATAAAAAACAATCGACAGTATTTTGGGATGAAACTTTTATTTACGTGTCTTCTTTTTTTTAATCGTGCTAAATAAACAAATCAAGCAGAGGGGTGTCTCAGTTTTAATCGTAATAAACAAAGTGTCAAGTTCTTCGACTGGCGTAACCCTGACTATAAATTACTAATTATTTCCAAATTTAATTATGATAATAATTATATACCACAAATATACAAATTGATTTAAGATAAATTCTATATCTATAGTTATAGAGTCCAAGTTATAGGGTCATAGTTTATAGTTATAAAGTCATAGTTATAGTTATACACTCCAAAAATTCAGTGCAGCAAGTATATATTTTTTTCCATACTATCTGTTAATATTTTTAAGGAATAAGCTGCTGAGATCATTTCCGTATAACTAACCTCCTTATATTCCCGTAGAAATTCGTAAAAAAACGAGATTAAATATGAAATTTAGGTTTATATTCTCCGCGACAAAAGGTTAAAAAATATTCAATAAACGCGCGACAATATAAATCTTCTGGTTAGTGACGCTAAAACTACGATAGGATATCATTATACAAGGTGGAACTGCTAAAAAAGTTATCACTGGGCCATAAATTGAATAAAAAACGGCAAGAATCGCGGAAAGATTTATGCTGTAATACAATATCAAATATGACACTGCTAGATGGCAGACCTAACGTTATTTCACCCATTCGGGATATTGGCAAGCGGCGTGCGACCGGAAGACAAAGCGTGTTCCTGAAAAGGTTGCACCTGTGTGCTTTTTTGAACACGCTTTCAGTAACATGGAAAAATGCCCATTTTTTATTTTTGTATCTTTTGTAAGAGGAAAACGTACGTATTTATGACTCTGAAATTCACATTTTTGATTTCATAATAATACATTTATCCGATCACATACATCGCTATATAGCTACTTAGCTTACTATTATACTTATTTATCTATGCATGAATTTAATAAATATGTCTGAATTTAAATGTTTTTACATACACATACACTACCAAAAAATGTCTGTTGTATTCTTATAACCATACAATAATAGTGAAGACTTCTAATTTTAATATATATGTGTGTGAGTGTGTGTGTGCGTGTATGTATATATATATATATATATATATATATATATATAATTATATTGACATTATACGATGTATTTTAATTCGGCGAATTGGGAACAATGCGAGATTATTATTTTAAAATACAATAAGATACGCGTATTGTGTCAAACTACACTCAAATAAAATATTAAACACTAACTGTATATACTTGAATTACTACACTGATTATGTACAATAAGTTAATTAAATTATACTGAAATTAAATATTAATACAAAATAAAACATAATTTTGACGATGCACTCTGTGTTAGACAATGAACTCCCTAAGCTGATGCCGGAGAGAGCCGAGTTTACCCGTAATAATGAAACAATGGGTTTATGGAAACTGAAATATGTTATAAATACTTTGGATTTAAATTTAATTAAATATCTAAAAAATATGCGTATGGTGCGCCTAAAGAAGTAGTTCACTTGATATTTTAAAAGTGCGCTTGGTGCGCTTAAAAGAGTAGTTCACTTGCCCGATACCGAAGGGAGCCGTTTACCCGATTCAGCGTCACCAACCCTAGCGTAACGGGTCACCGATCCAAGCGTGAGTACTCAGTTTCGTTTACTGCTCAGAAAAAGTGTGCAAGTGCGCTTAAAGAACTTTCCACTTCATAAACTAGGTAGATAATTGGAATAGTATTGGAAAAAAGAATGTATAAATTGTAAAGCTAGTGAAAATGACTAACTTGATTAACTTGAACGTTGATTTTAACACAATCATTTTAAAATTGCTGAACAAGATATGAAAGTACCTTTTATTAATAAATTAAGACTTTTCAGAACGACAAGCTGCCCTGGAAAAATTTGTTATTACCATATCTCAAAAGGGCCTGGAATTAATTTTAAATCGTTATGTTATTAACATAGTCCAAGTAAGTTTATTTAATAGCTCAACGGTTGAAATAACTCGACACAATTCATTAGTTGTAATGACGCTAGGAGCTTTACGTGTTGTATATTACTGTAATGAATCTTGGTGATTTAATCGAGTGTCGTAGCCTTCTTCGTCTATACCGGATTTGCTATCAAAATTTAGATAAAAAATAATCCACCTGTGGATAACAGGTACATATTAAAGAAGTAGGGTAGGTGAGTTGTGATAAAACATTTGTCCATTGAATACAAAATCATAATGAGCTGTGTTGTTTAATAAAAAGATCATTTTATTACGAGATAGATTCGTAGAAATTGATGAAAGGGAATAACCAAACGCTTAAGGTGTAATTGTACGGAGTATCAATTATATTAATATTATTTTACTGATATGTTCTGATAAGACTCCGACTTTTTCACAAAATTGCTGATAGATTTTGGAAAACTTTATGGGCATGAAGTTCAAGATTAAAAGTTTGTACATACATTTTAGCTTATAGATTGCATTGGAATTTTAACATAATTACACCGCGATAAAGAACTAACAAAGGACTTTCGAAATGACGTACAGAATAATTGGAGTATTTTCCAGAAGCGCCGCTCTAACTCGCCAGGCGACAGTGCCGCTTGCGTAATGATGACGAAGTCCGAGAACAATTTTCCGAGGACTTCTACGAAAACATTTAGCAGATAGCGACTTGTGAAAACTCGGCGCCGCTGATAAGCGCCGGTCGGTTCCGGGCGGGCCGGTGCAAATTGAATCACAAAGAGTAAATGAATTAGCCCCGAGTTGGGCCGGACGCGCTTCTCTTGTTGCAGGGCGATATTTTAATGGTGATACATGGTACGGCGCTGTATAGAGTCATGGCGCACCGTGATTCCTAAATGTTTGTAAAATTTACATAGGATTCGTCCTTTAATTTGGTCCCAGTACAATGACAACAGTTTGCCATCGACCCTATTTCAATTGTAAAAGGAGTTAGAATTTTTTTCATATTTTAATACATCGATATCTTGTGTTTATGAATGTTTATATCAATATGTATTAATTATCATGTCAGCTATAAAAGTTCGGGAGTTAAGTGTTTTAATGTAATATTATATATCGTCTATCGTAAGTGTTAATTTATAAGAAATAGTAATGAAAAACCAATGTCAAATTTAGATTTTTTTTAAATATTATCAGAAAAGAAATAGCCATGTTATTTGCAATGGAATAAAGTGATATACGTAACCCTAATCGACTTTAAGGGTTATTTACAATTTTGGAAAAAAAAAATATGTTTGTTTCAACAAAATTCTAATTTTTTTCTCCTGGTCGTAGTTTCTATCACAATTTTATCTATTCTGTGGTTAAATTTGCCACAAAGCTGAATTGCAACTGTAGTCTGATGTGGTGAACATGGGCAGTGACAGTTGACGAGTTAAGTTTTAATGATCGTCAGGTTCGATAAAAAAATGTTTATTTGCTAATACCGCCGATCAATCAAATATATATATACCAAATAAAGCTATAAAGTAATTATTGTAAAGTAATCTAAAGAAAGAATAGGGTGTATATGTATATGGGTCTTTACATATATTATTAAACTTTCTTCCATTCTTTCTTTTGTCCCTGGATTTATTTCAGGATTTATTTAGTTGATTGGATCGTATCGTAATTTAGAAATGAGTAAACGCAAATGCTCTTTTTGTATTATTTTTTTTAAAAGTATTTTTGTAACATTATTACCGGCATTTTTCTTATACCCCACATTAAAATTTTCCAAAAGCAGCAGCGGCACGTCAAAACTAACTATAAGTATGACAGTACCGAAATATACAAGCAGTATTGTCAACCTGGTCGGTATCTATATAGAAAAGCTCTCTCACAACAAATTTAAACTGACGAAAGCTCGCTCCATCGGCATCGAGCATACCTTTAATAATCATACGGAGGCAACGCTCGTAAACGACCTCATGCCTACGCTCTCACTACGGACATCTACGCCGTAACCCACGCCGCCGAGCCAACTTGTGCTCGCAGACACGACAAACTTTTATCGCGTTTAACTTTAAGTAATAAAGCGCCACAAAGTACATGCAAATAATACTCCAGGGAGTATAATCCCATTTTTAATACGAAGAATCACTTACCGAAACACGGCGCGGGGACTGACGTAGAAGTATTGAATAAATAATGTCGTCTCTTACCTAGAACAAAAGTAAACAAATTTGTCAGTTAAAATAATGTCTGCTGGCGGTAATATGATGTATAATGAGACAGGTAAATACAGGATGGTCTCGTAAGTGTATTGAGGTAAGCATTATATTTCTTGGCTTGAGTTTACCTTAAAGGAAATATGATTCTGGAAAAAACGTGAATGTTTTCGAAATGATCAAATTATCCATTAGATGATACTTTGTTTGATTTTTATTTCAACCGACGTAAAGGAAATATTGAAATGATGCAAAATTCAAATATGAGTTCGATCATAAGATTTCGACCTTTGATTAATTGAAAAATCAATTATATAACATTAACAGTGGAAATAATATGAAAATAAAAAGTGTACGCCTGTGTGTGTATTGATTTTGTAGAAATTTTATATTTGGCAGTTTTTAGAAGAACGAAATCTTTATAATATCACTCTCTTGTCTGCTTATCTGTCGCAGCCAATTTTCTCAAAAACTATAAGACGTAAAAATTTAAATTTGGTAAAATAATAAATTTTATTACCTAACCCACATTTTGGACTAACTTTTTATAAAATATTCATACAATAATTAAAGAGGGGTAAATAAAGTACTTAATCTTTCTTTTGTTAAATATATTTTTTCATAATAATAAATATTTTTTCATAATTTTTTTGCAAATTTAAAAAGATACTTTAAAAAATATATGAAAACAGAGAATTCCTTTAAGTCTTATTTCCAAAAATTATGAGAAAACTATAGCGATTATTCTAGTTTTTATAATTTTTTAAATATGCACCATGTTTTTACGCCTATATAAGATGAAGAGGGCAATACTTCCGACCCTTTTAATTTATTTTCTAACCGACCTTCATTACCGACCATTTGTAATTTATTTTACTAGTGGTCGCCCAGTGGTCGAAATTCGACCATAGCAAATTTAAATTATAAGTTATTTAATATAAATTATTAAAATATAATGCTCAAACATTATTAAGGTTCTATTGTCAAAGACTATATACTACTATAACCACAGATTTCGCCAACGCTGTTATTTTCCTATTTAAAAAAAATAAATTATATGGAATTCAAAAAGGAGAAAAATAAAGAATACCTATTTTAAAAAAAAATTATTGAAACAGAACATGCTGTAAGATGTTGCGAAATAAAAAAATTATGCGGTAAAAAATGCTCTCCATTAAATAGCATTTTTTATCGCATATTGCGATAATATAATTAACGATTTGAAACTTCTCTGAAAACAATGTTTTTTGTAAAAACTCTTTCATTGTTTGCTAAACGTCCTTGACCGTTATATTCGGAAATATAAAACCTTAAACCATCAAATGAACGTACTCTACTCGCTGCGACATACAATTGCCCATGTGTGAAAACTGGCCGATTCAATAAAATTCCAACCTTTTGGAATGTTTGTCCTTGAGACTTATTTATTGTCATCGCAAATGCAGGTATTATAGGAAATTGTGTTCTTTGAAATTTAAACGGTAAAATAGTTTTAGAGTACGTTAAATTTATACGTGGAATCAAAATTCTCTTACTGCGTGCGGTCCCAGTTAAAACTTCGCAATCTATTGAATTTCGATGCGCATTCTTGTTCCATTGACTAATGCGTCCTTAGTATTTAAGTTTCTGATCAATAAAACTATGCAATTAACTATCAATACTAACTTATGCGGTGGTAAACCACTAATAGACAAAGAATTTAAAAACTCTACTGGATAGTTATTGATGTCATTGTCATTATCACAAATTATTTTATCATAGCTATGATTTGTTCGCTGATCACCAGGAATTTGATTGAGTATATCAGTATTAATCAAAGTACAATCGTCATTTGTAGGTGCTAAAATAACAGAGTTCAATATATTTTCTGAGAGTATATTATTGGAAATATTTCCATATACCTCATCAATAATATTGTTTTTATCTCCTATTAATTGATGAGGTATTTCAATAACATTTTTATCAAACTGAGGAAATTGTGGGGCCTCATAATTACCAATTTTTTTCAAGAATTCTACAAATTCTATTTCATTTGGTAAAGCTCTCATATTTCGAGTAAATGTGACTTTATGAAAATTAAGAAATTCATGCCAACTTGTAATACAATTTTCAATTAAAGTTCCACGTGATCCATGTGATTACTGGTAAGATTTGCCGAAAATCACCGCACAGAAGTAGTTTTTCCTCCAAACACTCTATGTTTATCGTTTTCATCACATAGATCACGCAATAATATATCTATGATTTTCAACACTTGCAAAGGACACATAGAAACTTCATCAATAATTATCAATGATGATGAATTTATGAAACTACCGTAGCTACTATTTGCAGTAATATTTGATACAGAATTTTGTAAAATGGGTATAGGCAATTTAAACACATTGTGTAAAGTCCTACCTCCAAGTAATAAAGTTGAAGCTATGCCACTGAACGCAGTTGGAATACAACGAAGATTAAGCGAATTTAATTTGTGAATTAATGCTGTTTGAGTGATTGTTTTGCCACAACCAGCGTGAGCGGTTAAACAAAAAACATTGGATCCAGTATCATGATACAAAATGTCACGAATAACTTGATCAATGAGATTACGCTGTTCAATATTTGCACTTTCATAATACTCACAAAACAACATCTATTATTCTATTATATCAATAGTATTTTCTTCTTCTATTCTCTGCGAGTATGTGGGAACTGGTAAACCAAGAATTTGACAGGACAAATTATGAACATTCAAAATACCATCAATTTCTAATAGAGCTCTATTAAAGGATACTTCTTCGTTGTAAAGTCTTAGAAAATCTTCACTAAGATATATTTTAAATTCATTCCATAACGCTAATGCATTGGCTAGCACATTTATTGTACAAATGCAACCAAATAAATTCCGCATTTGTTTTGGTGAATGTAATTCTTTTGATTAATTTAGACATTCCCGCCATTCATTATCATTTGAAGCTATTCCGCGAGCATGGCACGCTTCAACAAAAGAAGGGTATAAAAATTCATTGTATGTTCTAACATCCTCGAATGATTTCGGACCACAGACATGTAATAAAAGCAATCGTAAGTGAAAAAGTTCGCTATCTTTTAGTGACACTACATATATCCTTTTAATGATTTTATCACCTCCACGGCTTCTCGTCTTCCATTTATTTCGGGAATCTTCCCACACATAATGCATAGGAATTTTAATATATTTATACTCTCGTGCTGATGGATCTGATCGATTCAACTCAAAAAATGATAATAATTTTGTTTGTCTTTCATTATCAATTACTTGACGTTCTTGCCCTTCTCGGAAGTATACATTCTGTCGACGCGGTAAATGAATATCAAGTTTGATTATAGTATGTGACTGAAAATGCATTGGTAATTCATAGATGCGCTATATGGCTTCTGTTGATCCGACATAACGACCAATTAAAAAATTGGTAACTTCATTAATTTCTATATTTTGAGACTTGTTCATTTCCACCAGACTCTACTTCAACAGATGCACTGTCATAGCCTTTATACACATATTTATAAATGTATTTGACACTTTTGACTGTAGTATATACTTCAACATTTATATGGCAATTAAATTTAGCAAGTAAATATGGATTGTATGGTACAACATACCGTTTGTCAAGGCAACTACCACGTACTTCTGCATTAATACCATTATCACGTCTTCTGTATAATGGATACCCATTTAACGATTCACATGTAGTTTCATTAAATCATTTTGGATACTCTTTTATACATTTTCCATCTCTCATGCATACAGAATTAGGATTAAGTACTCCGCATGGACCATGCATCATATGTTTTACAACATATTTATGTAATGTTGGATGTGTTTCAATGTGACGAATCTCTGCAGATACAACTTTATCAATATCTATAGCATTAACAATTTTATCTTGCTCTCAATGTAATCTTGAGCCCTCTATTCTCACATACATATTAACTATCCACTGCAGAAATATTTTTTTGTTTATGGTGCTACATGCTGAAATCTTCTCTAATCGCAAGTCGATAGGCTGCATACTGAAGCATGGCTAATTTTTTTCTGGGTGCTCTTATGAGAAATATTGATATGCCACCCAGTATCACCATTTGGAAAAAGTAATGGATGTGCTCAAGGGTCTAATGATGAATTTAAAATTGAGATAGTTTTGATGATACTATTAACTTTTGAAAATGAAATCATATTTCGTTCAAAGGTGGCTCACCATCAACTATACTAAATATTACTGCCACATCAGTTTGAACTGCATCATTGAAATGGCGTTGATTTAAATCATGATTTACTTTAATGAGCATACAAATTTCTTTTTTTATTTTCAACTCTGTGACAGTGATGTTTCATTGCAATGAATGACCAAACCAAAGGATTACTGCGTTCCAATTCAAGATATATTTTGCGCATTATATTGTTATTGCATGTTTGATTAAAATATTGTTGTAATCTATAATCGATAATATATAATTGATAGTGTCGACATCATAAAAATCGAATTGCGCACAACATGGTTAGCGATCATACGCCGCATTCATTGAACCTGATCTGTGATAAAAGCATTATGTTTTTGAAATGATACACTCCACTTGTAACTGCCCCGCAAATTTTAGCTTCTAAGCTAACCATAGCAAATGATGAATTATATTTGCGAATGTTTTCAAAATAATTTTTTGCCTTACTTTTGATTGAAGGTTCATTTGAAATAAGTCCATAATACAATGATTTAAAATATTCATTTTGACTTAAGGGCGGTAATATTGCTTTACCCTTATGACAAAATTAAGTGAATTCATTCCTGTCACTTAAAGTCGCTTCAGATTTAAAACGTTTCGCATTGCAAAACCTGCATTGTAAATCCATTAATCCACAATCATAACTATGAAAAAGTCGTGGAATTACATTTAGTGCACTTTTATATGTATCTCTAAAAATTACTTCTTCATTTGTAAACTAGTAATATTATTTAAATTTGCGTTTGCTCTATTAATATGTGTATGCGAAACAAACTATGAATATGACATTATCATAATTATGATTATTTTTGACATTCAGTAAGACTATGGACAAATAATATTAATCTCAGTTTGACCATAGACTTCAACCATAAACAAAATAGTACATATATGTGTGTACATATGTGTGTGTACATATGTGTGTGTACATATGTGTGTGTGTCAAACGCATGTATTTCTAATAAAAATCTATATATCTCTTTCTATGTAAAAATATTAGCTTTCAGCACTCTTCTCCATATGAACTTTAACTGTGCCAAATTTCATACTCCTCCGGACGCGTAATATTCGTAAAAATGAGTATAAAAGTTTTGCTTTGCATAAAAATATTTTGGTTATTATTAACCTTTAGAAAATTTAATATTTTATTAAATCGTAATAACTCTAATTTCAGATAAAAGGTCAAATTTTTTCCTATACTATATATGGAAAAATAAAAAAGTTGAAGCACAATAACTTAGAAACTGTCTGGCAGATAAACTACAATGGAAAGCCAGCGGAAAAATAAAATTATGGAGAACTCATATGTCAATATGTGTGTATATACACGTGTGTGTGTATGTCAAACGCATGGTAGTATGTGTAATGCTTTTTTTATTAATTTAATGTGTTTCTAATGCATTATTATATAACAATTTTAGCTTTCCTTACTCCTCCATACAAACTTTAACTGTGCCAAATTTCATACTCCTCCGTCCGTGTAATTTTCGTAAAAGAGGTACAACGTTTTTGCTTCACGTATTAATATCATGATTATTATTAATAATGTTACATTAAATGATAACAACTGTAATTCAAGATAAAAGATCAATTTTTTTACTATTATATATGAGAAAATAACAAAGTTGAAGCACAATAACTTGCGAACTGTCTGACAGATAAACTACAATGGAAAGCCAGCGGAAAAATAAAACTATAGACTACTCATATGTCAATTGTATGTATATACATGTGTATGTCAAATGCATGGTAGTGTGTGTAATGTTTTATTTATTGATTTAATGTACTTTATAAGCATTATTATTGAAAAATATTAGCGTTCTGCACTTCTCCTACATATAAATTATAAGTATGCTAAATTTCATAGTCCTCCGTCCGCGCAATTTTCGTAAAAAGGGGTCCAAAGTTTTTGCTTCACGTATTAATCATAGATAACCTAATAGTTTAGTGTTACATACAGAAAAAAATCAACAATTTCATTTCTTCAAAAATTAGTCAATGCATTTTCTTCAAACTTTCCACCTTTATGTTTAAAAACTAAATAATGCGCTGTAACTCGTTTCCCCAGGGAAAATCTGATGTGCAGTAAATTGGGGTTAAAACATACATGGTGGCTTCTGTTTCGTGAGAAAATACATATAGCGTGGCTATACCGTTTATAAAAATTTAAAATAAAGGTCAACTGTTTACTTTCCAATTTGAATTTTTTTTTAAATTAATTTTAATATTTGAACTTCATCCAACAGATCGTCGTTTCAAAGCGATGCCTGTGATATTGGTAGAACATTAGACATGGTATGTCCAAGACGATTTTCATTAACAAATATGTTGTTAATAAGCTGTAATTGAGATAAACATTTTATGGAAGCGTAGATTTAAGTATTTATTATAGGTTATTACAAGTGAATAAATAATATTTTTTATTATATTTCCATAATTTAATATTAATCAACAAGCTTATAGAAGTCGGTTTAATATTTTGTATTTACGTTATATATAATAATAAAAATGCCTATAGGATCGTGATATTTGTTCTGTAATGTATTAGTAATATTTAAGACTTGGGTTAATTCTCTCAATCGTTGCAAGCTCAAAAAAAATGTTATTTCATTACTTGATAGAGAAGATTTAAAATAAATTCTTTATTTTTAAACTTTGTATAGCCGATGTTTTTCATTGACAAGTACAGCAAATTTCTCTTAAGAAAAAAAAAAATATTTTGGTTATCCATGTTCGAATTAGTAGTGTTTTTATTCCAGAATAATATTTTGGGGCGAGAATGCGAGTGTTCCTTCAATTGTTTGTTCTTCCAAATGTCAGTCTACAATCTTCAAACATATGCACATTAAATACCTTCGCTGGTTTACGCAGACGACCTAGATATTATTTGTAGATCGGGATGGGCTATTACCGAAACTTTTGTGGCTCTTCCGACTGAGGCCAGAAAAATGGGCCTAATCATCAATGAAAAAAAAAAACAAAATTTGTTATTGTAATAAGTGAAGAGAGTGACAACACATCACTGGTGGTGAATGGCCACACTTTTGAAAAAGTTACCGAATTTAGATATCTTGGGACAACTGTCACCAACAGAAATGGAATGAATGTTGAAAGTAACTACCGCCTGATGCTGGTAAATAGATGCTACTTTGGCTTAACAAATCAAATTAGCTCTCGATTCATTACCAATAGAACAAAAATTAATATGTACAAAACGCTAATTTAAATAGTAGCCCTCATGGCAGTGAAAGCTGGACATTGAGTAAGCATATCCAAAACAGACTACTAATTTTTGAAAGAAAAATACTGCGCAAAATCTTCGGTGCAGTCCAAGAAAATAAGTTTTGGCGAATTTTTTACAAACACGAAATTTATAATCGATATAAACAACCAGACATTGTTAAAGTTATCAAACCAAACCGAATAGGGTATTTTGGCACTTATTTACAACAGAGGATAACAACTCGACCAAGTTACTAACTCTCAACAAGGTGTTACCAGGAGACGGGGAAGACCTGCACTCAGATGGCTTGACGATGTCGAGAATCACTTAAAAATATTAAAGATTACCAACTGGAAACATCTGGTAGATTCCGATGAAAAAAGCTCGTAGGGACGATCCGGATCTGTTCGTGTTCGTGATTCGACATTACGACATGTTTGGATAATTTGTGGGTTAATCCAACTCCTTATGCATTTATAATCGATTTTCTGTATTTCCTAAGTTGTTTGCTGGAAAATCAACTTTCATAAATAAATGCAATTAGAAGTTCTGTAAGTTACGAAACGTCGGAGGTTTTCAGTCAGTCTAAAATCGCATATCTAGTAATAATCGTAGTAGAATCTGCGTATGTTTAAACTGAAGTACACTTTGCACCGTTTATGCTAGGCAGTCTAATAAACTACACTATCTAACGAATGGATGAAAGCGGAAACGTGACTGGCGTCATCTACTTGATTGGACGCACGGCGGTGTCCATTTCCGGAGTCGAAACTGTCTTAATTAACGTTTGAATGGCATTTCATTTGCGAATGACGGTTTTGAGAACGGATAGTTTTAACCGTAATATTTTCTTAAATTGTAATGTGATTCATATTTAATATAATTATACATAATTTTATTTAGTAAATGGATCTGGCTCTAGGCAATTATTGATTGTGGTTATTATAAACGTATATAGTTTGCGTAAAAACCTTTTTTAATGAAATAATTTCGAAGTGATAAGAGTGTCTCAAAACCATCATAAAAATATAAAATTTTATAAAAGATTGAGTATTTTATGATTATCAAATATACTTCTCTCTAGCCTTGTTTTTCGCTCCGAAAATTTGAATTTTATGCAGAATAGCTTCTATTAGAAATAAAACACATGCCTTATGAATTGAACATTAGAATTAGTTTCAGTCGAACTTATTGTTCTTGCAGAACAACGAATATACATTATTCACTTTCAAAGAGCTCTTAAAACAATACCTTCTATAAACTAATTAAATATTATTAAAAACTTAGAGCTATAATCAACAGATTTTCCACCGCGAACTATTCCGATCTCCTCTCAGACTACACTCAATTGTGTCTAATAAGTATTTCCAACGACTGAATTTTTATATAGTTCTGACGGTACACTTAATATCTTCCACAGACTTTTGTTGTTGTCGAGTCCATTAGTTCTAAACAAAGGCGTGCACAGAAATTATCACTTTAACAATTTCTACTATTTTTTATCGGTCTCTGTGAAAATTCTTTGTCGTGCATTAGATACACAAGAAAATCTGTTTAAATTAATCAAACTGTACAAATAATTATAATAAAGTATTTTACAAATAATAACATTTTAGAACTCAAAACAAGAAGTTCTGAAACCACCATTCAAAAGGCAATATAGACAAGCCTTTGAACGTGGCAATCTGATGCCTTCATTAGGGTCAGACGTGCATTTTGCAAAAAATTATAAATATATATAATAAAATGTTAAGAATACTCATAAACCAATATAAAATAAAATGTTAAGAATTCGTATTTTGAAAATGATGTTGTCTATTTGATTTCTATATAAATACTGTCTGTACGGAGCGCACCCCCCACCCCCCTAAACTTACAGTACCACTGGTACTTACTTCATCTAAGTAATTAAAATCATAGTATCGAAGCGATGAGCGACTCCATGTATTGTGAAGTGTTTGATCGGCTGTGTTTGTCGGGCAGATGCACTCAACGCGCGGGCTGACTTGTGCTATGCAGTCTGTGGCCGGTATGTTGGTGGTTAGCTAGCACCATCGGCATACCGACCTTAGCTAGGGTTTGCATTATCGAGTTGATTGGGAGTTCGATATGTGGTGAGCGCTCGGGCAAAAGGGTAAGCCATAATCGTTCAATCGCATTCCGAGTGCCGCATTCTTGGGTTTTAAGGTTTACCGATGATGAGGTTGGCCTTTCTCATGTTAATATCACTCTTAATAAATAATTTAACATTTAAAGACTATTTTATATTTATAGTATTACTTATACCAATATGTGGAAATAAACTAAAAATATACCTAAACCAATCGCTCTTCTCCGGATTTAATTTCCAGAATAATTATACTTCATTAAGGAAAATAGACCATTAATTATAGACCTATAAGAAAAATAAAAAAATGTGAGAAAAAACTTCCAAAGAAAACATTATAATAAATTTTGTCTTAAAGTAGATAAAAATTTAAAAAAACATTCTATTTTTAATCAGTTTTCAATTGGTAACTAACAAATTAGTTCTTTTTTTCGCACAAATTTAAAATTGAATAACCTTGAATCGTTGAAAAGATAATTTGGATGTTTTACTGTTCTGTGTCTGTCCGTCGATCTGTCTGTTTGCACGGAATAAACTCACAAACGGTTAACTATGTTATATTTG